>OZ038444.1:29591378-29636378 GCA_964036265.1 Daptonema setosum
ACTTAACACTTTGAGGTAATGTTTCACGCTCTAGAAAAGCTGAAATCTATGCTATTCACTAGAATACTGAAATGATTTTTAAGAAAAATTCAACATGCTGATAAGATTAGGATTTCTTTTCTTCGACCAACCGATTATCTTGCACTTTATCTAGAATGAGTGTCATTTGAAAGCGGCGTGGTTGGGGTGGTGGGGGGGTTGGGCAGAGGTTCCCTTGAGTCCCTCCGAACCTCACTTTATACAGTATACAGGGTGTTCCAATTGAAATCCTGAATCCGTTGTATGCTCTCATTTTCGCTGCAAACCCACGATTACTGCAAAAATCCAACGGCATTTTGAATGCAATGATCTATCCGATAATGCACGAATCTTAAAAGTCGAAGACGATTAAAATCAAAACCAGACTTTCAACTGGGACACCCTGTATGTATTCTACCATACAAATCGTTTGGGCCTTGGGGTCCAAACACACCCACACACACTGGCGGACGAGCTAAATCCCCAAAGGGAGGGGAATTTTGTCAAAGAGGGGGGAATTTGCAGTTCTCAGGCCGTTTTACCTACACCTTCGGGAACAATTTTTTGTTTTTTGAAAACGCCAAAGAGGGGGGAATTCCACTTTTCCCTCCCCTTCTCGTCCGCTAGTGCCCACACATGTACATACATGGATGAGCCAATCCTCCGCAGAGAGGGAAAATTCCTCAACGAGAGGGAATCAACAGTTTTGTGGCTATTTAATCTACAACTTAGGGAATGACTTCAACTTTTTTATAACACCGAAGAGGGGGGGGGGGGGAACTCCACTTCATTTCTTCCTAGTCCGCCAATGAAATGTGCCAAAGACAATATATACCATTTCAACACGATCATGGGCGGTTAGTGTTCATCGCCCCCTCCGTAGCGCGATTGGTTAAGGCGCTTATTTACAATGTATAATTTGATGCCGGGTTCCAATCTCGGCGGCGAAACGCCGAAACGAAATTAGAGTGAACCTGATGATTGGTTCTTGCGAGAGAGGGTGGGTGGCCGAACCGTAAGACCGTACTTACGTACATACGTACCGATTACATTATATATATCATTTTCATTCGATTTCCAGACTGAAATCGAACCTAGTTACGAACATCCTGTAACTTGTATGGCTATTCAACGTGTAATTATGGTTCTTCAACATAATCACCAAAAAAAGTTGAGTCAATGCTGATTGGCCAGTTTTGAATTTGAATGTGGTGCACGTGCTAAATATTTTTTTGTTGTGCGCACAATAAAATTAATAAAAGGCTTCTTTCTATGGTAGCGTAATTCAACCACAAAACTGAAGTATATGAGTCAATGCACGCAAGAATCGACGGTAGATGTGGCTTTTTTGAAAAAAATCTAAATTTTGAAATGCGTGTTAAAGTCAAAATTTTTGGATTAGAAACTATAGTTTTAGATAAATAAACGTTGTTTGCGCTTAAAAATTTCAATTTAAACAGATTTTGATAGGTTTTCTGGCCGTCCGAAAATGTGCCAAAATTAGACGATTTCACGCGTGATCGCGCGTGTTGTTTGCCTTCTAATTTTTGATTTTTAGGTTTTTTACGTTATTATACAATCTTATTAGACTAATTACACCTATGTTCATGTGTGTCATCAAGAAAAACTGATTACGAAAAAAATTGATTATGTTGCGGAAACAAAGAAAAGTTTGGACCTAAATTACACCCATTACCCTCGGATGAACATGCTATTTTGAAGATGCAGTCTTGTAGAGAATTCTTTCAACAACCTATAAATAAAATTTCATCCAATTTCCCACTGCTAAAATTGAGATATTCTTGTTTGATGAGGTCTACCATGTGGTCTGGTAAACTCCCCCAGTCCCACATTTTGCGCGCGCATTTTCTATTTTGGATTCAGAAATCCAACATGGCTGCCTTGCCTGTGTGTGGCACGCGTAACGTGTATGCAAGCAAATGCGTGCTGCTCTGCTGTTGTTAGCTACCTGGCCCACCAAATAATAATTCAATTGTTTCAAATTATTTTTATTGCCTCAATGTTTTCTTATTTCTGCCTGTTAACCACTGGCGAACCAGCCAAGCCTCCAAAGGGAGTGGAATCTTTTCAAGAGGGCGAAATGGCAAATGTTAGAGCATTTTGAAGAATAAACCCTCTTTTTAAAACAGCCAGAAAGGTAACTTCACCTTGTCCTTCTCGTCCGCCGTATAATCGACCATCACGTTTTCAATAAATTCGAGTATTTGAAGTTTTAGTGATTGCGTGATTGAGTTTGATAATAATTCGTTAATGAGCAACTGAGTAAATGACTGTGTGAGTGAGTGGGTGGGTGAGTGAGCGAATGAGTGAGTGAGTAAATGGTGAGTGAATAAGCGATTTTGTCCGCCGTATAATCGGCCATCACGTTTCAATAAATTTGATCCACCGTTCACATGTTATTCAAGTCCGGTAATTTTTTATTTAAGCGATTTAACCGATAAGTGATGAATTTTACAATGGACGTAATACTAAATAGTATACGATGTCATGCAATAAATAATTCAGATTACTGATAACCTGTTTTCACAGATATATTCCAGTCAGAAACATGTGTTGCAAGAATATACCAATAAATTTCATACCGAACAGGATTAATGTTAGCTAAATTGACATGAAACAAAGGTTAGGCCACCTCTTTTGTGAAGTTCAGAAATATTCTAATTCAAGAAGTGAACAATTATGTACACAAGTAATTTTCTATGTTATCGCAAATCAGTTAGATGGTGAAAATGGGGTTTACGTTAGAAAATGCATGGAAGGTGCTATAATGTGTTGTGTAAAGAAATCAAATTTATAATACCGCTACAGGAGCAGGAATAACTTTTCCTCACACAAACCCATTTTGACTTCTTGACTTCTTCTTTTTAAGTAAAAAAACAATAAAACACGAACATATTAGTAGCAATCAACGTCAACAGGGTTTCTCGACTTTTTTTCAATGCGAATTAATGTACAGTGATCACCATTGATCCTCAATCAAATGTTCTCGGGTGAAATTGTCGGACGTTGATTAGTCGGCCAGCTCGGCAGCCAGACCAGACCCAGTCGCTTCGGCTTTTGCAGTTTGCCCTTGCTAAAATGATTGTCGATGTTGTAAGACAGCGTTAATCAGGTAAAATGATAAACACAAAAATCAAATATGATGATTGTTAAGATTCCGTAGTGATTGCTATGTATTACTTCTGATCTGATCTGAGTACAAAGCTCACCAAATATTCGATAAAAATTTATCAGGTAAATAATAACTGCTTGTAACTCATTAATTTTACACAAGTACGAATAGGTTAGAAAAGACTTTATTGTTAAATTAAGTAGAAAACTTGGGTGCATCTTATTTCACTCTGTGACTTGGACTCTCTTGGTATTCTCGTTGTCGCATTATGGTGATAAACCTGAGTGAACCGAAAAAAGAAACACAAAATAATAAGGGCTTACCAACAGCATCATAGCTGAACGGTGCATTTGGTCATGGTCGTTGCCGGGTTTGGTGCGCGAGCAGAGGTTCTTTGAGAAGGGCGACATGATCGAGTTCGATGGGTTGTTGTTGTCAATCAGATTGCGAAACTGACGGGTGCGTACGACTGCTGGGATGGCCTGGCCTAAACATAAAAATTCATGTATTTTTATAGCTTGCTTATCTTGTTAATGAGTTTTTTTATTTGTATAAATTCGTTATCTCAATTGCAATACACTGGCAACCAGAAATCTTTCTCCCGTTTACAGATAAAAACTATAATTATAATAGAATTGTGGTCTGCTTACTTTCTTGTTTATATCCGGATCCGGCTTCAGTTCCTCGTAGGAGACGGTTTAGACTTCTCCAATGCTCACGTTAAATTCTTCGGTTCGAGTCGAGTCCTGCAGCAGAGAGAAATATTTATGATCAATCAGTGAGTATTGAAACAGAGTTCCTTACTTTAACTGACAGAGGGAATTATATATGTCCATACATGGACCTGGCCTGGTTCGAGCAGCTCAAATAAGTCACCGAATGTTAACCCACCGAAAATAAGCTCACCGAGCCGAGACCGAATGATTAACTGACCGAATGGTCATCTGACCAAAAAATTACCCCACCGAATTTAAAGCCACCGAATCACTTGCGGACGAACCAAACCTCCAAAGGGAGGAAATTTCGCCAAAGAGTGGGGAATCGGCAGTTTTCAGGCCATGTTACCTACACCTTAAGGAAAAAATTCTACTATTGAAATCACCAAAAAGGGGAATTCCACTTTTCCGTTCTTCCCTTGTCCGCTGGTGCACCGAATGGTTAACCGAATGAATAGTCAACCCAACAAAAACGGGACCACAAAATTGGTTTGACCTTGTGGATGGAAGTCAGGGGTTGTGCTGTTTATCATAGCTTTAGGCAGAGGTGTAATGTGCATGTGTGTTTATACATGCCAATAAAAGGTACAATAAAACGTATTAGAGGCACAGGCAGCCTATAAAATAGTGATAATAGGAAAGTAAGAATTATAACAGGATATCGCTACCGTGTTAGTAACCCGATTTAAGGGACAAATTGTAGATAAAATCGCATGTCCAGCGGCTGGAATCCAGCCTGAACTACAATGAAGTCCGGTAGCGTATAACTTTATTTTCACCTCTTAGTTGCCGTTGTTGCCCAACTATTGGATGAAACACACACACATATTGGCAGTGTTGGACGAGCAATTATTAAAAAAATTGACACAAGAAGCATAAGTGGTGCTAATTCCAATATTTAGTTCCAAGCACTGGCGGACGAGCTAATTTCATCAAAGAGGGGGGGGGGGATTGGCAGTTTTCAGGCCATTTTACACACACCTCAGGGAACAAACTCCAATTTTTAAAAAGTCAAAGAGGGGGGAATTCCACTTATCCCACCCCTTCTCGTCTGCTAGTGGTACCAAGGAGGAATAGAGAAATCTAGCATTTTTAGCCCTCTTGAGCTATGATAAACAGCACAACTCCTGACACCCATACGCAAGGTCAAACCGATTTCGTGGACCCTTTTTAGGTGGGTCACTGGCGGACGAGCTTATCCTCTAAAGGGAGGGGAATTTCGTTGGGGAAAGTGGGGGAATCAGCAATAAGAAGGCCATTTTACCTACACCTCGGGGCACTGGCGGACGAGCCAAATTCCCAAAGGGAGGGGAATTTTTTATCGAATAGGGGGAATCGGCAGAACTTTGATCATTTTACCTACACCTTAAGGAACAAACTCTACTTTCTGAAACCGCCAAAGAGGGGGGAATTCCACTTTTTCGTTCTTCCCTCGTCCGCTAGTGCCTCGGGATAAAATTCCACTTCTTGAAACCGCCAAAGAGGGGGGACTTTCACTTTTCCCACCCCTTCTCGTCCGCTAGTGTGGTGGGTTGATTATTCGGTCGGTTAACCATTCGGTGGCTTCAAATTCGGGACATGATTTTCGGTGAACTAAGCGGTAAAAAACCCAACTCCAATTCAATATTTCAAACTTCCTATAATTTACTAACCTTATCGAAAATGAAAACGGACTTGGCTGGCTCGGCGAAAGGTGACCGTTTTGTTCTTCTTCTGCCCGACCGAAATGGATGACGACGTATCCATGATTATTTCGAGAAGAATTCTTCAGATTTATCAGTTATATAGATGTTTCTGTAATAAAAAGTAATTTTGACAGGTTCCTGATAATGTACAGTAGTCACGCTGGAAGTTAATCGAGTCTAATTGGAAATAATTGATATATAAAAATGGTACGACTTCGAAACACTTTAATTTTACGGTTTTCTCCGACTTTCGGTTCATGAAGCACAATAGTGTAAAGAGATCTAGAGAACCGATCAACTCAAACATACTTTCAAGGTGCTATGAAAGTGAACGGATCTAGAAGGTTCTACTCTGGTCGATATGATCTTAATAAATAAAGACCGATAAGAAAATTTTAAGGCAATAAAAATAATTTGAAACAATTGAATTATTATTTGGTGGGCCAGGTAGCTAACAACAGCAGAGCAGCACGCATTTGCTTGCATACACGTTACGCGTGCCACACACAGGCAAGGCAGCCATGTTGGATTTCTGAATCCAAAATAGAAAATGCGCGCGCAAAATGTGGGACTGGAGGAGTTTACCAGACGACATGGTTGACCTCATCAAACAAGAATATCTCAATTTTGGCAGTGGGAAATTGGATGAAATTTTATTTATAGGTTGGTGAAAGAATTCTCTACAAGACTGCATCTTCAAAATAGCATGTTCATCCGAGGGTAATGGGTGTAATTTTGGTCCAAACTTTTCTTTGTTTCCGCAACATACTCAATTTTTTTCGTAATCAGTTTTTCTTGATAGCACACATGAACATAGGTGTAAACATTATACTAAGAATGTAAAATAACATAGAAAGTTATAAAACCAAGAATTAACACGCATTTAACATGCGCGATCACGCGTGAAATCGTCTAATTTTGGCACATTTTCGGACGGCCAGAAAACCTATCAAAATTTGTATAAAATGAAATTTTTAAGCGCAAACAACGTTTATTTATCTAGAACTATAGTTTCTAATCTAAAAACATCGATTTTAACACGCATTTCAAACTTTCGATTTTTTTAAAAAAGCCCAAACTTGTGAACGCATGCGTCTATTCTTGCGTGCATCGACTCATATATTTTCATTATTTTGAGAATTGAGCAAGTATCATAGAATTTCGTGAAAACTTCAAGAATATGTGGACATCGGTGAAATTTTAAAAGAAATCAGCTCAAAGAGGACCTGCATAGTTGAAGTTATCATGACTGACTATTTGGCTTTTTCAAAAAGTGGAATTTACCTAAGGTGTAGGTAAAATGGCCTTCTTTCTGCCGATTCCCCCGCTTTGATAAAATTCCCCTCCCTTCGGAGGATTAGCTTGTCCGCCAGAGATTTCAGTAATCCCTAATAAAAACGACGCACTTGCAAAGAAGCTCGTGTTTTTTTGTAGCTGAAATCAGGAAGGAAGCCGGAAGAGATCCCTACAGGAAAAAACACAGGCCAGCTGTATCTCGGATGCCAATGAAATCTGTGTAGGATGTACAAAATGCGCGCCATTTTTGATTCAAAACTGGCCAATCAGCGTTGAGTACGTTGTGCGCGGATTGGCCACATTTTGATTTTGAATGTAGAGCCAGGGCTATTTAAAATAGGTTTAGCGCTTGAGCTTGGATAAAACTTTTTTTACTACTGAAAAGTAATGAAATTGCCACTATAGCTTGAGCAGGGTTTCTTGTTACTAGTATTTTCTGAAAACCGTTTACTATACGATTTATTAGTAGGTTGTCCCACTAGCGGACGAGAAGGGTGGGAAAAGTGGAATTCCCCCTCTTTGGCTTTAAAAAAGTGGATTTTGTTCCCTAAGGTGTAGGTAAAATGTCCATGAAACTTGCAATTCCCTCCTCTATGACGGAATTCCCCTCCCTTTGGAGGTTTGACTCGTCCGCCAGTGGGTTGTCCACATGTACATAGCGTGAACAGTTACACATTTTGGTGTAGTTTGAAATTGTGCTGAAATTTGAATGCGCGCCAAAAGAATTACGGTACACATTTCGGAGTAACGAGAAATTCTGACCAGACTTTACAAGTCTGTGAAATCATGCTGATGTCTGTTGAGGACCGAAATGAACCGGGCTTTCGAGTTAAGTCTTGTTATAGGGTGGAATTGGTTATTAGAATGGCCAAAAACGGTAATCAGTGTTTCCCCTATAAAATTGAATCTTGGATTTTGGAGTATGTTTTGCTTTCTGACGGAATTTGAAGTTATTGAAGATAACAAGAAAAAAATGTTGTTCTGTTAATCGAAAATTCTAGATTTATAGGGGAAACATTGATTACCTTTTTTGATCATTCTAATAACCAATTATCCACCGTGTATCAATTCGAAATGCTTTACCACTCGTTTGTACAACACTATTATTACCGCTCGACAAAGCATTTTCACTCGCTTGTTGTTTTTTGTCTTTCCGGCACTTTGGATGGCACAGTAAAAAATTTAGTGGATTTCGAATCTCGTGATATCAGATTACATAACATGACATAACATTCTCATTTGATTAAGAGGTTGAAATTGGAAAGTCCGTCATTTCTACACGTAAAAATGTGTAAAATTGTTTGTGGGTGAAATTTTACGTGACATGAACTTGCTGCCCGCACTGTACATATGCGTCGCAACTATCAACCGGTTTAGGGAAATGAAGTTCAGTAACAAGATACCCTGACTACGCTATACATGACGTACACTCAATAAACTAAAGTATGTAAACCTCATTGGGGACATCCTACACTCACTGGCGGACGAGTTATACTTCCAAAAGGAGGGTAATCCTTCCGACGAGGGGGGAATCTACATTTTTAGGCCATTTTACCTACTCGTTAGTTATCAAATTATACTTTTTCGAAATTCCAAAGAGGGGGGAATTCCACTTTTCTATGGCAACTGGTCCGCGCAAAAGAGGTTTCGTACTGACTTGATAATCCCTCCCTATGGATTCCGTGTTTGCGATTCACGGTTGAGTGAATACCAACCACATCATCATTATCCGCAACAACAACAACAACAACAACAACAACAACAACAACAACAACAACAACAACAACAACAACAACAACAACAACAACAACAACAACAACAACAACAACAACAACAACACAACAACAACAACAACAACAACAACAACAACAACAACAGCAACAACAACAACAACAACAACAACAACAACAACAACAACAACAACAACAACAACAACAACAACAACAACAACAACAACAACAACAACAACAGCAACAACAACAACAACAACAACAACAGCAACAACAAAGTGTCACGAAAGGCGGTTCCTGTTGGTCAAAGAAGGAAGTAGTTGTTTTGGAAAGTTTACTTGCATGACATAAATATAGCACATCCGTGATTTCTCGTTACTCATGCGTTTTCGATTTTCATGCATGCAACTGAAAAAAAATTATGCGAGAATTCTGTCAAAATAAATTTTGGTACGGAAAAGTTGCAAAATGACTGCAACCGACTCGGAAACTGAAAGCAGCCTAATGTCAGAAAAATTTCACAACTCGCTAGAATTTTCGAATTTATCATGAAATTTGGAAAATATAACGAAACTTCGAAATTAACACGAAATCTGGCAATAATCAGGAAATCTCAAAATCGGCCACCATAACGAAACTGTCCGAGTCACCGTCCGTTTCGGATCGCACAAACAACCCGAAACGAAGCGAAACGAAACGAAATGGCCTAACGGAATTTCGGCGAAACGAAACGATAACGAAGACGGAACTGCACAATGACATTCTAATGAGCCAATCAGTATCGGACACAAACAACTACATTTGTGCGTTGTTTGAAACAAGATTAGGATGGTCACCGTTGTCTAGTGGTTACGGTGCCGGACTGACAATTGGTACGTCCTGGTTCGAATCCTGGATGATTGAAAAATTATTATAAAACGTTGTTGATGATCAGTGATTTAGCCTATTCAATGATACTCAGAAATTTTCACACACCTTTTTTCGGATGTTTCTCGCGAATCAGGTCTCTCTATGACCCGCCGCCGGATTACCTTTTGTTTCTTCAATAACACAAAATACAAACGTTCTAATGAGCTAATAAGGATCGCGGACACAACAAACAAGTTTGAGATGAGAATATGTGTGCTGAGTGCTGACGGCATATCCGAATGGCAGACTTTTAAATTTTCCTTATCACCTGATACGGCGATGTGACTTCTGACTATGGAAAGTTGGTTGAAATGAATAATGTTATGATTAAAAAAACTGGACGAAAGCAAAAACAAACATTATCTGGGTGCAACAAAGAAAAGCAGCTTTGTAGCCCGAATCTGCTTGAACAAATTCAAATATTGAAATTAATTTACCATATTAAGCTTAGATGGCAGTCACATAATAAGGAAACCATTCTTGAAAGTTGCTTATAAAAAACATTGTTATGATTAAAAAATTGGATGAAAGCAAAACAAACAGTTTCTGGGTGCCACAAAGAGAAGCAGATTCGTAGCCCGAATTCGCTTGAACAAACATTGGAAATTATTTCCCATATATAGCTTATATGGGAGTCACATAGTAAGGAAAATATTTTAGACGCAAACGGTTATAGATTCGAATTGCCACTGCGCTGAGAAAACTTTGAGTGAAATATCATAGATCGGCTGTTAAGTACAAGAAATGATGGCTTTCAAATGAACTCTCTTAACTAGTTTAAAATCCCAAGCAATTTTTCGCATCTGGTTTTCTCATCCTTTTATCAAGACGATATATGTATCAGTCTGTTTTGACAACCAGTAAACTTGAAATCGGTCAAAAACTCACTCGCTTTCAATCGAAAGAAACTTAACGAAATCTTATGATTTATTCTGGTGAGCTGAAAACTCCAATCGATCGAGGACCGAGGCTCCATTTTTTGGTGTACCTACATACCTGGTTTATGAAGCGGTGAGGAAAATTTATGAGGCGCCTTACCGTTATTCTTGACATCATAAACCTTGAACCATCGAAGGGAAGTTGTTGGCAATTTTTAGACATTTTGAGGTTCAAAACTTTTGGAATTTTTTCTGAAGTTTGACGTTAATAGTGCCATTTGAAGGACATTTTCTGACTTAGGTGCTGTTTTTTGGATTTTTTTTTATTTCGGTTTGGTAGAAGATTCAGAAAGTCGAGAAGTTTCCCTCCAACCGACGACATGACAAAATTTGCGGCAAGAAATTCCGGATTGACTATAACTAACGAATTGCAGTGAAAATAAAATAAATCAGTTTACCGGTTCTCCATGGATGCACTAGCGGACGAGAAGGGTGTGGAAAAGTGGAATTCCCCCTCTTTGGCATTTTCAAAAAAGTAAATTTGTTCCCTAAGGTGTGGCTAAAATGACCTGAAAACTGCCGATTCTCCCCTCTTTGACGAATTTCCCCTCCCTTTGGAGGATTAGCTCGTCCGCCACTGCATGAATATAAAGGCGGTACCACTCAGTCAAAAAAAAACATAAATGAAAGGTGATTAATCGGTTTATCTGGCGGTTAAAACAAAAACAGAATGCTGTATAGCCTATCTTGTGGTTTATGTTACTCGAAAAGTGTTTGGCGGGCAGTTTGAATTCAAATCTGCGTTTGGCGCGCATTCAGATTTAAAAAAAATATAAGTCTTTTTTTCACATAACATTTGGAAAACACACGACCATGGCGCTTTATTCAGTGTTACGGTTACATAGTGTTACGGTTTACTTAGTGTTACGGTTACATAGTGTTACGGTTACATACCATTCATAGCCGATCGAGGTGTCTTGTTAGCCAAAAACTTTTTGGCGCGCAGCTTTAATTCAAATCTATTTTTCTGCGCTTTGAAATGTTTTTGAGATAAAAACTGTTTCTCATAACATTTTGACAACGTACGAAATTGTGCTTAATTCATTGCATAACATGCGTAACCGGCTTTCAAAATTGTATTTTGATAACAAGAAACCCTGATCAAGGGTGACCGTTATTTCGCAATTTTTTTTGATTTGGTAAATAACTTTGCTATTGTGGCATAAAAATGAAAAACAACTTTTAAGTGGCGTTTTCGATAAATTAATCTTTCCAATGCCGTTTGAAACAACAAAAACCATAAAAATTAAAATCAAAATCGGACTAGTAAATATGACACTTTGTAGGTACCATAAATATTGTCTGGGATCCAACACAACGCATCGGATTTAAGGTGTCCGTTGTTCCACTATATTTGTGATTCGGTATCAGACTCTGCTATTGGGGCATATGTAACAACTGAATGAAATTTGAATATGAATTTGAAATAAAATTTTAATCACGGGTCTATAGAAATAACTTTTGATCAATCTTTACATTCTCAACTGTTGATTTCGGTTCTGTATTGGCTTTTCTGCCACTTCATTAATTCTGTGCCAAATGGTAAATTCTGAAAACACGATTACAAGCTTGCGAAAAATCTGTCACTCACTAACTAAATAACTCACTCACTCACTCACTCACTCACTCACTCACTCACTCACTCACTCACTCACTCACTCACTCACTCACTCACTCACTCAGTCACTCACTCACTCACTCACTCACTCACTCACTCACTCACTCACTCACTCACTCACTCACTCACTCACTCACTCACTCACTCACTCACTCACTCACTCACTCACTCACTCACTCACTCACTCACTCACTCACTCACTCACTCACTCACTCACTCACTCACTCACTCACTCACTCACTCACTCACTCACTCACTCACTCACTCACTCACTCACTCACTCACTCACTCACTCACTCACTCACTCACTCACTCACTCACTCACTCACTCACTCACTCACTCACTCACTCACTCACTCACTCACTCACTCACTCACTCACTCACTCACTCACTCACTCACTCACTCACTCACTCACTCACTCACTCACTCACTCACTCACTCACTCACTCACTCACTCACTCACTCACTCACTCACTCACTCACTCACTCACTCACTCACTCACTCACTCGCACTCTTTCACTCACTCACTCACTCACTCACTCACTCACTCACTCACTCACTCACTCACTCACTCACTCACTCACTCACTCACTCACTCACTCACTCACTCACTCACTCACACACTCGCTTACACATTCACTCACTCACTCGAACAAATTGAGTTATTCTGAAGGAGAGTGTGAACAGGACATTTTGAACAAGAGCGGGCGCTCAAAATTTACCTCCTTATCAAACGATATACGTACGTAGAGCTCAGGATCATGTACAGCAGTTTATCACGCACGACCGCTATGAATGAATAAACATCTAAACAGTTTTATCGTATCTATTTGTAGTCAGTTCCGGACAAAATATTCTTGATAACCTATATGATAGGTGACATTTTGTCGCTTCCCTTGTCAAGTGGCTAAGGCGAACAACTGAATAAATTTGATTTTGATTTGACGAAAGACCATTTAACTAGTTTTATTCACTCACTGATCTACTGATTTGCACATTATTAACACTAATCATCAACACCCCTAGATTCACTGAAAACATGGCCGTCAACACCGGCCAACTCAACACTCGATGGCTGTTCGGTTGGTGGCACCACTGGCGGACGAGCCAATCTTACAAAGGGAGGGGAATTTTGCCAAAGAGGGGGGAATTGAAAGTTTTCAGTCTATTTTACCTACACCTTAGGGAACAAATTTTATTTTATGAAAGTACCAAAGAGGGGGAATTCCACTTTTCCCTCCCCTTCTCGTTCGAAAGTGGTTGGTGGCACTGATGGATGAGGGAAGGGAATTCACCCTTCTTTGGCGGTTTCAAAAAGTTGAGTTCCTTCCTTAAGGTGTAGGCAAAATTGTTTAAATCTGCCAATTCTCGCCCTCTTTGGAGAGATTCACACCTATCAGAAGTTTGGCTTGTCGGCCAGTGGTTGGTGGCGGATTATATTGGATGAAAAAGTAGGGGTCGGTGCACTAGCGGACGAGAAGGGGAGGGAAAAGTGGAATTCCCCCCTCTTTGGCGGTTTCAAAAAGTATAGTTTGTTCCTTAAGGTGTAGGTAAAATGACCTGAAAACTACAAAACTGCAGGGAAAAAGTTGGAATTCCTGAGAACGCCAGAGAGAGGGGAATTCCACTTTTCCCATCCCTTCTCGTCCGCTAGTTTCCTTATATGAAAACGCCATAAAATGGATTCACTATTTCATTTTAAGTTGATCCATTCATTCATTTAAAAGTTGATCACCTCACATGCGTTTCAAAAAAATGAGGACCCCACATGAAAATGATGAAATTTTCACATGAGGTGCTCACCTGAAATAAAACATCATTTTTGTACCCTACATGAAATTTTCTTTGTGTTTTTTTTCAGTGGTCTACATGTTACTGTTATTGGGTTTTGGCCAGGGATTTCTGGAATGTCACTCGTCCTTCCATGCCGACAAAAAGTCCATCTGCGATACGCACACCGAGGTGTGCTTTGTGGACAAGAGTAAGTTGAACGATACTAAAATAGAAAGACGTGGATGCACAGAACCGGTGAGTTGAAGTGGAAATGTTTTCGGACAAGTTTGAAACAGTTGTTTTCTCAAAAAGTGCTCCATTGAGATATGAATATCAGTGGAAACTTGAAAGCACAAAATACAAAATGATTTGTTTTACAGGTCACTGGCCAGTGCGATGGCAACCCGGTAGGCACAGGCTTCCACCCATATCATGGATGGTTTATCGCCTGCTGCAATTATTGTTGGTTTATGTATTTTATTAGCGATTTTTTCGCAAATTTATTTTTTTGTTCAGTTTTATTGATGAATTGCCTCAAGTTATTATATATGCCTGAGCATCAACTCAAGGAGTACTTCAATAATTTTTTACCGGTTTAATGAATTTTTGTGCCAATTACAGGTGCGTATGTACCATTGTAGCGGTGTTATCATCTTGCAGTTTGAAATATGAAAAATCTAAAAAAATTAAGAAAATTCTAAACATTAAGCTATTTTTGATTCTTGAAATTTCGTCATCGGTTCTCTATGGTTATATCTACGTACTCGTCTTTTCGATTCATTGAAGATTCACGAATTAAATTCCGAGAAACAGCATAATTGAATTCTCTCTGATTGATGGCATGGGATAATCTATTGTACTAGAGGATGAGAAGCGGAAAAGGTGGAATTATCCCCTCTTTGGCGGATTCAAAAATATGATTTTTTTATGATTCTTTAGTGTAAAATGGCATACAAACTTCTGAATCGCCGTCTTTTTTCCTTTGTTGAACTGGCACCACTAGCGGACGAAAAGGGGTGGGAAAAGGGGAATTCCCCTTTCTTTGATGATGTTTTAAAGTGCAATCAGCTCTCTAAGGTGTGGGTGAAACTACCTAGAAACTGCCAATTCCCTGCTCGTGATGAAATTCCCCTCCCTCTAGAGAATTGGGTCATCCGCCACTGGTTGGCACGTCTGCCAGTGAGCTATTGCAACCACATGCCATTGGCGGATGAGCTAATCCTTTAAAGGGAATTGTCAGGAAGGGGGAATTGTCAGTTGTCAGGCCATTTCATCTACACCTTAAGGAAAAAATTATATTTTTTGAAAACGCCAAAGAGGGGGGAATTTCCTTTTTTCCAACCCTTCTCGTTCGCTAGTGCCACTTACATACATGTTTGAGTTTCAAGAGTTTACACATCATTCATCATCAAAATGTAACTGAAACTTTCCGATTTCAGCATTTTGTAACGCGATAGACAGCCTGGGAGAAATGGTAACTACGCCCGGTTAGCAATCACATTTTGACATATCAAGTTCATATAGAGAGAGTAAATCCCATAGTAAATCCCCTATTTCTGCAAGCAAAGATATTGCTTAAACTTCTGATAATGAAACATCAGACAATCAGTGTTAACACGCACATTAATCATCATCACCCCATGCTACACTGTGGTAAACTATGGTGTCCGCCGAGTTGAGTTGAAGCTATTGATGTTTCATTATCAGACATTGCTTGCAGAAACAACATACGGACTTCAACCAGTATTGAGAAACTGATGGTGATAAAGGCTATATAGCCCTCGTAATTGGTTATAAGAAAAAAACCCAAATTCGGTTCACGACCATGATATCGCGCTGATTCGGAATCACACCTGTCCCAGCTGTGGGTTTTTGACTGTGGACGTGAGTGCTTTCAGGCACAGTCCGATTCCTCTTCAGCCACAGTACCGTTTAGCCACAGTACCATTCAAGCACAGACCGATTTCTCTGTAGCCACATTACCGTTTAACCACAGTATCATTTAAGATAAGTCCGTTTTTTTGCCACAGTCTACCCCCACTCCCCCCCCCCCCCCCCCGACTGTGGCTAAAAACCCGCAGCTGGGACAGGTGTGTTCGGAATCTTTCCCATCATGAAGTTGAATATCTGGCTCTAATAACTTCCAAAACGTGCAGAGAATCCAGTACTTGAGAATCAGGTCCCGGCTATGCCAGAACTTGATTCTCAACTCCGTGTTCGTTATTTTAAATCATTTCTTGTAGTTATTTATGAGGCCTATATATATGTATAGGCCTCGTAATTAGTTCTAAGAAACCCCAAAACGTGGCACAGAAAATTCCTTACTTGAGAATCAGGTTCTGGACTTGAGAATCTGGTTCTGAGAAAATTGAAAAAGTGGCTAAAACGTGGCACGGAAATTTCCTTACTTGAGAATCGGGTTCTGGACTTGAGAATCTGGTTCTAGCCATTCCATGGGTTCTCGCAGTTTTAAACCATTTCTTATAATCAATTATGAGGCCTATAAATGTATGGGCTATGTCAGTGTTTCTGGTTATTCAAATTAATTTATAAAAAAGGTTTTTATTTTATATTAATTCAAATTTACTTTATATTTTTTCTGAGTAACAAGAAACTAATTCTCAATTGGAAGACATGTTTGAGGGTCTGAACTTATTGTTATACTTATTTTAAACCTGACACTGAGCAGCCGTTTGGGCCTTATTTATTCTAGTTCCAATTCTAGTTCCACCATCGACCACAACACAGGAAACAACTACTACATTAGCAACTGAAACAACAAGAACAACAACCAAAACGACAACAAGTACAACAAGAACAAATAAAACTTGGTTAGTGAATAGTTTATCTAAGGTAAAATTTCTTGCCATCAACAGTTGACAACGGCAGACAGACAGACAGACAGACAGACAGACAGACAGACAGACAGACAGACAGACAGACAGACAGACAGACAGACAGGCAGGCCGACAGAGAAACAGACAGACAGACAGACAGACAGACAGACAGACAGACAGACAGACAGACAGACAGACAGACAGACAGACAGACAGACAGACAGACAGACAGACAGACAGACAGACAGACAGACAGACAGACAGACAGACAGACAGACAGACAGACAGACAGACAGACAGACAGACAGACAGACAGACAGACAGACAGACAGACAGACATACAGATTTTTTTTGGTAACATGGTACCTTGAATGAGTTATATTCGGCAGTGAATCGAACGTCAAGTGGGCGCTGACTGGAGGCGTCTTGGATGTACATGACAGACAGACAGACAGACAGACAGACAGACAGACAGACAGACAGACAGACAGACAGACAGACAGACAGACAGACAGACAGACAGACAGACAGACCGACAGACAGACAGACAGACAGACAGACAGACAGAATTTTTTTTGGTAACATGGTACCTTGAATGAGTTATATTCGGCAGTGAATCGAACGTCAAGTGGGCGCTGACTGGATGCGTCTTGGATGTACATGACAGATAGACAGACAGACAGACAGACAGACAGACAGACAGACAGACAGACAGACAGACAGACAGACAGACAGACAGACAGACAGACAGACAGACAGACAGACAGACAGACAGACAGACAGACAGACAGACAGACAGACAGACAGACAGACAGACAGACAGACAGACAGACAGACAGACAGACAGACAGACAGACAGACAGACAGACAGACAGACAGACCGACAGACAGACAGACAGACAGACAGACAGACAGAATTTTTTTTGGTAACATGGTACCTTGAATGAGTTATATTCGGCAGTGAACCGAACGTCAAGTGGGCGCTGACTGGAGGCGTCCAGGATGTAAATGACAGACAGACAGACAGACAGACAGACAGACAGACAGACAGACATCAGACAGACAGACAGACAGACAGACAGACAGACAGACAGACAGACAGACAGACAGACAGACAGACAGACAACATTCGGTAACATGATACCTTGAATGAGTAATATTCGGCAGGGAATCGAACGTCAAGTGGGCGCTGATCGGAGGTTCCTTGGGTGTGCTGGCCACGATTTTCGTTATAACTACCGTATACCTCATACTGACACATGTGGGTTAAGTTGATTTTTTGAATAAAATTTTTTTGTAATTTTTTTTTATAAAATTAAATTTACCCTATAGTTTGAATTGGTTTTTCTGGGTTTTTTGTTAATTTTTTTCATATTGAGCCACTATTTTCGTTATAACTATCGTATACCTCGTGATGACACATGTGGGTTTAGTTGATTTTTTTATTCACCTCACTTTTATATTGTTTTTTGTATTTTTTTATACAGGGTGGGCCAAAAAAAAACTCCGCGATTTTGTGAGACCATAACTTTTGCAGTGGACGATGAATTTCTTTGAAATTTGCAGGTTATTTCAACAACATATTAACTTAATTTTCTCTAAAATTTAAATGAGATGTCTAACACACACCGGCCACATCATCACGATACATGAAAATTTCAGTTTTTCCTTTAAACCGCGTCATTGTTTTTGAAGAGAAATCATGTGTATAAATTAGTTTTAGGTATTAATCCATTATTGAATTGAACGAGTGAAATAACTAGTAATACAAGAATTAGAAGAAACTTGTTTAAATAGCAATTCGGTTTAAATTTAGTTTCAATTTTAATGGAAAACTCTTACAGTAGGATGCTTGCTTTTTGTTCCCTTGTCAGATGTACAGCATTACCTCAGAGTTGGTTTTTATTGATGAATTTGAATGAAATTCTCAGAATATCTCATTAATTTAATATTTTTTATCGTCTTGAAATTTCAAAGACATCCAGTGCTTATAAGCATGAAACTTGCGTAATAAACAACCACGGTAGGTGAAAAACTCAACCTTTGCCATAACCAGCTTTAACAAGCTTGAACCGCGCCGACTAACGTTCCCCAAAAAAACATTGACGTATTGACAGAAAGAGCATGTTTTTCATAAATCTTGAACTTTTATTTATTGAACTTGAAGTTTTGAGAAAAAAAATTTCCTATTTGAAACTAAATGTCGCTGAGGAGGAACGCAAAACCGGTAACAGACATAAAAACAGTAAAAACATTTTAGCACCGGAACTATCGCGTTATTGGAAGAAAGGTTCAGAAATAAAACTTTTTTACTAATTAACCAATTAACTTTTATTTTTAGGCCATTATTTAATTCATTCGTTCAATTCATAAACAAATTGATGCTTATAAACTACGTATGCACATGATTTCTCTTCGAAACAATGACGCGGTTTAAAGGAAAAACCTAAATTTTCATGTATCTTGATGGTGTGGCCGGTGTGTGTTAGATATCTCATTGAAATTTTAGACAAAATTAAGTTAATATGTTATTGAAATAACCAGCAAATTTCAAAGAAATTCATGGTCCACTGCAAAAGTTATGGTCTCACAAAATCGCGGAGTTTTTTTTTGGCCCACCCTGTATATACTTAAAAATAAATACCATTAATTGTTAACCTATATCTTTCAGTGCAGTTTTGTAGTTCAGTTATGCAGTTAGACACTTCGATTAGATATACATATTTACGTAGTGGATGAAAATTGTGACACGTGAGAATTTTTTGCTAGTACGTAAGACTGTAAACTTTCGGACAAGCAGACGTAAGTTTTTTTTGGAAATTTCAATTGCGATATTAAAAATATAAAAATACTTCTTCGACCTGTTTACAGAAAAAAAAAGTTATATTCGTATCAGCTGTCCTAAGCTATTAACAATTAATCGATGAATTCTTTCCAGCGACGGTCTGCGAAGATGAATAAATTGTCGTCTACATCAAAGGTACATACTCACTCGAATACGTAAATAATGTTCACAATAGTTCACTCACTGACTCATTCATTAACCTTTTCTCAATAATTACTCATGCTTATTCACTCAATCACTCACGGCCTTCACACATTCATTGATCCGCACTCCTCTTTGAATAGCTACTCATGCACCTAATGTACTAATTCACTAGCCCCTCACAATCTTATATTGATTCATTCCCTCACTCAATAATAACTCTCACACCTACTCACTCATTCATCCAGTCCTTCACATTCTTTCCTTTACTCACTCACTAGAATACATACCCTCACTAAAATACTCAAATACACTCTCGTATGTACGTTTACATGCTCAACCAACTCACTCCACTCACTAATTAACTTTTTCACTTCCACTAATTCACTCACGTCATTAAATGACTCACATAAAAATTACACCCACTTATTCAGTCAAAAAACAGTTCTCCAGTCTCCGCTTCAATCAATCAGAAAACCTGGTGGGTTAATTTTGTTACTGATGATATAGGAGTGACTGACTGACTGACTGACCGACTGGCCGACTGACTGACTGACTGACTGACTGTTGACTTGCTGACTGAGTGACTGACTGACTGACTCATTAACACACTGACTCACTAACTGACTCACACACTAACTGAATGACTCACTGACTCACTGGTTGAATTGAAGTGACTGAGTGAATGATTCAACTTCTCCTATGTATATAATTATTTCCACGTATCAGGGTTGCGCCGCCAAAAGACACGCACATTACGGTTGTTGAAGTCACTCACTCACAACTTACTCACTCACTCACTGGCTCACTCACTCACTCACTCACTCACTTATTCACTCACTCACTCACTCACTTACTCACTCACTCACTCACTCACTCACTCACTCACTCACTCACTCACTCACTCACTCACTCACTCACTCACTCACTCACTCACTCACTCACTCACTCACTCACTCACTCACTCACTCACTCACTCACTCACTCACTCACTCACTCACTCACTCACTCACTCACTCACTCACTCACTCACTCACTCACTCACTCACTCACTCACTCACTCACTCACTCACTCACTCACTCACTCACTCACTCACTCACTCACTCACTCACTCACTCACTCACTCACTCACTCACTCACTCACTCACTCACTCACTCACTCACTCACTCACTCACTCACTCACTCACTCACTCACTCACTCACTCACTTACTCACTCACTCGCTCACTCACTCACTCACTCACTTAATTGTAGAAGACATCAATGATGACTGTCGGTCAATCGACCAATGACTCGGTTGCCAGTGAATATGAACCGATAAACACAATTGCCAAAACCCCGCCACTCGACTAAACAAGATAATGATATAGTCTATCCAGTGTTCAATGTTATTCAGAAATAAAGGTGTTGGTGCGCAAACAAATTTGAATCTTTGAAATGCGCAAAAACATTCTTGATAAGTTTTTTTTCACCATGCATTTGACGAAAAAAAACACTTCAAAGTGCGTGTAGTAGTTTTTAAGGTTTGTAAGTGGACGAATTTTGAAGTAAAATGAACTGAGTAACAGAAAACACTGGTTGTGCAACAAACCTTTTGAATAGCACTCTGAAAAATGGCCAAACTCATCACATCGATTTTTCGATAAGTGTGCATACCGCACTAAAACAATGCATTCACTATTCAATGCACACCTAAATTAAGTATTGTGTCATTTTATATTACGTGTATATTATCACAATATTATTTGTATATTATTTGTGTGTCACTAGAGTAAGGTATAGGATATGACTGAAAGGAAGTTTAGGAGTTTCATGGCAACGTCGGTAGACTACTGACGATGGCGGAGCCGTGTTGCCGGAAGCTAACGTGTCTAGGTTCTTTAAATCCGCCGAAACACGTTACTTCCAACTAATAATTCTATAAATTTTGCTCGGTATGACTGTAATCTCATAGTTCACTCTCTCTTTATTATGGGATAAAAAATCTGGGTTACATAAACTTACTTTTTTGTTTCTTTGACTAAGTCATAAAAAATTGAATTGCTTATTGATTATACTCTGCAGATTTATATATTTGTGGGAATTATTATCTTGATATGAAATCACAATTTACTGATTAATATATTGCAAATCAAACATTGACTTGAATTGTGAAAGTAAAAATTTTTCGAGTATTATAATATCAACTAAAATGAGCCTGTACATACATACCAGACAGACGGAAAGGCTTGTCTGACTGACTTATTGACTGTCATACAGACAAACAGACAGACAGACAGACAGACAGACAGGTAGACAGATTGACATATAGACAGACAGGCTTGACTGACTGACTGATTGACTTATTGACTGACTGACTGACAGAATATAATTTGGAACAAATGGCAGTCTTCAGTGCAGCCATCATAATACGTGAGCTATAGCTACTACCCACGTTTAAGACCTTTTTTATAGTTCGAATTTGACTTTAATAACCTTTATTAAGTTCACCTAATGGCCTTCCAGTGGCAATGGCACCTAACCCCTCACCACCTATGTATATAATGGAGGGAAAGTTCTCTGGGAAAATCATTTTCCTTTTTTTCTACACACTGGTCTGCTGCTTTGCACGTTCTCAACACCCCATCGTGAGTCACTGAAAACATGGCCGGCAACACCTCTCAACTCAACACTCGATGGCTGTTCGGTTGGTGATCGTTCGTGTTGGTGATCGTTCGTATGTGGTGTTCCTGTTCGAGAGCATGAAAGATGACTTGAATAGAAAAAATATTTAAATGGGGTTGATGATGATTTCTGATAAGATTTAATTATGGTGAGTTTTAGAATTGTAACTTAATTGGTTCAACTGGTGTTTTGTGTGAATCAATTTCTAAATCATGTGACTTAAGCTGTGATGAATGACTGATTGATGAATGACTGATCTGATTGGAGTGGTGACGGATAACATGGTGACTTGCGAGAGGTGATTCATCACATCTAGTGATCTCAGTGAGTTGTTCCATGAAACTGGTAACTATCCTGGTGTCTGAATGAGCAACAATTTTAAGTAGTGAAAAAATCTTATCAAAAAAGTTTTGACCGGGGTTCCGGTATTCCGTTGTATTTATTTGAAGCAAATATTGTTTCTACTTCTTTTTTATTCATGTTTCACAAGCGAAAAACGTTTAATCTTTGCAGTGGTATTCCCCATGTTGCTGATGTTTGGTCTTAGCCAAGCCGCTTTGGAGTGCTACAACGATAAAAACACCAACGCAACAATGACCTGTGCGGACACCGAGGTGTGCTATGTGGAGAAAAAAAATAAGGACGATACTATAGTGGACAACCGTGGATGCACACTACCAGTGAGTTTCATGAATATGTTTTTGGACAAGTTTGCTTCATTTATATTCAGTAAAAAAGCCATCACAAAGTCAAAAATAATTTGTTTCACAGGGCGCGGGCCAGGGCAAATGTGATGGCAATGCGGTTGGCACAGGCTTCCACCAATTCGCTGGTATTTACATCGCCTGCTGCAGTTATTGTTGGTTGATCACTCTTTGTCATATTTCTTGTTTTCAGTCTTGCAAATAGTCGCTTGGAAAATGGCAATGTAAAAAAATCTTTTATGCAGTTGTCTATTCTTGAGTTTTTATCTTGGCCTCCTCTAATGATGAAATGTCTTCACAGAAGTTATTGTTATCACATTGTCCAAACATCAAGACCAAGTCTGATCTGTACCAAGAAAATTAGAGAAAACGGGGCTAACAGTGTAGAAAATTTTAAGAAAAAACTCCGTGGCTATTATGTTGTATGAATACTCGGCCTGGGTAATCATGATTTATCAAGTCATTTTATTATAGACAGCCAAGTTAACAGGGTTTTTTAAGAAACGAACAGTTTTCCTAATCATATTATCCAAGCTACCGTTTAAACTTACGATACAATATTTCCTTATTCAGCACTGTGTAATTTCATCGACACTGATGGAAACATGGTGACAACACCGGCTCCTACAACGACAACTGAGCCAGCGACAACCGAGCTTCTCACCACGGAATCACAGGACACGACGACTGAGAAGAATTACAAGGACAATGGTGAGAAAGTTCGCGATCTGCCGTGCTGGCGTCGACCGGGCGGCCGATGTGAGGTGAGATTTATTATTATTATTTTTTGTTTCATAATTAAATTTTATTTGTACATTACAAAAACGATGCAAACCCACAAGATAATACATCAGTCAGACGTTGTTTCATCAGTAGATTTTTAACTGTCTTGATGTGCGATATTATTGGATTAAGAAAACAGTTAAAAGGTTAAATTTAACGGTCACTGCGAAATACTTTTAATCAGTGATCAGCGATAAACTTCTGTCATAATCAAAATCAGAATTAATTGTTTCCTTTCGAATAGTCAATCAATTGAAAGTCACTTCGAAGTACATTTTCAATCAGTGCGGTATCAATGTTAATATAAATTCTTTCAATCCAGGGACCCATGCCCTTGCCTGCTTGCACGTACTGGCTAACAGTAGCGGCCGGTGTCTCTGTTTTCCTTTACGTGTGCGCCTTCTGCCACATCTACCACCGGCTCGACCACGAGGAAGCAGCCGCCGCCGCTGCCGCCGTTGGTACCATTTTAATTATTGTTATCAAATATATATAGAAGGATTCGATTTCTTAAGTTAAACTCATCATCGTGTTTCTAAATGGCAATCTAAATGGCAACTTCTATGACACAAGATTGACAAAATAGCACAGAACAGTTCAAATAGTTAGAAAGTGCCAGTTAATTAGCCAGTACGAGGACGTATTTGTTATTGGATGTGTGCCTGAAGCGATGACAATTCAAACCCCTCTATTTTCATGTGCAGAAACAAAAAGCTCAAGTCAAGAAGAACAACTACAAGTCGAAATCAGCCCGACGTCACGTATCGGAACGCAGTAGCCGAAAGCGCACCCGTTCACGGCCACCAAAGTTGGAGGTCAAAGGTCCCGTGACACCAGTTCAGCGCCTGACCAAGGAAGAAGAACAGGCGATTTGGGAGCTGCAAAAGAAGCACGCACCCCCGCACATTCGCCGCAAAATGGAAAAGATGGAGGCCATACTGGAGCGGCGTGAAAACGACAAACGGGTTAGCAACAAACTAAATCATATGTCAACTCAATTGTCTTCTTGAGATGGTGATTCACATAGAAAACTCCGTTCTGCTAGTGATCATGAACCCCGAGTTTCAGAAGAAGTTGGGTCTGCCACCGCTCATCTCGAAGGCCACCAAAGCTGTGGCCACAAAGAAAGGAATAACTGAAGCATGGTACATATTTGGTAGAATAAATCACAAATCGTTTTACTGACTATATATACGTAATATTCTGATGCTCGCAACATGGACCCTTCAATTACATGATAACAAAATTCACACCGGAATTTTCTTGACAACCATTGAGAAAAATCACGAGCTTTAAATTTCAGTCTTCTATCAAACGATAATATTATCACTTAAATATGATTGTGATGCATATTATTGTTGTTTATCGAAGTGTATGATACAATGAAATGAAAATTTATGCAAGTCGATGTTTTGGTTTAGTGTTATCCAAGTTCAGTTTAATAAAAAAATTTGAATAAAATAGTTTTTATCTACCATATACGCCGACATTTTGCAATCACTGAAGTATTGTATTCAAGTTGTTAAATTAGTTTTCGCATAATTTCCCTTTATTTAATTCAGGCCAATTTAATGGGAAATTCCAACTGAAGTTTTATGCAACAATATAGACCAAAAAATTTTTGCCATGCCATCCATTTGTCTAATTACCAACTTTTATTAATTCTTACCTTTCTTGTTTCTTGTTTCAGCCCGGTGTAATGTGATAGACAATCTGGGCAACCTTGTGACAACACCCGGTTAGCAATCACATTCCTTCTGTTTCTATATCAGGAGCCGATTAACCTTTCAGTTATATCATTTCACCTACATATATCATTCTCAATTAGGAAAATCGTTTAGAATACTAAGAAATATTGTTACAATATTATTACGGTTAATCGTGCTTAATTCAATGATAATTTGTTACAGCGACAACCACAACCCAGGATTCAATGCCAACATCAACTGAAACTGCAACGACTACAACAAATTCAACAAGAAAAACAACAAAAAACTCAGATTTCAGGAACAATTATACTACTAAAACTTGGTTAATAAACAGTTTATGAAAGTTGTTAAAAATTTCTTGTAATAAACAGTTAACAACACCAAAGGCATAAATCTATGAAATTCAGTCGAAATTAACAAAAACGAATTGGAGTTGCTCAGAAGATGATAAACGAGATCTTCCATAAAAAATTTCGGAATAAAATGAGTTCTCGTTCTGTTATCCAAATTAGACTCACCTGGATAAAATTCCTCAAAAGTTTGAAGGCCCGCCAAAACAGAATTTGAATTTGAATTTCGCGCCAATAACTTTCGCTTCATATTCGGCAGTGAATCGAACGTCAAGTGGGCGCTGATCGGAGGTGCCTTGGGTGTGATGGCCACGATTTTCGTCATATTTACCATATACCTCGTACTGACACAAGTGAGTATTAAATATTTTTTATTAAAAATACTTTTTTTGTAATTTTTTTTAATGAAACAGAATTTTTTTTTGTATATAAAGTAGTGGTTTCTTTGTTAGTTTGAATCCTTTCAACTTTTCTGTTTTTAACCAATTTTTTCATTTTACATTATATTTGTTATAAAAACCCGAAATATTTTCGGAAAGCAGTGAAGTAATCTTAGTGTTTATTAGTTATAAATGACGGTCAATAGGGTTCTATTTGCTTGTGAAATTGTCGGACAGCAAACGCTTTTTTGGCAAACGCGTAATTTAGAATTTACATTTTGGCAGAAAATATTGTGTCTCAATTTCCACTTTCGCGCCAATTCGACGGAAGTTTTACATAATTTTACTTGTTGTCCTTTTTGGTCGCAATAAATTTCAACTTACCCTAACCAACCTATCTGTCCTAACCAACTTGAAAGTAATCAATGAAACTTCTTCAGCGACGGGCCGCGAAGATCAAGACAATGTCGACTACTTCAAAGGTACTTGAATACAAAATATTGTTCACATAAAATCACTCACCAATTCCTTCACTTGTTTTTTTTTGTTGTACTGCTCGTTCTTAATACCTACTTCTGCATATTTACTCATTTACTCACCCTTGCACATTCCCCTTTACTCTCACTCCCTCTTTCGTTTACAAGCTCAAACCACTCAAATCTTCACTCATCAACTCATCTACCTACTCACTCTTTCATTCGTGCCATCAAATGACTCACATAAAAACTGGACTCTCTTATTCAGTCGATAACCAGTGCTCCGCCCTCAGCATCATTTAATCAGAAAACGTGGTGGGTTATTTTTGTTACTGAACAACTGAAAGGCTGACTGACCTGACTGACTGACTGACTGACTGACTGACTGACTGACTGACTGAGTGACTGACTGACTGACTGACTGACTGAGTGACTGACTGACTGACTGACTGACTGACTGACTGACTGACTGACTGACTGACTGACTGACTGACTGACTGACTGAGTGACTGACTGACTGACTGACTGACTGACTGACTGACTGACTGACTGACTGACTGACTGACTGACTGACTGACTGACTGACTGACTGACTGACTGACTGACTGACTGACTGACTGACTGACTGACTGAACAACTGAAAGGCTGACTGACCTGACTGACTGACTGACTGACTGACTGACTGACTGACTGACTGACTGACTGACTGACTGACTGACTGACTGACTGACTGACTGACTGACTGACTGACTGACTGACTGACTGACTGACTGACTGACTGACTGACTGACTGACTGACTGACTGACTGACTGACTGACTGACTGACTGACTGACTGACTGACTGACTGACTGACTGACTGACTGACTGACTGACTGACTGACTGACTGACTGACTGACTGACTGACTGACTGACTGACTGACTGACTGACTGACTGACTGACTGACTGACTGACTGACTGACTGACTGACTGACTGACTGACTGACTGACTGACTGACTGACTGACTGACTGACTGACTGACTGACTGACTGACTGAATGCCTGACTGACTGACTGACTGACTGACTGACTGACTGACTGACTGACTGACTGACTGACTGACTGACTGACTGACTGACTGACTGACTGACTGACTGACTGACTGACTGACTGACTGACTGACTGACTGACTGACTGACTGACTGAATTACTGACTGACTGACTGACGGATTGAACGACAGACTGACTTACCAAGAGAGTGACTGATCATTACTTACTGACTGATTGAAGAACACCACTGCGGAATTAAGCTACGATGTAGAACAGCTACTTTGTTTAATTTCCTGGGCCAATGGCGCAACAAAATGCAATTTTTTTTACATCATAGCCCAATTGACCAGAATTTAACTGAATACCTGACTAATCGACTGATTGTCTGTCTATCTGACTGATTGACTGATTGGCTGATTAACTGACTGACTGACTGACTGACTGACAGAATACCATTCCGAACAAGTTCCTCTTGGAAATATGTGGCCAGTCATCATGATATCAATCAGCCAAACTGCAGATTTCAGCAGACAAACTGCAAACTAACTGACTGTTTGACTGACTGACTGTCGGCTTGACTGACTGACCAAAATATTGCGTTACTGACTGATCAACAGACTTACTGACTGACTGAATGAATGACTGACTGTTTGACTGATTGACTGTCGGCTTGACTGACTGACCGAAACATTGACTAACTTAATCACTGACTCACTGTCAGAATACAATTTTGGACAAGTGGTGGAAATAAATACGCTTAGAAATGACGTATGTGTCAAAGTCTTCAGTTCAACCATCATAATACGTGATCTCATAGGTACTAGAATATCCCTCCCACGTTAAAAAGAATCTTTGTACATAGTTCAAACTCTCGAACTTTGACTTTAATAACCCTTATTAAGTTCAACTAATGGCCTTTCAGTGGCAATTACCAGCACCTATATAGTGGAAGGAAAGGTCTCTGGCAAAATCATTATTATTTTTTTCTACTCACTGGTCTACTGCTTTGCCCGTTCTCAACACCAATCATCAACACCCCATCGTGAGTCACTGAAAACATGGCCGGCAACATATCTCAACCCAACACCCGATGGCTGTTCGGTTGGTGATCGTTCGTATGTGGTGTTCCTGTTCGAGAGCATGAAAGTTGACTTTCAAATATTTGAAAATGGTTGATGATGATTTCTGATTGTGTGATTTCTGGTGAATAAATTATTGAGTTGTAACTTAATTGGTTCAACCTGGTGTATTGTGTGAATCAATTTCTAAATCAAGTGACTTCTGCTGTGATAAATGACATCTGATTGAAGTGGTGACTGATGACATGGTGACTTGCGAGATGTGATTCATCAAATCTAGTGATCTCAGTGAGTTGTTCCATGAAACTGGTAACTATTCTGGTGTCTGAATGCATGAGCAACAATTTTGATATGTGAAAAATCAAAAAAAATGTTTTGATCGGGGTTCAGGTAAATTCGTCATAACTATTTGAGAGAATTATTTGTATGTTTCCCATAAAACCTTCAATATTTGCAGTGGTGCTGCACTTGTTGCTGTTGTTGGGTCTTTGCCAGGCGGTGTTGGAGTGCTACGATGAAAAATCTACTGACAAGACGGTGAACTGCACTTCTGACACAGAAGTGTGCTATGTGGAGAAGAAAAAAGCGAACGATACTGACGTCGATGGTCGTGGATGCTCAGAGCCGGTTAGTATCAGAGAATTTTCTTTGTTGACTTATTTGTTAGTAGTTACACATACTTCCATTTTGTCAGTGTTAAAAATTATTTACAGAATGTCAGATGTAGCAGCGTTGTCAATGGTACCTTTCTGAAGAATAGCCTCGGCTTATTCGTTGCGTGCTGCAACTACTGTTGGTTCATCAATTATGGTGCTACTCAACTTTAGAATTTACCTCTTCAATTATATTACCCATACCATGATATCACAATGCCTCATGTCTAAATTAAATAACACAAAAAAAATAAAAATAAAAACAGAAATGTTATTAGGCGTTTAATCTAATTATTTGTTGTACTTGAATTTATTCCGGGCTACAAAAGGGAGTGTTCGGCTCGATAACCCAAGCTTAGTAGCACATTATCCTACGAAATGAATTACATTTGTTCTTCCAGCACTGTGTAATCTCATCGACAGTGCTGGAAACATGGTGACAACACCGGCACCTACAACGACGACCGAGCCAGCGACAACCGAGCTTCCCACCACGGAATCAGAGGACACGACGACTGAGAAGAATTACAAAAACAATGGTGAGAAAGTTCGCGATCTGCCGTGTTGGCGTCGACCCGGCGGCCGATGTGAGGTGGGATTCTTTATTGTTTATTTTTCAGAATGAAAGACTGATTTTTGAAAAAGTTTGTGTCTTTAGTAGATTTTTTATTTTCTAATCATAATAAATATCAAAACATAAAAAATTCTGAAACCAATCCAGGGACCCATGCCCTTGCCCGCCTGCACGTACTGGCTGACTGTGGCGGCCGGTATCTCCGTTTTCCTGTACGTATGCGCCTTCTGCCAAATCTACCGCCGGCTCGACCGCGAGGAAGCCGCCGCCGCTGCTGCTGCAGTTGGTACCATTATAATTAGTTATTTCTTATACTTGACTCATTATCGTGTTTCTGAATGGTGAATTGTATTACACACTATTGACAAAGTATAGCTTCCGTAATTCATTATGAGAAAAACCAAATCCGGATTCCGACCGACGGATTTCCAGTGAATAAGATTTTTACCACGCATAAATTTTATTATTTTCATTCCCTGCCTATTGAATACTTTCTAAATTTTTTTTCAAAAATGTTATGATTGAAATGTTTTAATTTTGTGTTTATGAAAAGAAAATTTGGTTCTATTATATTGTAAAAATTATAAAATAGAAGTATGTAATAAATTTAGCACGTTTGACGTCGAAAACTATCGAATTCGAATTTTGTCCCGAGTCTGAGACAAATTTTTTCGTCGTAAGACAATTTCCCGGCATGAAGTGACATAGGCATGTACACATCATGACTGGGAAAAATCTTATTCATTTGTTATAATGAAATACGGTTGTTATAACACAGAACAGTTAAAATAGTTATGAACCGCAGTTTAATAACTAGTACGAGGACGTAGTTATCATTGGATGTATGGATATGTCCTCTTATTTTCATGTGCAGAAACAAAAAGCTCAAGTCAAGAAGAACTACAAGTCGAAATCAGCCCGACGTCACGTATCGGAACGCAGTAGCCGAAAGCGCACCCGTTCACGGCCACCAAAGTTGGAGGTCAAAGGTCCCGTGACACCAGTTCAGCGCCTGACCAAGGAAGAAGAACAGGCGATTTGGGAGCTGCAAAAGAAGCACGCACCGCCGCACATCCGCCGCAAAATGGAAAAGATGGAGGCCATACTGGAGCGGCGTGAAAACGACAAACGGGTTAGCAACAAACTAAATCATGAGTCAACTCAGTTGTCTTCTTGAGATGGTGATTCACATATAAAACTCCGTTCTGTTAGTGATCATGAACCCCGAGTTTCAGAAGAAGTTGGGTCTGCCACCGCTCCCCTCGAAGGCTACCAAAGCTGTGGGAACAAAGAAATTAAAAACTAAAGCACAAGAGTCAGACAAGGCCGGCTCTGCCGAGTCTGCCAAAGCTCCTGACACTTCCGAAGCTCTCAAGACGCTAAAATCTGCCAGTACTCTCAAGGTTAAAGTCACTCAAACCAGTCTGTTGTATCCGAGCTATTTGACTGAATTACATTACTGGACAAAAAGATGTGACAAAATTGCCGAAACTATAGCAACTGTGCGCCCCGCTACAGCAAGTAGGTCTCTTTAGTGATTGGCTGGGAGAGTGGAAGCCGCCAAGGCTTCAGCTAGGACTTACGCTTCCAACGAATCAGCAAAAAGGACCCACTTGCTAGAGTTGCGCGCACTTTTGTCTTAGCTTCATCGATTTTGTCATAGTTCTGCTAGTGATCATGAACCCTAATTTCAGAAGAAGTTGGGTCTGCCACCGCTCTCCTCAAAGGCCACCAAAGCTGTGGCAACAAAGAAAGGAATAACTGAAGCATGGGACATATTTGGTAGAATAAATCACAAATCGTTTTACCGACTGTATATACGTAATATTCTAATGCTCGCAACATGGACCCTCCAATTACATGATAACAAAGTTCACACCGGAATTTTCTTGACAACAATTGAAAAAAATCACAAGCTTTCAATTTCAGTCTTCTATCAAAGGATAATATTATCACTTAAATGATTGTGATGCATATTATTGTTATTTATCGAAGTGTATGATACATTGAAATGAAAATTTATGCAAGTCGATGTTTTGGTTTACAGTGTTATCCAAGTTCAGTTTAATAAAAAATGTGAATAAAATAGTTTTTTTCTACCATATACGCTGACATTTTGCAATCACTGAAGTATTGTATTCAAGTTGTTAAATAAGTTTTCGCATAATTTTCCTTTAATTCAGGCCAATTTAATGGGAAATTGCAACTGAAATTTAATGCAACAATATAGACCAAAAATTTTTTGCCATGCCATCCATTTGTCCAATTATCAACTTTTATTAATTCTTACCTTACTTGTTTCTTGTTTCAGCCCGGTGTAATGTGATAGACAATCAGGGCAACCTTGTGACAACACCCGGTTAGCAATCAAATTCCTACACTTTTTCTATATCAGGAGCCGATTAACCTTTCAGTTATATCATTTCACCTACATATATTATTCTCAATTAGGAAAATCGTTTAGAATACTAAGAAATAATGTTACAATATTATTACGGTTAATCGGGCTTAATTCAATGCTAATTTGTTACAGCGACAACCACAACCCAGGAATCAATGCCAACATCAACTGAAACTACAACTATAACAAATTCGACAAGAAAAACAACAAAAACTGCAGATTCCAGAAACATATCTACAACTAAAACTTGGTTAATGAATAGTTTATGCAAGTTAAAATTTCTTGCAATAAACAGTTAACAACAACCACGGCATAAATCTAAGAAATTTAGTCGAAACTAACCAAACTGAATTGAAATTGTTTGAAGCACAAAGATGATAACCGAGATGTTTCATAAAAATTCCGGAATAAAAAATGAGTTACAATGTTCGTATGTTGTCCAAATGAGACTCACTTGGATAAGATTCATGGAAAAAGTGAATGCCCGCCAAAAACAGATTTGAATTTGAATTTCGCGCCAATAACTTTCGGTTTGTATTCGACAGTGAATCGAACGTCAAGTGGGCGCTGATCGGAGGTGCCTTGGGTGTGATGGCCACGATTTTTGTCATGTTTACCGTATACCTCGTACTGACACAGGTGGGTATGAAATAAGTTTTTTTAATGTTTTATATAATATAAAATATATTTTTACTATAAATAATAAATTATTTTTTCGTTTTTTTTTACTATTTCGTAATTTCTGTTTTATTACCAATATTTTTTTTTGAAAAACCGAAGTTTTTTTTAGTAAGCAGTGCAGTGATATTATAGTTTAACAGTCAGAAATTACGGTCAATAGGACTCTTTTGCTTGTAAAGTTGTCGGACAGCAGTCATTCGCTTCTTTGGCAAATGCGGAATTCTGAATTTACATTCTGGCAGGAAAATATTGTATCTCAATTTCCACTTTCGCGCCAATTTGACGGAAGTTTTACATAATTTTACTTGTTGTCGTTTTTTGTCGCAATATATTTCAACTTGCCCTGTATCATCTGTCCTAACCAACTTTTAAAAGTAATCAATGAATTTTCTTCAGCGACGGGCCGCGAATATCAAGACAATGTCGACTACTTCAAAGGTACTTGAATACAAAATATTGTTCACATAAAATCACTCACCAATTCTTTCACCTAATTTTTTCATTAAACTACTCATTCTTAATAACTACTCCTGCTTATTTACTCATTTATCCACCCTTTGCACTTTCCCCATACTATCACTCCCTATTTCGTTAACGTTTTATGCTCAAACCATTCACTTCTTCCCTCATTTAATCATTTACCCACTTACTATTTCACTCACGTCATCAAATGACTCAATAAGAACATAATAACTTTTTTTATTCAGTCGATAAACAGTGCTCCGACCTCAGCATCATTTAATCAGAAAACGTGGTGGGTTAACTTTGTTACAGTTGAACTGATTGAGTTACTGACTAACTGACAGACTGACTGACTGACTGACTGACTGACTGACTGACTGACTGACTGACTGACTGACTGACTGACTGACTGACTGACTGACTGACTGACTGACTGACTGACTGACTGACTGACTGACTGACTGACTGACTGACTGACTGACTGACTGACTGACTGACTGACTGACTGACTGACTGACTGACTGACTGACTGACTGACTGACTGACTGACTGACTGACTGACTGACTGACTGACTGACTGACTGACTGACTGACTGACTGACTGACTGACTGACTGACTGACTGACTGACTGACGACTGACTGACTGACTGACTCACGTACTCTTTGACAAAATCAAACTTCGCATCTGTATTTTATAATTATTTTCAACCTATCAGGGTGGCGCCGCCAAAAGATACGCATAAAACGGTTGTTGAGGTCACTCACCCATTCACTCACTCACTCACTCACTCACTCACTCACTCACTCACTCACTCACTCACTCACTCACTCACTCACTCACTCACTCACTCACTCACTCACTCACTCACTCACTCACTCACTCACTCACTCACTCACTCACTCACTCACTCACTCACTCACTCACTCACTCACTCACTTACTCACTCACTCACTCATTCACTCACTCACTCACTCACTCACTCACTCAATCACTGACTCACTCACTCACTCACTCACTCACTCACTCACTCACTCACTCACTCACTCACTCACTCACTCACTCACTCACTCACTCACTCACTCACTCACTCACTCACTCACTCACTCACTCACTCACTCACTCACTCACTCACTCACTCACTCACTCACTCACTCACTCACTCACTCACTCACTCACTATCTCACTCACTCATTCGCTCGCTCACTCACTCACTTACTCACTCACTCACTCACTCACTCACTCACTCACTCACTCACTCACTCACTTCGTAGAAGACATCAATGATGACTGTCGGCCAATCGACCACGGACTCCGTGGCCAGTGAATATGAACCGATAAACACAATCGCCAAAACCCCACCGCCCGACTAAACAAGATAATGAAATAGTCAATCCAGGGTTTTTGTTATTCGAGAAAAAAATTGACGCGCTGTTTTTTTGAAAACGTTCCGATGTTTCACCGTGCATGTGGAGAAGAAAATTCGAGAAAAACACGAAACTCTGGATACGCTATCAATTGCACGTCGAAATTTTGAATAATATACTAAAACTAATGAATTTATGGTATGCTCCTGACGTAATACGACTGATTTATTGTTTCTTTGACTAATTCATGAAAAATATGATTGTAATTTTTAATCTGCAGAAACAAACGGTGATAATTTATTTTTAGGATAAACCAAGGAATCATAGTTTACTGATTATAATCAGTGACATGATATGTGAGATTTAAAATTGTTTCGGTATTGTATACCACTAGCGGACGAGAAGGGGAGGGAAAAGTGGAATTCCCCTTCACTGACTGACTGACAGACAGACGGACAGACTGACTGGCTGCTGACTCACGTACTGAATTACTGAATTACTGACTGACTGACGGATTGAACAACTGAGTGAGTGACTGATTATTACTTACTGACTGATTGAAGAATACCTGCTATGATTAATTTATAAGGCCTTTGATTTGGCGACAAAATGCTAATATTTTGAACATCATAGCCCAATGTACCGTAATTTTACTTACATGTACCGTATATTAACACCAAATACTTAAAAGTGACCGATTTGGAAAAAAAATTTGTATTTGCCTCTGATTACCCTCATACAGTTTGCTTGGAGATATTTCCGAAGGTAATAGCAGGATAGATTACCAACAAGGTTATTTAATAACTGACTGACTGAATAACCGACTGATTGTCTATCTGACTGATTGACTGATTGACTGATTAACTGACTAACTGACTGACTGACTGACTGACTGACGGACTGACTGAGCCTGACTGACTGACTGACTGACGGACGGACTGACTGACTGACTGACTGACTGACTGACTGACTGGCTGACTGACTGACTGACTGACTGACTGACTGACTGACTGACTGACTGACTGACCGATTGAACGACAGACTGACTGACTTACTGATTGACTGATCATTACTTACTTATTGATAAAAAAATACCACTGCGGAATAAAGCTACGTTGTAGAACAGCAGTAAGTTTCAGGGCCTTTGAGTTTGCAAAATTTTTTTTGAACATCATATGTATCCCATTATCTATATATATAAAATAGTAGAAGATGTATCTATCTATCTTTGTATGTCTACTCAAAGCGCTTAAATAGCAGCGATGCATCGCTCAAAAACTCTTTCGATCATTTATTTATAAAAATCGAACTATGATTAAAAGTTCAATGAGGAATAATCATCATCACCTTCCCAATGAATTGACACCGATTTCCAGAACCAAACACAACATGATGCCTCAACTCACCTCCAATGTATGTACCTCAATTATCGATGAGGTCAAGATAATTAAAATGTCGTTCAACATTTATGATCGGTTTAATCGAAATGTTTCATTCTCATTATTAATCACAATCAGAAACTACGAATTCTATCATCACCACCTACTCACATAAAAGTTGTCATCGACGCCCAAGGATGTTTCCCATATTTTGAAGTGGAAACATCATTGACCTTAACTGGAGTTGTAGTTTAATTGTGCCACTTACTGTTGTGACCACGGGTGCTTCCTGATGTTTTTAGGTTTAAATAAAATTTGGTTTTTATTTTTCCACGAGACGGGTAAAAATAATAAATCTAATGAAATTTTCAGAATAGTTATAAATTACCCATGTTATGCTCTGCTCTACATTATGTATGACAGATAATTTCAATAAAACGGGTTGTCTTCTTGAACAGGGTAAGATAAAATTTAGTTCCGTTCAGCTAAAATGGTTCACATTTCAACGGGTCAGGTTTACACTAGCAAAAAAGTTATGTCGATATTCAAATATACGGGGATCCATACCATCATGGATCTAATGATTTCCTGGGCTAAAGAGAAGCTGATGAACAAACCGATAGGTTTGTCTGAGTTTAAATACGGTAGTTGAGTTTTTTTTTAAATAAATCCACAGTTGCGTAGCAACGGGTTTATTCTAGTCTATATATAAATTAGACGATGTGTGTATGTCACGCTTTTTTAGTATAAAAGTAACAAAATAACTCTCACAAACCCTTTCTTCATTTCTTGGGAAACTTGGAAAAATCATCGTCACCCTCTTGATGGCAAGAAGAACACATATCATCACATACCCTTCAACCTGACCAACACTAACCTCAACCGGTGGTTAGGTCATGATAATTGCAATTCATTAACACTTTATTGAATCACTTAAAATTTAAAAGTAACAAATTAAATCACTTCAAACCCTTTCTTCATTTGATGGGAAACTTGGAAAAATCATCGTCACCCTCTTTATGTCAAGAAGAACACAAATCATCACATACCCTTCAACCTAACATACACTAACCTCAACCGGTGATTAGGTCATGATAATTGCAATTCATTTCAACACTTTATTGAATCACTTAAAAAATTTACAACAAAGATTGCAGTCATCAGTACCCTCAAGTGACTGAACTTAACAACCACAAAACTTCCGAGTAAACTTCTGTGAAAAACTTAATTTCAATTCAAGTATGTGCATTTTGGATTCGACATGTTCAACGAACCGGTAGTATGACGGACTAGACAGGTAATATTATTCTGCATATATTTTTTATTATCAGTTGTGTTTGAATAATATAAAAAATTTATGCCAACAGAGCAGTTAAATCAAACTGAAATGTTCATCAAACCATTTGATTTCAACGGGTTAAAATAACCTTATCGTTTTGATTTTACTAACTTTATTTGAACTTTAGAAACTTTATAAAGGGGTTAAATTTTATGTCTTTGAATGTAAATAGGTTACTCCCATTATGTTTGTATTACAGTTATTTAATCAACCGACGGGTTTACACAATTTTTTTCTAGGATAGTTGATTTTTGTTAACATAAGAAACAGTTGCGTAGCAACGGGTTTACCCTAGTCTTTTTAGAATAAAAACCCCAAATACTTAAAAGTGACTGACTTTGAAAATGAAAATTTCAGTCTTTGCCTTCAATTAACCTCATAAAGTTCATTTAGTGACATCTCCGATGGTAATATCTCACCCACTCACTTGTATCTGCTCGTATCTCTGATATGAAGGGCGTGTATTGTAGGCACGACTTCACCGATGCACAACTCAGTCAACAGCGACATGCGTCGTTGGTGGTTCGTTCGATGAGGGCAAAGAAACCGCTCGAGGATGGACACGACTACGTTGCCCGGTACGACGATCGCTCGTGCCGATTCTCGATCAAGTCCATTCAACGGGATGCTGACGGCCGCCCTAAACAGGGGTCGTTTCGCACCCTGGTGGAGGATGCGTCGGTAGTTGACGCGAGTGATCAGCCCGCCTGGTTTCGTGGTAGGTCACCCCAGCACAAAAAGTGACTCCTGTCGGACGTGGGAACTAAGGTCTGGCTAATAAACTGTAGATCTCTTAAAAATAAGTGCAATAAATTCAGTGTCTTTCTTAGCCTTCACTGTGAGGACATTATTTTGATTACTGAAACCTGGTTGTCCAAAAGCTTACCGAATTCTCGACTATGTCAAACATTAAGTCATAACATTTACCGTACTGACAGGGGTCACTCTCGAGCTGGTGGAGTTCTCGCTGCAGTTCCTATTTCCTTGACGTCGGATAAAATTGTTTCATTATCTAAAACTACTGAATTCTTTGAAATTCTAACAATAAAAATTACAAACGGAAACAGTGTTAATCATGTAGCCATTATCTACAGACCTCCTCCTCACGCGACCACTGACGACTTTGTTGCGATCATTGAGAGGCTTATAAGTTTACCAAATATAACCATAGTCGGTGATATAAATATTCCTCTTGTTTGGCCTAACTTTCCTAAAATTATCTCTCCACCTAAATATCAAAACTTCATTGATTCCATGGTCAACTCTGGATTGAATCAGTTCGTCACAAGCCCAACAAGAGGAAAAAATTTTCTTGATCTTGTATTCTCATTACCTTTCAATGTCTCTAACTGCTATGTCAAAATTCAATATTTTGGTGAAAATTTCTCTTTTACGGATCACAGAACTGTTGTTTTCACACTTAATTTTCCCAAACCGTGTAATTCCCTCAACCGAAATACTTAATACAAAAATTTTCGAAAGATTGATACTATAAAATCGTACGAGTACCTTAACTGTATTAACTGGCATACTGAATTTGATTATTGTGTTAATGTAAATGATTTGTACTATAGGATTGTCTTTCACCTTAACCATATTATTGAGCATTTTGTTCCTGTTTCTAGACAATTGTCCAATTTTGGTTTCAGCAGAAAATGTTACCATCTCTACCATCGCACGGAACGTCTCCGTATCAAATTTCAAAGCCAACCTACATCTCTTGAAGCAAAAATTGCCTACTTTATGTCTGAAAAAGCTTTCATCAACTGTAAAAAGTCCGAAGATATAATTTTTGATAATAATCAACTTAGAAACCAAAATGTCAGAACCTTTTGGAAATTTGTCAAAAATAGATTACCTAATATTTTATCCTCGAGACCATCTGTTGACCAAAATAACATACCAATTTATGATGACTTATCAGCTGCTAATGCTTTTTCTTCATTTTTTTCTACTACGTTTAACCATAATATATATACCGAATCTGAAGCCATGGACAGCTGTCGTTTCCATATACCGACTATTGATAATATTCACCCAATTCCACTCTTTACATCTGAAATTATTCTCAAATATATCAACTTGTTACCTAATAACCTAACCTCGGTCACCAATGATTTTTCCCCATTTCTGATTAAAAAGCTTGCCCATGAATTCAAAACACCTTTAGCTAAATTATTTAATTTGATTATTTTTGATAAATCAATTCCTGACGCATGGCGTCTTAGCACCATTACTCCAATTCCCAAATCTCCTTCACCTGATGCTATTGATCAATTCAGACCCATTTCCATTACAAGTGCTGACAGCAAATTATTTGAATATTTCATTAAAGACCTCTTAATGGAACATTTCAGTTCAAACAATTTAATTTCGCCTAATCAATTCGGCTTCTTATTCGGCCGCAGCACCTGTGGTAATTTATTATCATATTTGCATAAGATTCTGATCAATCTTGATTGTACTATACCTGTTGATGTTATTTATTTAGACTTTTCCAAAGCATTCGACCGTGTTCCCCATAATCTACTCATTGCTAAGCTTCGAAAATGTAAAGTAACTCCTCATCTAGTTGACATTATTCAGAATTGGCTAACAGATCGAATGCAGGCTGTTCGTTTTAATAATTCTGTCTCTAAATTTTTACCCGTACTAAGTGGTGTTCCACAGGGCACCGTCCTTGGACCAATTTTGTTCATAATATACACATTTGACCTTATTGATCTTGTTAACTGCTCTTTCTTTTATGCAGATGATTCCAAGATACTCCAGCCTATTCGTTCCATTGATGATCAACTCCAACTACAGGATGATCTTAACAAAATTATTCAGTGGTGCAACATTAATGGTATGTCACTCAACCACACCAAATCTAATGTTATTCATTTTGGACAAAAAAATCAGGAATACCTGTACTTGGTTGATAATCATCCTATCAATTCGGTTAGTCATATTAGAGATCTAGGCATAATCATTGACAACAAACTATCCTTTGATGAACACATATCTAACCTTACTCATAAGGCTAATCAAAAAATTGGTATACTTCGTAATGCCTTCTTCTCTAAAGACCACAATTTTCATATCCAATTATTCAAAACATTCATTATCTCGCTTATTGACTACTGCTCCCCAGCAATCATGTACTCTACTAAGAAACAAATCAAAAACCTTGAATCTATTCAGCGAAAATTTTGTCTCTATACTCTCAACCTTTATGACATCCCTTACGCTGACAGGCTTCGCTACATTAACCTTCCAAGCATTGAAACTAGGATTCTGTGTAGTGACATTTTTGCTGTCAGAAAATTTTTTAAAGGCTCTTTATACCTTAATATCAATCCATTCACACCAAATCAATCTAATACCCGTAGTACTCTTTTCAAACATAGATGTAATACTACGTTATTCTCTCGTTTTTGGTCTAATAGAGTCATTAATCTCTATGAAAGGATTCCTCATGAAACTACACCCAACCGCCGTACTCTTATTAATTTCTTGGAATCCATTGATTGTTCGTTCTTTAACTAATTGCTCTCTAATTTCATATCATTGTTTTTTTTTTATCTAATTTTTGGCTAATGTTTTTTCTTCCATCCACTCCAAAATCAGTACTTAATCACTCATTTATTATCGTCCTCTCTCAATTTTTTGTACATTGTTTTGAAGTGAGAATAAATAAATAAATAATAATAATAATAGCAGGATAGATTTCTGATGATATTATTAAAGAACTTAATGCCTGACCAATCGAATGATTGTCTGACTGCATGATTGACTGATTAACTGACTGGCTGACTGACAGAATACCATTCCGAACAAGTTCCTCTTAGAAATTATGTGGCCAGTCATCATGATATCATACAGCCAAACTGCAGATTTCAGCGGCAAACTGCAAACTAACTGACTGTTTGACTGACTGACTGTCGGCTTGACTGACTGACCAAACTATTGACTTACTGACTGATCGACAGACTTACTGAGACTGAGTGAATGAATGAATGGCTGACTGACTGACTGACTGACTGACGACTGACTGATTGATTGATTAACTTAATCGTTGACTGACTGACAGAATACAATTTGGGACAAGTAGTGGAAATAAATACGCTTAGAAATGACGTATGTGGCAGAGTCCTCAGTTCAGCCATTTTTACGTGATCTCATAGATTCTCCCTCCCATGTTAAAAATAATCTTTGTAGTTCAAATTCTCGAACTTTGACTTTAATAACCCTTAATAAGTTCAACTAATGGCCTTCCAGTGGCAATTATCAGCACCTATATAACTGAGGGAAAGGTCTGGCAAAATCATTATTCTTTTTTTCTACACACTGGTATATTGCTTTGCACGTTCTCAACACCAATCATCAACACCCCATCGTGAGTCACTGAAAACATGGCCGGCAACACCTCTCAACTCAACTCTCGATGGCTGTTCGGTTGGTGATCGTTCGTATGTGTTGTTCCTGTTTGATGACAAATGACTTTTAAAAGGGGTTGATGACGATTTCTGATGGGCGTGATTTATGGTGACTTTTTGATTTGTAACTTAATTGGTTCAACCTGGTGTTTTGTGTGAATCAATTTCTAAATCAAGTGACTTATGCTGTTATGAATGACATCTGATTGAAGTGGTGACTGATAACATGGTGACTTGGGAAAGATGATTTATCAAATCTGGTGATTTCAGTAAATTCTTAAATGAAATTGGTAACTATTCTGGTGTCTGAATGCATGAGCAGTATTTTTTATTAGTAAAGAATCACTCTAAAGATTCAGTCAAAAAAGTTTGACTGAACGGGGTTAGGTAGATCCGTTGTAACTATTTGAGAGAATTCTTGATATAAATAAGGTTTTATTGAAAGGTTAGAGATTGTTTATATGAGGAGTTTAACTTAACTTAAGTGGTGTTTTGGCCTTAGCATCGACACCGCCTAACCTATGTTTCAAAAAAGCGTCAATATTTGCAGTGGTGGTCTACATGATGCTGATGTTGGGTCTTAGTCAGGCAGTTCTGGAGTGCTACAAGGATTCCACTGGCGACACCAAAGTGAACTGCACTATTGACAGTGACGTGTGCTATGTGGAGAAGAGAACGGTTGACGCTACTGATATGGACGCCCGTGGATGCACAGACCCGGTAAGTTCATAACCATACTTTGTTGGTAGCTCCATATCATGCTTGCTTACCGTGACCAGTCTCTATAGTCCGCAATGAATTACTGTTCCAGCGCAACTTGTCGATGCAATAAATGTACGTCATCAATGCAATTCTTCAATTTTTTCGAGCTATAGTGAACGGATTTAGGTGAGGTCAGCGTAAAAGTTGTAGAATGAGCTTTTCTCTTTTAATTACGGTAAAAATTTTAATTTGTTCATTAGAACTTGAAATAATCACGACAGATTTGCGCTGGAACAGCAATTCATTGGCGACTATTTAGAAAGGAGTTTTTTAATAAACATCCGATATTTGTTTCTGTTTACAGGCAAGTTTTAAATGTGATAACGTGGTCAATGGGATGTTCGTGCAAAAAACTGGGGCTGCTTTTGCCTGCTGCAATTACTGTTGGTTTATCACTCTTTGTTGCCTCTATTTCACCATTTGTCTCATTGGCCCCGTTCAAGTATCTATCCGAGGCTTAAAGCCGGACCTAGTGTTAAAGTATAGGGCCAGCTTAAGCCGCGGCGTAAAAATTTAGCTGCGGCTTAAAATTAAAACCCTTAACTATTGAAATTTGAAAAAGCTGCGGCTTAAAACCCAGAAGCCGCGGCTTAAAAATTAAGCTGCGGCTTAAAATTTAAGCTTGCGTTCATTTTGTCGAAAAAAATTTGGTCGCAAATCGCACAAATGACCTGTTTACTAAATTAACTCAAGCTTAAAAGTTAAGCCGCAGCTTAATTTTTAAGCCGTGGCTTCTGGGTTTTAAGCCGCAGCTTTTTCGAATTTCAATAGTACAGGGTTTTAATTTTAAGCCGCAGCTTATTTTTTAAGCCGCGGCTTAAGCTCGCCCTATACTTTAACACTAGGTCCGGCTTTAAGCCGCGGCTTAAACTTTGAGACTTCGGATAGATACGTGAACGGGGCCATTAACTCAATTACGGTGTGTGCCGGAAAAGTTCTGTTACATTCTGAAGTTACATTATAAAAGCCATTGGGTGACCATATATTCTACAATCCTATATGTGACCCATATACCCCTAACATTATTCAGCACGGTGTAATTTCATCGACACTGATGGAAACATGGTGACGACACCGGCACCTACAACGACAACCGAGCCAGCGACAACCGAGCTTTCCACCACGGAATCAGAGGACACGACGACAGAGAAGAATTACAAGGACAATGGTGAGAAAGTTCGCGATCTGCCGTGTTGGCGTCGACCCGGCGGCCGATGTGAGGTGAGATTTTCCTTAGTTTTTTATTTCATATATTCAATTTATTTAAGTATTAAAACCCACACGATGATATCCTACATCAGTCAGACGTTGTTTCATCAGTAGATTTTTTACTGTCTAGATGTGCGATATTATTGGATTAAGAAACCAGTTAAAGGTTAAATTGAACTGTCACTGCGGAATACTTTGACTCAGTGATCAGCGACACATTTCTGTCAAAATCAGAATCAGCATTAATTGTTTGTTTTCGAAGGGTCAATCAATTAATAATCACTACGAAATACACTTTCAATAAATGCGGTATCAATGTTAGTAATTTATTTTAACAAAATTCAGGGACCCATGCCCTTACCCGCCTGCACGTACTGGCTGACTGTGGCGGCAGGGATATCCGTTTTCCTGTACGTATGCGCCTTCTGCCAAATCTACCGCCGGCTCGACCGCGAGGAAGCCGCCGCCGCTGCTGCTGCCGTTGGTACCATTATAATTAGTTATTTCTTATACTTGACTCATTATCGTGTTTCTGAATGGTGAATTGTATTACACACTATTGACAAAGTAACACAGAACAGTTAAAATAGTTATAAACCGCAGTTCAATAACTAGTACGAGGACGTAGTTAACATTGGATGAGTGGATATGTCCTCTTATTTTCATGTGCAGAAACAAAAAGCTCAAGTCAAGAAGAACTACAAGTCGAAATCAGCCCGACGTCACGTATCGGAACGCAGTAGCCGAAAGCGCACCCGTTCACGGCCACCAAAGTTGGAGGTCAAAGGTCCCGTGACACCGGTTCAGCACCTGACCAAAGAAGAAGAACAGGTGATTTGGGAGTTGCAAAAGAAGCACGCACCGCCGCACATTCGCCGCAAAATGGAAAAGATGGAGGCCATACTGGAGCGGCGCGAAAACGACAAACGGGTTAG
>OZ038444.1:29641378-29702202 GCA_964036265.1 Daptonema setosum
ACAATATACCACCAACGGACGAGAAGGGGCGGGAAACGTTGAATTCCCTTCTCTTTGGCGAGTTTTGTATGTGCAGTTTGTACCCTGAAGTGTAGTGAACATGGCATCAAAACTGCCGATTTCCCATCTTTGACGACGTTTTGAGGTTTGGCTCGTCCGCCAGTGTTATGAGTGTTACTAAAATACAGTAAGTCTGTACCAACCACATAAATCAACTTTTCTACAAGGTATTATTGGACATTCAATGACTGACTTTCGGCTTGATTGACTGACCGACAGATTGAATTACTGAATGACCGACTGACTGATTGACTGACTAACTTATTGACTGACTGATTGACTGACGGAATGACTGACTGACTAACTAATTGACTGACAATTGACTGAAAGAATGACTGAATGACCGACTGACCGACTGACTGACTGACTGACTGACTGATTGACTGACTGACTGACTGACTGACTGACTGACTGACTGACTGACTGACTGACTGACTGACCGACTGACTGACTGACTGACTGACTGACTGACTGACTGACTGACTGACTGACTGAACGAAAGACTGACTGACTGACTGACTGACTAACTGAATTACGGACTGATTGACTGACTGACTGACGGATTGAACGACAGACTGAGTGACCAAGTGAGTGACTGATCATTACTCACTGACTGATTGAAGAATACCACTGCGGAATAAAGCTACTGACCGTTATCTCACTAGAATTTAACACCAATTACTTAAAAGTTACTGACTTTGAAAATAAAAAATTCAGTCTTTGCCTTCAATTACTCTCATATAGTTCATTTATTGACAACTCCGATGGTAATAGCAGGTTAGATTTCTAATAAGATTATTGACTAGCCTACTGCCTGGCGAATCGTCTGATTGATTGATTAACTGACTGACTGACTGACTGACTGACGGAATACCATTCCGAACAAGTTCCTTTTGGAAATTATGTGGTCAGTCATCATGAGATCGTTCAGCCATCTGCAGACAAACTGCAAACTAACGAACTGTTTGACTGACTGATTTACTGACCGACTGTCGGTTTGACTGACTGATAAAGTATACCTTCAGTTATAAACTTGCATGTGTATGAGTATGACATAATGGCTTGATGTTTGTGATTATTACACTTGATACGGTATGTATGCATGCATGTAAGTATGCATGAATGTACGTATGTGTGTGAATCAAACACTCCTTTAGGGTAATAGGATAGATGAGTTTGGGTAGTGGGTAGCCCTCATGACCGAAATATTGACTGACTGACTGATCGACAGACATACTGACTGACTGATTGACTGACTGATTGACTGAGTGATTGACATAATGACTGACTGACTGATTAGCTGACTGACTACTGTCTGACTGACTGACTGACTGACTTGAAGAATACCACAGTGGAAAAACCACGTTGTAGAACAACAACATTTGCTTACTTCATTGTTTGATTTTCAGAACCTTTGACTTAGCGGGACAAAACGCAAAATCTTTGAACATCATAGCCTAATTGACCGTAATCTCCTAGATTTTTAACAACCTCTAAAAGTGACTGGCTTTGTAAGTCAAACCAAGCTATCTTAATACGTGACCTCATGAACACTCGAATATTCCTCCCACTTTGAAGTGTTCGTTTGTAGGTCAAACTCTAGAACTTTGCCACAAATAACCCTCATTAAGTTCAACAACTGGCCTTTTTCGTGGCAATTACCAGCACCTATATAATGAAGGGAAAGGTCTCTGGCAAAATCATTATTTATTTTTTCTACACACTGGTCTGCTGCTTTGCACGTTCTCAACACCAATCATCAACACCCCATCGTGAGTCACTGAAAACATGGCCGGCAACACATCTCAACTCAACGCTCGATGGCTGTTCGGTTGGTGACGGATGGTTGGAAACATGACCTGTTATACCCCACCGCTTTATACAAACTAGGGTAAACCCGTTGCTACGCAACTGTGGATTAAATTTACAAAACTAAACTATCGTATTTAAACTCGGACAAACCTATCGATTCGTTCAGTAGCTTCTTTTCAGCCCAGAAAATTATTGAGATGCATGAGGATGCGATAATTTATGAGTCCTGTTTAATTGAATATCTACATATTTTTTAGCCAGTGTAATTTACCTGACCCGTTGAAATTAGTTTATTTTATCAACTAATCTACTTTGGCTGAATCTAATACACCATGTTCAACAACACGAACCGTTATTTTAAAAATGTATCTGTCATACATAATGTAGAGCATAACACGGGTAATTTACAGTATACATAAGTCAGCTAAAAATGTCATTACAATTGATTTAATTGACCCATTTGACATTAACTTCACACTGATTTGTTAAAACTGTTGTATTACTGTGAGAATACCCGTGGAAAAGTTAGAGCCACCCGTGAAGGTAATAACTTATTATCAATAAGTTTTCGTTCAACCGTTATATGTATGTTCGTTCAAATATATATTGCTACCTGTCCCGTGGAAACCAAAAAACCAATTTTTATATAAACCTCATTAAGCGCAATTAATTATCTTTATTTTCAGTGGCAGTCCACTTGGTTCTTCTATTGGGTCTTGGTCACGCGGCACTGGAGTGTTACAAAGAAAAGACGAGCGATGAAACGAAGACGTGCCCGACGGACACAATGGTGTGTTTCGTGGAGAAATTAGCAATGGACTCCTCGGATGTGTTATCACGTGAATGCACGGAACCGGTGAGTTTCTTATAATTGTTTTTTCTATCTGTTATTTCTATAGTATTTTCTACAGGCATCTTTAGAAAATACTTAATCAGTAGTACTCATAGTGGAAAACATGTAAGTATTAACGTAGAGAAAGCGACTGAAGACGCTTTGGCAAGTCGGCAAGTTTCTAAAATTAAAAAATTAAATCTAAAAAGATTTTGTTGACACATTCATTGTTTGACAGTTGCGGAATGCGGCAGCGTAAAATACAGTTGAAAAGTGAAATACGTAAAATTGATTTTTGTTTACAGCTCAGGTGTAACGGCGTTTTGAACGGTACGTTTGCCACGAATGCTGCCGGCGCAATAGTTGCGTGCTGCCAATACTGTTGGTTTAAAAATTATATTGCCTTTCTGAATTATCACTTGCCATGTCTAATTTGTTTTAATTGATCACAAGGCCTCAAGTCTGAACTGCAAAAAGTTCATCACTCAAGCCAATCGACTCATTCTTTGTAACCGAACTACAACTCACTGAACTAAAACATTCTTGCCTAGACACTCAAGTTATTAGGCGTGCAGTTCTTTTTTTATTTATTGTTACTTTAACGATTCTGGGTTACAAAAGGGAATGGTCTGCTGAAGCACTCAAGCCAAGTACAGTACCACCTTATTCAACAAAATATATTGGCTCTTTATTCCAGCCCGATGTAACCTGGTCGACAGTGCTGGAAAATTGGTGACAACACCGGCACCTACAACGACAACCGAGCCAGCAACAACCGAGCTTCCCACCACGGAATCAGAGGACACGACGACTGAGAAGAATTACAAGGACAATGGTGAGAAAGTTCGCGATCTGCCGTGCTGGCGTCGACCCGGCGGCCGATGTGAGGTGGGATTCTTGCTTAATTTAAAGAATTTCATAATTTCATTTTATATAAGTAAGTGAAAACAGTAATGCAACAACACATGACGAGACTATAAAACTAATTGGTTCTGGCAGGAGACACCAGCCAAAGGTTTCAATGATATTATTGGATCAAAAGTGTTATCCATTTAGAAATTACATTAAAGGGTCACTGAGATATACGTTGAATCTGTGGTCAGCTATACGTTTCTTCCATGAATTAAATATTTGCTAATAATTACTTATGCTTATATTATTATTAATAATTAAAAAAAACAGGGTCCCATGCCCTTGCCAGCTTGCACGTACTGGCTGACTGTGGCGGCCGGTATCTCCGTTTTCCTGTACGTATGCGCCTTCTGCCAAATCTACCGCCGGCTCGACCGCGAGGAAGCCGCCGCCGCTGCTGCTGCCGTTGGTACCATTATAATTCGTTATTTCTTATACTTGACTCATTATCGTGTTTCTGAATGGTGAATTGTATTACAAACTATTGACTAAGTAACACAGAATAGTTAAAATAGTTATAAACCGCAGTTCAATAACTAGTATGAGGACGCAGTTATCATTGGATGTATTCGTGTCCTCTTATTTTCATGTGCAGAAACAAAAAGCTCAAGTCAAGAAGAACTACAAGTCGAAATCAGCCCGACGTCACGTATCGGAACGCAGTAGCCGAAAGCGCACCCGTTCACGGCCACCAAAGTTGGAGGTCAAAGGTCCCGTGACACCGGTTCAGCGCCTGACCAAGGAAGAAGAACAGGCAATTTGGGAGCTGCAAAAGAAGCACGCACCACCACACATTCGCCGCAAGATGGAGAAGATGGAGGCCATATTGGAGCGGCGCGAAAACGAAAAACGGGTTAGCAATAAACTCAAAATCATGAGTCAACTCAATGGCTATCACAATATGGTGATTGGTCCATGAGAACTTCGTTCTGCTAGTGGTCATGAGTATATTTTCAGAAGAAGTTAGGTCTGCCACCGCTCCCCTTAAAGGCTACCAAAGCTGTGGCAACAAAGAAAGGGAAAACCAAAGCACAAGGGACAGACAAGGCCAGCTCTGCGAAGTCTGCCAAAGCTCCTGACACTTCCGAAGCTCTCGAGACGCCAAAATCTGCCAGTACTCCCAAGGTTAAAGTCACTCAAACCAGTGTTGTATCCGAGCTATTTGAATGAGTTACATTACAGGACAAAATGGTTTGACAAAATTGCAGAAACTATATCAAGTAGGTCTTTGGTGGTTGGCTGAGAGAGTGGGAACCGCCAACGCTTCAGTTAGGACTTACGCTTCCAACGAATCAGCAAAAAGATCCACTTGCTGGAGTTGCGCGCACTTTTGTCATAGCTTCATCGATTTTGTCACATCTTTTTGTCCTGTACTGTATACACAGGCCAACTGATCAGCTTTATAAATAATGATTACCTTTCAAATAGTGTTGAAGCCTGGTACACTTCTTCAGCTATCGGAGTAAGTTTGAAATCTAACTTCAATAAATTTAGACCTCCGTATCAAAGCCAGTCGACACTAAGTCATCGAACAAACAACTCGACACCAAATCGTCGACCAAACAAGACGACAAGACCCAGAGTGAAAAGTAACTCACTGAAAGACTTAAATATTACAGTTGTCAGTAGCATATTTATTTCCTGACTATTCATTCTTCTGCGAAAATTCTCCACCTATTCAATGAATCTGGCATGGACTTTGTATCACATTCATTTTAATTCTTCATAATAGCCCAATTTAATATTCATTATTGACAGACATTGACTTTTCGCTCTTTCTTGGTCACTAATTGTTTGTCGATAAGTCCAATTATTAAATTTAGTTCACCGTATCATGTGAAACCCATTGTGTTTGGTTTCAATAGGCACACTTTTTTTATAGTTGTCTCGAGAATTAAGAAGCACATTTTCTCAACACTTTTCTTTTGCATTCATTACGATACGACAGACATTCGATACATCGCTTCATGAATTTCTTTGTTCACTATTCGACGCAAATCCCTAACGATCCCCGTATTATCTGACTTGCACACAAATGCCAAAACCTTTGTATATGATCAAAAATGACGATTGACGATAAATGATAGGACTCTCATTTTATGAAACAAGAAAGGACGACAGTTATGATTGACTCGATTTACATGATATCCAAACGATTTACATAGACTTTGTTGCAAGAATTAGAAACAATTATTTAATGACACCGAAAGGCGGAATGTGGATTTGCGAATAGCGATGCAGATCACTGAAATACTCTGCTTCGCGGTCATGATAGGTAATCGGGGGTTAGCGGACAGTTAAAATTATATAAAAGCCATACCATTGATGTAATTGGCACCGAATCTGCCACTCTTCATTCCGCCTTCAATTAAATAAACTTTCCTGAAGTGGCTCATGAGGAATTCATTTTCTAGACGCCGTGTTTCTACATTCAAGATTCGACAATCACGTACAGGATATCATTTACTCACTTATGTGACCAATAAGTTTTTCCATGAACCATTCGCATTGATTCTTAACCCGAGAGGTTTGGGAATCTCAAAACACTCTTAACGTGTGACCAACATTTTCTGTTGTTCTCTTCTTGATTTTCTTCCGGTGGCGAAATAAAAATTGTAATTCAAAATGACGATCGGTTTGACTTTGAATAATGGAGGGATGAGGAATAAAAAGCAGTGTGCGTTAAGTTTAAAATGGGGGAAATCATGGCTGATTTGAAAAAGCAGATACCAAGGCAGCTTCCTCGAGGCTCCAAGTGGTCATCCGTATTTCACATGGCCCTACTTATTTTGTTAAGTTTGGAAAACTGGGGTTGTGTCGAGGGGCAGAGTCAAAAACATACAACATCACATTTTAACAACTTGGCCTTGCATAGTAGACAGTTGTATAACAATCAAAACTTTTAAGACTAGTCAACACCTAGACTAAATCGTAATTGAAAAAAACTGAGATCATCAACTTATTTCCCGTATCAACCCGTATCACTCAAATGAATCTTTTTAGCCCTGTGCAATGAACTCGACACCAACGGCAACATGAAGACCACCACCACAACCACGACCACGACCACAACTACAACGGCCGCACCCACCATTTCAAGCCTGGTGAGCTGATTAATGTTTTTCTTAAGGAATTGCTTAGCAAGCAATACAAACTTTCCGATACTTTAAGTTGACGAATTCTCCATAAAGCGGAAAGCAGATTGGTGGAGTCGGCGCAGATTCACTAGGGGATCGCTGAAAAACATCCGCTTCGCGGTGTTAACGCGCTTTTCCAAATCAGCTTCTATATAATAGATAGGGGTTAGCGGACAGTAAAGTTAGGCATGGAATCCGCCAATCTGCTTTCCGCCATTTAGTTAACCCGTGTGTTCAGAAAGGTAATATGGGCCGCCTTATAAAAAAATATCGAAAATACATACAATTTAAAAACTTCGATTGCCCAAAACACTTGTTTTTCAAAAACTCTCAAATTACAGTTTTGGCAATTTCGGATTCTCAGAATAGTGCAGCTGTAGTGAACTCACGTTTGTGACACTTAATTTTTCATTTTGTGTTCAGCTGTCTTATTTATACGTGGCTTGGCTGATTCTCACAGGCCTCCTCGGTGTCGGCCTTGGTCGTGTCGACGATGGCAGCGGCGATGTGCCCCATGATGTGGCGGATGATGATGCACTTCGGCGCATGAAGCGGCGGATGATCAGCGTGTCGGTGATCGGCTTGACGTTTCATCTGATTCGTATGGCGTATTCGGTCTGATAGTATTATGATTTATCGCATAGGTTTTCCAAATAGGAAATAATGGGACACTATTCCGTAAAATTTTGATTGAAAAAAAACTAACTTTTTTGTGATTTCTCGAGTTCGTTTTAAGAACGGTGAATTTAGCAGTCCTAATTAATTGGAAAGTCTATAGCAATCTCACTTGATCGAGAGACTGAACTTCATTAACCTTTATTTTAAAAGTTTTCATCGATAAAAACTTTGAGAAAAAACACTTTACAACATGAAAGTTTGAAATTCAGTCTCCTTCTCCTATTAAGTTAAAATTTTAAATGTATCTAAGATACACAAAAATATATTTTGGGTCGATTCGTTGAGGAACGACGTTTCCGGGATATTTTATGATTGTACGGTTTATGATGGGATATGAGAAGTGTGAAATCTAGTGATTGGTGTTTGAGATGGTGGTTTGAAAGACGCAAGGTGATAGTAGAAAAAATTTAAATGGTGATTTATCCGATGGATGTTATTATATGATGGAAGATGAAAAAAATACTTGAGAATATATGATCATGAGATCGAAATGAATGATGCACTGGTATAACCGAAAAATTCGATGGGAATATTTCATCGACGTACAAAAAATCTATCGATTAGGAGACTTCATTTTTAAATGCGCGCCGCACCATCAGTGAGGTAGAGACTGAGTGCGTGACTGAGTGAATGAGTCAGTGAGTGAGTGAGTGAGTGAGTGTGTGAGTGAGAGACTGAGTGAGTGAGTGTGTGAGTGAGAGACTGAGTGCGTGACTGAGTGAATGAGTGAGTGTGTAAGTGAGAGACTGAGTGAGTGAATGTGTGAGTGAGAGACTGAGTGAGTGAGTGTGTGAGTGAGAGACTGAGTGCGTGACTGAGTGAATGAGTGAGTGAATGAGTGAGTGTGTAAGTGAGAGACTGAGTGAGTGAGTGTGTGAGTGGGAGACTGAGTGCGTGACTGAATGAATGAATGAGTGAATGAGTGTGTGAGTGAGTGTGAGTGAGTGAATGAGTGAGTGTGAGTGAGTGAATGAGTGAGTGGGTGTGTGAGTGAGAGACTGAGTGCGTGACTGAGTGAGTGAATGGGTAAGTAAGTGAGTGAGTGAGTGTGTGAGTGAGACACTGAGTTGAGTGCGTGACTGAGTGAATGAGTATGTGTGAGTAAGAGACTGAGTGAGAGACTGAGTGCGTGATTGATTGAGTGGGTGACTGGTGATCTACTGTCTGTCCTGCAGACAGTGATTCTGTGAGTGACTATGTGACTGAGTCAGTGTATGACTGATATCTTGTTTTTTATAATGCAAATAAACCGACAGACGAAATTTAAAGAATCATACGAATTTCATTCTTGACAGAAAGGATATAGGAAAAGAACCACATGTGGTCGCGACCGATCCCAAAGTGGTGATTCGGTAATTTTCGATTTTTAACGAATACGAAAAACATAGTTCACGAAAAACATAGTTCAGTGTTCAATATAGAACATATATAAAACGAGTTGAGTGAATATACCAGTAAACAGTGCAGAAAATAGTAGATGAAATGCAGATTTATAGAAACAACAAACAAGCAAGTAATAAAATCACAATGCACGTTGGATTTGACTGGGAGACTGAATTTGAATGCGCGCCAATATTTCTCAGTGACAAACAAGACTGTTACAAAGGCGATTTTTCGGCGGAAACAGGCTCACACAAAAAAAGAAATTCCGTTTAATCAGAAAAATTACAAAAAACATGCCGCAAAATTTCGGTGTAAGCATGGACGGAAATGGAAGAGGTATCTCCACCAGTATTCTCGCATAGTTCTTCGACTCACTAGCGGACGAGAAGCGAAGGGAAAAGTGGATTTCCGCCCTCTTTGGTGAATTTTAAAAGTAGAGTACATTCCTTAAGGTGTAGGTAAAAGAACCCAAAACTGCCGATTCCCTCCTCTTTGGAGAAATTCCCCTCCCTTTGGAGGATTTCCTCGTCCGCCGGTGCTTTACCACATGGAAAAGTTCTACAAAGGTCTAAAGAAGTTGCGAGTTTTAGGTGTAGGCAAAACGAACCCAAAACTGCCAATTCCCCCCTCTTTGGAGGAATTCCCCTCCCTTTGGGGAATCCGCCCGTCAGCCAGTGGTTTGACACATGGAAAAGTTCTGAAGAAGTGGCGACTTTTCAAATGCAGTCCCCTAATCAACAAGAAAGGCTATATTTAATCAATGGTCTTTTCAATTATGACATCATCGGGGTTCTCAATGACGTCATCTTCTTTGTTGAGCAGCGGCTCACCCGACTGAGAAACTCCGCCGGGAGTCGTTGATCGACTCACTGAGTCTGTAAGTGAGTGAGTGAGTGAGTGAGTGAGTGAGTGCGAAAGTACAAACCCAATACGACGAATGTCTCATCACCGCCGGCACCACCTGATGTTTCAGTAGTGCCGACAGCTTCGGATGTTTCAGCAATATCAATCGGATCCACGGACTTGAAAAAGATAAATCATTGATCGACTGACTGACTGACAGACTGACAGACAGACCATTTTACTGACTGACTAATTCACCATTTGTCAATATATCACTCATACACTCACTCACTCACTTACTTGCTCACTCACTCACTCACTCACTCACTCACTCACTCACTCACTCACTCACTCACTCACTCAACCTCCATCGGTCCCGTATCTGCCGATGTACGTCCCGAGCTTGGTGACTTGGGTGCTTCATCGACCAAGACCAGGTCGACTGGTATTTCGTCAGGTTCATCCGTTGTTGTCGGCTCAACGTTTCCGTCGTCGACAGCGGAGGTGGACTCAGTCTGAAACTATCATTAATATAAATGGTATACCACCTTCACTTCGAAGCTTTGACATCACCAATGTTTCTGTTGAGTGTGTGAGTGAGTGAGTGAGTGAGTGAGTGAGTGAGCGAGTGAATGAGTGAGTGAATGAATGAGTGAGAGAGTAAGTGAGTGAGTTAGCGAGTGACTGAGTGACTGAGTGAGTGAGTGAGTGAGTGAGTGATAGAGTGAGCGAGTGAGCGAGTGAGTGGGTGAGTTAGTGAGTGAGTGAGTGAGTCACAAACCGGATTATCATTTTCGGTGTTCCCGGGTTCCGGTATTTCATCGATTGATTCTTGACGTGCTGGTTGACCGCCGTCTACTGATTGTGGCTGAAATCACTCACTCACTCGCTCACTCACTCACTCACTCACTCACTCACTCACTCACTCACTTACCCACTCACTCACTCACTCACTCACACTCACTCACTCACTCACTCTTTCACTCACTCACTGACTCACTCACTCGCTCACTCACTCGCTCACTCACTCACTCACTCACTCACTCACTCACTCATTCACCCACTCACTCACTCACTTACTCACCTCATCAATATCCTGCGGCTCCGAAGGTGAATCCGTTTCAAACTGAGGTTCCGTTTCTAACGATTCGGAAATTGACTGTTCAGGTTGTTGCTGTTGTTGTTGTTGTTGTTGTTGTTGTTGTTGTTGTTGTTGTTGTTGTTGTTGTTGTTGTTGTTGTTGTTGTTGTTGTTGATGTTGTTGCTCGTTCACTACCTCTGGTTGAGTATCATCATCATCAGCTTCCAGGTCATTTTGCTGTTCAACAACATCCTCTTTTTGTTCTCCATCAGCATCCACGGAAACTGATTGTTGTTGTTGATGTTGTTGTTGTTGTTGTTGTTGTTGTTGTTCTACATCTAGAGCCAGCTCATTTTGCTGTTCAACAACATCCTCTTTTTGTTCTCTCTCAGCATCCACAGCAACTGATTGTTGTTGTTGTTGTTGCTCGGTCACTACCTCTGGTTGAGTATCATCATCATCAGCTTCAAGCTCATTTTGCTGTTCAACAACATCCTCTTTTTGTTCTCTCTCAACATCAACAGCAACTGACTGTTGTTGTTGTTGTTGTTCTACATCCGGAATAGGAGATAGTTCATTTGTTTCAGGCATTGGCTCATCAGCTGCTATGCTAGCAATATCTTGATTTTGCTGCAGTTGTTGTTTTGGTAGTGGGTGATGTTGTTGTTGTTGTTGTTGTTGTTGTTGTTGTTGTTGTTGTTGTTGTTGTTGTTGTTGCAGCTGTTGTTGTTGCGTGTGTAATGCATGTTGTGCTTGCATGGATGACGCTGAAAATGGAGAACCAAAACTGTCATTTATATCAAAACACGCAAACATTGTAGTCTTCTTTTATTTTTTTCCAAAAGTATCCATAATAGAGTATTACAATCATATATTATATACCTCTTCTAATTATGTCACTTTGAAACTTTGTAACATTACTTTGAAACTTTGTAATATTACTTTGAACCTTTTTAACATTATTTTGAAACTTTGCAACATTGCTTTGAAACTTTGTAACAAGACTTGAAACTTTTTAACATTACTTTGAAACTGTGCAACATTACTTTGAAACTTTGAATGTAGACCCCAAAAAGATGAAATATGAATGACCCAAGTTTCGAACCCGGCACCACTGGATGCCCAGGCGGCCAATCTAACCACTTAACTCACCCATCTGTTCGCTTTCATCGAGTATGCCCGTGGCAGTGTCCATGTCAATCATTGAGATCGTCTCGCGAAGCATCTGCTCCGTCGACACCAGATTCGTAATCGTTGTCTGTAGAAATAGATTGAAAAAATTACTGGCATTCATTTATTTATCACTGAAGCCAATAGCGCCTACACTAAAAAAGCCTATCCAGGGTTTCGTGGAACTCAAAATGGTTTTGGCGCGCAGTTTGAATTCAAATTTGCTTTTGGCGCGCATTTCAAATTTTCTGAAATCAATAATTTCTTATGACATTTGAACAACATATGAAAGTTGCGCTTGTCCCAGCTGTGGGTTTTTAGCCACAGTCCGGGGGTAGACAGTCGACGTGAGTGCTTTTAGGCACAGTCCGATTCCTCTTCAGCCACAGTACCGTTTAGCCACAGTACCATTCAAGCACAGACCGATTCCTCTGTAGCCACATTACCGTTTAACCATTTATCATGTATCATTTAAGATAAGTCCGTTTTTTAGCCACAGTCTACCCCCACCGGACTGTGGCTAAAAACCTACAGCTGGGACAGGTGTGCGCTTGGTTCACACTGAAGAAGTGGTAACGGGTCCATAGAAGTATTTTTCGCCAACAAGATACCAGCAACAAGCTATACCATATCAGAATGGTGTTTCTGTAGTCGCCACTTATGGCTTCAGTTAATGAAGAACTCCAAGTAAAAAATGTTAATGAGTCATCACACTCCAAAACGAGTTTACCTACCTCAGTCAATCAGTCAGTCAGTCAGTCAGTCAGTCAGTCAGTTAGTCAGTCAGTCAGTCAGTCAGTCAGTCAGTCAGTCGGGAAAAAAAATCAATCTCTTCAAAAAAAAATTAAGTATTTTATCAAGTCATCATAATGCGTTCTGATGATGGTAAAATTGAACAATAAAAAAAGTATGAAAAGCAAAAAAAAATTAAAATATAAAAAAAACAGAACTATTTTACCCACCTTCTCCGCACTACTGTCCGTCACCTGCTCGTCCCCGACATCGACAGGCAGCAGCAGCTTCTTGAACGAGTAGAGCCAGCGCGGTATTTCGGTCGCTTCTTCATCACCAGCTGTAATGAGTGAGTGAGTGAGTGAGTGAGTGAGTGAGTGAGTGAGTGAGTGAGTGAGTGTGTGTGTGAGTGAGTGAGTAAATAAGTGAGTGAGTGAGTGAGTAAGTGAGTGAGTGAGTGAGTGAGTGAGTGAGTGAGTGAGTGAGTGAGTGAGTAAATGAGTGAGCGAACAACAACAACAACCATTTTGCACAGATTTCAGCCACCGCCATGGGCACCAGTCTGTGTGCCAAACACTCAGATCCAATTTCGAATTGCCATCCTGAAATGAAAAAATATCTGAGGTCCATATTTATTGATTGACGAACTGACTGACAGACAGTCTGACTGAATGAATGGCTCAGGAGCTCGCTAACTGAATGATTGAATGACTGACTTATTGATTGCATCTAACATCAACATCAACAACGTAAACATTAACAACAACAACAACAACATCTAACATTAGCCTTATCGCCCCAGGCAGCAAACGGTGTGTTGGCGTAGTCCAATGTGTCAACGCCCAGGTGGGTACGATCGTCGAACAACTGAAACAACACTCACTCACTCACTCACTCACTCACTCACTCACTCACTCACTCACTCACTCACTCACTCACTCACTCACTCACTCACTCACTCACTCACTCACTCACTCACTCACTCACTCACTCACTCACTCATCCACTCACTCACTCACTCACTCACTCATCCACTCACTCACTCACTCACTCACTCACTCACTCACTCACTCACTCACTCACTCGCTCGCTCACTAACTCACTCACCCCGTGCACGTTACGGCGTTTCGCTGCCGTAGGACCTGACTGATTCTGACTGGCCTGCTGATTGACGAATGACCAGAGATACACAATCTGACGGCAGTAGTTGCAGTAAAGGGTGTTGGCCAGATGAGGGTCACTTCAACAGTACCACAATGTTAACAACAACAACAACAACAACAACAACAAAACAGCAGCAACAACAACAACAACAACAACAACAACAACAACAACAACAACAACGACAACAACAAAAACAATCATCAACAACAACAACAGAAACAGTCATCAACAACAACGACAACAACAACAACAACAACAACAACATCAACAACAACCACAACAACAACAACACTAACACCACCAACAACAACAACAACAACAACAACAACAACAACAACAACAACAACAACAACAACAACCAACGGGTGCGACATCCAGCCAAACATCGAACAGAGAAGCACCAGGTCATTGAGCTTATCTTCTTTCAGTTTATCGCCAGTTTGAGCAGCCAGAATCCGTACCCGGATGGTCATTAGACAGTTGGCGGGAAGGTCCTGCAACAACATTGATAATAACAACAACAATAACAACAACAATTATAACAGCAACAACAACAACAATGATATCAACAACAACATCAAAAGCAACAACCAACAACAACAACAACAACAACAACAACAACCGACAACAACAACAACGACAACCACAACAACAACAACACAACAGCAACAACAACTAACAACCGAATAATGTTCCACACTCAGTACGCGCAAATTTTTCGGTTGTTGCAACAGTTTATTGTCGATCAATTGCTCGCAACGTTCAATGAATTGGGACTCGATTCGAGATATATCCTCTGATTCCGGAGTGATGTGTTTCTCTGAAAAAAAGTTCTGAGAACATTACCAACAAATCGCTATTATTAACAGCAGCAATAATAACAACGAATATAATATCCAAAATAACAATAGCAACAACAAAAACAAAAACAACTAAAACAACAACAACAACAACAACAGCAAAATCAACATTTTTCCACAGCAACTAATTGAAACATGATTGGATAAACTTATCCTGATTCGGGAGTGATCTGTTTCTCAGAAAAATATAGGCAAATTAACGAAAACGACAACAACAGCAGCAACAACAACACATCAACAGCAACAACAACAACAAGGACAACAACAACAACCCACCCTCAACGACAGTTGACTTCCAGATGCATTTTGAGCCGTGCTGATCGGCGAGATTATCCGCCAACGCGGTCACGCATTTCGTATAAAAGGAGATGGGGATTTCCAGTGGCAACTTCCCCGATAAATACTCGTCACATGATACGCACTGAAAGTAAAAACAATTAATTTAAAACAGCAGGGATTATCCCCAGTGGCAACTTTCCTGATAAATACTCGTCGCATGATACGCACTGAGAGTCAAGCAATTTGTGTAAAACAGCAGGGATTATCCCCAGTGGCAACTTTCCTGATAAATAACAGTAGGGATTATCCCACTAGCGGACGAAAAGGGGAGGAAAAAGTGGAATTCCCCCCCCCCCCCGCTTTGGAACGATTCCCCTCCCTTTGGAGGATTAGTTCGTCCGCCAGTGTGTAAAACAGTAGGGATTATCCTACTAGCATCTTAACTCGTTAATTTCACTCACCTTCACCTGTATACCCATTTACTCACTTACTCACCCAACAGATTATCCTCCATACTCAACTCCTCTTCGAGTTTTAATTCACAATCTCACTCACTTACTCGCACGCTCACTCTGTAATTTACTCACTCGCTCTCAATAAATTGTCTTCAACACATCTCCAGCCTTTTCTCGCGCGATCCACTGTTGAGACGGAGTTCTTCCAGTTCAGATAATCATTCATTCGCATACCTACTCACTCTTCCACTCACTCAGACTCAGTCACTCCCTCACTCAGTCACTAACTCACTCACTCAGTCACTAACTCACTCACTCCGTCACACCCTCACTCAGTCACTAACTTACCCTCAGCAGATTATCCTCCACACATCTCCAGCCTCTCCTCGCGCACTCCACCGCCGACACGGCGTACTTCCAGTGATCCGTATTCCAGTTCAAGTAGTCGAAAGTGCTCAGACGCTTGAAGTAGGCTGATGCCGAGGTTTTGTCATCGTCACTGAAAATTTGAATGAAAAATTGAAAATAGTGCAACAAACTAGATAAGATTGTATCATGAGAAATATAATTTCCTGTTATATTATTAACTTATTGAAAGCTGGGATCAAATAGTTTTGAACTTTTGAAAAACATTTCATTAAGGCGATCCGGCCAGACGCATCCTTTGTCGAGTTATTCAGCCAGTGTTAGTTAGTTAGGTGGTCAACCAATCAGTCAGTCACGCAGATTTCCATAAGCTACCCTTTTTCATGTTCAAGTTTTTCAAATTGGTCATACGCCTAAGCCTAATACGGAGCCAAAGTTCATTCCTAAGCATAAGCCTAAGTTCCAAGCTCGGAACTAAGCCGAAGCCTTAATTGAATGGATTGTAGTTGAACAGCAAAATAAGAAAAAGGGTAGGGTATGGAGATTCTGCTAGGTAATTTCCTAACCCTACCCTTTTTTCATCTAGATTAAGAAGTATTTCGACCCGTATTTTTGGGCAAAAACAAATACATAGCAGAAAGTTATTTCTAAGCCTAAGCCTGATACATAGGCATGTAAAACAGCCAATGCCTAAGTCTGAATTGACTTAGAGAGGATAAAATATACAAACGAGAAAAGGGGTAGCTTTTGTAATTCTGCGTCAGTCACACTGGCGGACGAGCTAAATCTCCCAAGGGAGGGGAATCTTTCCAAAGAGGGGGAATTGGCAGAGATTAGGTCATTTCACTTACACCTTAGGGAACAAACCCTACTTTCTGAAAACGACAAAGAAGGGGAATTCCACTTTTCCCACCCCTTCTCGTCTGGGTATGCTAGTGGTCAATCAGGTCAATCAGGTCAATCAGGTCAACCAGATCAATCATGTCAACCAGGTCAGGTCGAACAGTCAGTTATTCCTTCGGCCGCTTAGTTGGAAAATCATCAGTCGATCGCAAATCAAGAACGATGATGCTTCAAGTCAACCCAGGTTTCGAACTTGCGACCTACAGGTTGTGAGGCCGGCACTCTAACCACTAACCTTTGTACATCAAATGATCCACTCGACCGCATCGGGTTGTAGGTGACTTCTTGAAGGAGAATCTGCGTAGCCGATCGATTCCATGACGCCATTTTCGGGGTTAATTCGTCGAAACTTCGATAAATTCACTTTTATTTATGTGATTTCTAAATAATTGTTACTGGATTAGGAGGCAAAATATGTGAATCTTGAGTGCGTTAAAAAAATAAGGTTGTTTTCCCAAGATGAGAAAATTTTGGAGAAACCGTTTTATCTATTTCCGGAAGTAACTACCGTAGTCGTATTTCAAAAAACTTTTTGAATATCCTTAGTTCAATCTCTCGTAAGTTTCAATATTAAAGACCTCTAAGCACCATTTTCAATCATCTAACTAAAATATAATAAGTAAAAATAATAACAATTGACACACTTTGAAGAATACAAATAAATAAATCTTTCAAAATATTCGCTCTCCGTCAAAGAGCATTCGATTGTAAATCGATATTTTCTTCCTTCAAAAAGGAACAATGTAAACAAAAATTTAATTTCCGAATTCCGATGTAAGATTATGACAATGCGCGCTTTCATTTCTCTCCTTTCCGACCCAACACGTGTGGGGCGTGTAATATTGTATGTGAACGCATGTGTAGTCTGTATTGACAAGTAAGTTTGTGAATTGTAAACTTGAAATCCCATTAGAACGGTTGTCATTTTCAAGAAAATGAAAGTCTATTAATTGAATGCGGTTGTGTCAGGGAAAAGTTTACATCCATGTAACCAATGATCAGCCCAGTATAAGGGTGCCTTCATAAGTCGTTACAACGAAGTTGCAACTTAGTGGCGTTGCCATTTGTTACAAGCAGCATCCACTGCAGCTACCGTTATTCAACACGCGAGGTATAGCGGTTGCAGTGAATGCTGCTTATAACAAACGGTGTTGCAACTAAGTTGCAAGTTTGTTGCAACGGACTATGAAGGCGCCGAAGGATAACGGGATATTGTTATGGTGAACGATTTGACGAAAAAATACAGGGAAATCTTGAAGTTAAAAATATATAATATATTGATAGCGAGCAAAGGTGAAGCACTTAATAGATTTAATGATAAATATTCTGATAAGTAGAATGTTGAATGGTGAAGAAGTTGGAAAATGCAAGAGTTTTTCTCGGATAAGATAAGAACAAGTGGCCAGAGCGGATATAGTGAAGTTTGAGGCAATATTAAGCAATATTATAGCTGGCTCAAGGTTTCTTGTAACTTTCTCGAATATTTTAAGGCGGTAAACAGTTTTGAATTCAAACTGCGCGCCAAAAACTTTCGAAGTAACAAGAACCCTTGTATAGGCTATTTAGCATTGATATTTAGTTAGGATTCGGAACCTCTAACTATGTTTTTTTAGTGCTGTTACCACAAAATTTTGTTCAAATACAGAAGTCGTTCAATTCAGATTTCCAACTAGTCATCAATGCTACATATATAAAGTTTTCGTTTAAAAATGGATATTGTGAAAGCTTTCCTAAGAGCGTAGACGAGCTAAGCCTTAGATGAAATGGCACTATAAAACGCAAACAAAAACAAACCATCCATTTCTTCAAAAAATTCTGCATTTTTACATTTAATGCTTACACGATTGATTAAGAGATTACAAAAAACGCAACCTAACAATATCCAACGTTATCACTGGCGGACGAGCTAATCCTCCGAAGGGAGGGGAATTTCGTCAAAGTGGGGGAATCGGCTATTTTCAGGACACTTTACCTATGCCTTAGGGAACAAATTAATTGTTGATCAATTGCTCGCAACGTTCAATGAATTGGCACTCGATTCGAGATATATCCTCCGATTCCGGAGTGATGTGTTTCTCTGAAAAAAGTTTTGGGAACATTAACAACAAATAGCTATTATTAACAGCAGCAATAATAACAACGAATATAATATTCAAAATAAGAATAACAACAACAACAATAAATAAAACGACAGCAACAACAAGAATAACAACAAAAAATTCACAGCGTTCAACAAACTGAAACATGTTAGATAAACTTATCCTGATTCGGATGTGATCTGTTTCTCAGAAAAATATTGACAAATTAATGACAACAACAACAACAACAACAACGAACAATAACAACAGCAACAACAAAAACCAACAACCACACCACAACAACAACAACAACGAACAACAACAACAACAACAACAACAACAACAACAACAACAACGAACAACAACTCACCCTCAACAACAGTTGATTTCCAGATGCATTTTGAGCCGTGCTGATCGACGAGATTATCCGCCAACGCGGTCACGCATTTCGTATAAAAGGAGATCGGGATTTCCAGTGGCAACTTCCCCGATAAATACTCGTCACATGATACGCACTGAAAGTAAAAACAATTTATGTAAAACAGCAGGGATTATCCCCCGTGGCAACTTTCCTAATAAATACTCGTCGCATGATACGCCCTGAAAGTCAAGCAGTTTGTTTAAAACAGCAGGGATTATCCCCAGTGGCAACTTTCCTGATAAATATTCGTCGCATGATACGCACTGAAAGTCAAGCAATTAGTGTAAAACAGCAGGGATTATCCCCAGTGGCAACTTTCCTGATAAATACTCGTCCCATGATACGCACTGAAAGTACGGGCAATTCATGTAAAACAGTAGAGATTATCCTACAAGCGGATTATCCTAAAACTTATGGTTTTAGTAAACGATTTCAAAGAAAATATAAATATCTATCTGAAAAACAATTACTGTAACGTAGACTATATATCAAACCAGAGTGCATAAACTTGTGACTTGTGCGGGAATCTATGATAAATATGATTAAGTTGCTTTCACTGACGACATTATTGTGTTCAATTGAGCACATCCGTCCATTTTGGATTGAAATAAACTAACTAAAGCATCTTAACTCCTTAATTTCACTTACCTAGTCACCTGTTTACCAATTTACTCGCTCACTCACATAACAGATTATCCTCCATACTCAACTCCTCTTCTGAGTTCTGACTCACAATCTCACTCATTCACTCACTTACTCGCACGCTCACTCTGTAATTTACTATCTCGCTATCAATAAATTACCTTCTACACAACTCCAGCCTTTTCTCGCGCGATCCACTGTTCGTGCTCACTCTGTGATCACTCTTCCACTCACTCACTCACTCAGTCACTAACTCACTCACTCTCTCACTCACCCTCAACAGATTATCCTCCACACATCTCCAGCCTCTCCTCGCGCACTCCACCGCCGACACGGCGTACTTCCAGTGATCCGTATTCCAGTTCAAATAGTCGAAAGTGCTCAGACGCTTGAAGTAGGCTGATGCCGAGGTTTTGTCATCGTCACTGTAAAAATATCGATTAATTCAAATTACCGCTTTACTCACCAGGGTTCGATAAAAAATATATTATTGGTAAAACGTAAAATCATGGAAATGTTCAGGCACAAATGAGCTGCGTGGTCATTGTGACCTCACCACACATTATGAATCACTGATCATGAACACTCCAGTATCATAATTCAGGTCAGGTTTCGAACTCGGGACCTGCGGGTTGTGCAGGCCGCCGCTCTAACCACTCACCTTTGTACATCAAATGATCCGCTCGATCGCATCGGGTTGTAGGTGACTTCTTGAAGGAGAATCTGAGTGGCCGATCGATTCCATGACGCCATTTTCGGGGTTAATTTGTCAAAAATTCGATAAATTCACTTTTATTCATGTGATTTCTAAATAATTGTTACTGGATAAAGAGGCAAAATATGTGAATCTTGAATGCGTTAAAAAAATTAAAGTTGTTTTCCCAAAATGAGAAAGTTTTGGAGAAAAACCCGTTTTATCTATTTCCGGGAGTGACTACCGTAGTCGTATTTCAAAAAACATTTTGAATACCCTTAGTTCAATCTCTCGTAAGTTTCAATATTAAGGACCTCTAAGCACCATTTTCAATCATATAACTGAAATAAAGTAAGTAAAAATAATAACAAATGACACACTTTGAAGAACACAAATAAATAAATCTTTCAAAATATTCGCTCTCCGTCAAAGAGCATTCGATTGTAAATCGATATTTTCTTCCTTCAAAAAGGAACAATGTAAACAAAAATTTAATTTCCGAATTCCGATGTAAGATTATGACAATGCGCGCTTTCATTTCTCTCCTTTCCGACCCAACACGTGTGGGGCGTGTAATATTGTATGTGAACGCATGTGTAGTCTGTATTGACAAGTAAGTTTGTGAATTGTAAACTTGAAATCCCATTAGAACGGTTGTCATTTTCAAGAAAATGAAAGTCTATTAATTGAATGCGGTTGTGTCAGGGAAAAGTTTACATCCATGTAACCAATGATCAGCCCAGTATAAGGGTGCCTTCATAAGTCGTTACAACGAAGTTGCAACTTAGTGGCGTTGCCATTTGTTACAAGCAGCATCCACTGCAGCTACCGTTATTCAACACGCGAGGTATAGCGGTTGCAGTGAATGCTGCTTATAACAAACGGTGTTGCAACTAAGTTGCAAGTTTGTTGCAACGGACTATGAAGGCGCCGAAGGATAACGGGATATTGTTATGGTGAACGATTTGACGAAAAAATACAGGGAAATCTTGAAGTTAAAAATATATAATATATTGATAGCGAGCAAAGGTGAAGCACTTAATAGATTTAATGATAAATATTCTGATAAGTAGAATGTTGAATGGTGAAGAAGTTGGAAAATGCAAGAGTTTTTCTCGGATAAGATAAGAACAAGTGGCCAGAGCGGATATAGTGAAGTTTGAGGCAATATTAAGCAATATTATAGCTGGCTCAAGGTTTCTTGTAACTTTTCTCGAATATTTTAAGGCGGTAAACAGTTTTGAATTCAAACTGCGCGCCAAAAACTTTCGAAGTAACAAGAACCCTTGTATAGGCTATTTAGCATTGATATTTAGTTAGGATTCGGAACCTCTAACTATGTTTTTTTAGTGCTGTTACCACAAAATTTTGTTCAAATACAGAAGTCGTTCAATTCAGATTTCCAACTAGTCATCAATGCTACATATATAAAGTTTTCGTTTAAAAATGGATATTGTGAAAGCTTTCCTAAGAGCGTAGACGAGCTAAGCCTTAGATGAAATGGCACTATAAAACGCAAACAAAAACAAACCATCCATTTCTTCAAAAAATTCTGCATTTTTACATTTAATGCTTACACGATTGATTAAGAGATTACAAAAAACGCAACCTAACAATATCCAACGTTATCACTGGCGGACGAGCTAATCCTCCGAAGGGAGGGGAATTTCGTCAAAGTGGGGGAATCGGCTATTTTCAGGACACTTTACCTATGCCTTAGGGAACAAATTAATTTTTTTGGAATCCCCAAAGGGGGGAATTCCACTTTTCCCTCCCATTCTCGTCCGCTAATGACCCTTATATGTAGATACCGACACACATGCGCCCACAAACATATACACTAAATAATTAAACACTAGTTACATAAAATATAGAAAATCAAACATGTATTTGTAATCAGAAAAAAAATAATTAAAAAATAATAAACAAAAAAACGGGTAATATTTAGTATGGGGTTGTTGTGTGTGTGGGGGGAATATTCTGTCCTGTATGTTGTACCTTTTCTTATTATTTTTGTTAAGCTTTTTTTATAAAATCTGATATTTTTTTACCACAGTAATTGATATTTATTAATCGTATTATAAAACAAGGGACTACAAAAAATACTTGGCCAATCACACAGGACAGACTTTGTGTGCGTGTAGATGAAATTAACAATGAAAAGTCAACAAAAATAAGCTTAAAATTTATATGATAATATATTTATATATATTTTTTAATATTGTATATTAATCATGAAACAAAAAAACTGAAGAAACAGGAGAATTATTTAGGGGATGGTCCCCAGACATGGGGTGTTTAGAAAATGAAAAGAAGAATAAGTACTCAGCTTTAACGCTAACTTATAACTTGATGAACATAAAATTAAGGTGGATATATAAACACTTACTATAAAAAAACACACTCAACCAGTAAATACTAAATAATTTTAATTATAAATAAAATAAATCTTTTACTGAAAGCATTAACTCAACATGGAAAAATTTACACAACCACAGACGGTATACCTAAAGCTTGGGAGAAATATTTTCACCACAATCATTTGGAAATTCAAAACGAAAAAAAATTACCGCCATATTTCAGTATTTTTTGTGATGCCCTGTTGTTGCGTAAGTTTTTATATTTTTCATATACCTCTATCAGAATTTCTTGTTATTAATAAAATGTTTCTATGGAATTTTTTATGAATCAGGCACAATGCTGTCAATGTAAAAAAACAGATTTCGCTCTCCAAAATTTTAACACCTCAATCAGTTTTGAATTCAAATTGCGCGCGCAAAAATTTCTTTAAGTAACAAGAAACCCTGGATAAGCTATAATGTGGATATGGCCGCAAAGACGAGACTGCACTCACGTCCTGTTATTGGCCGGGTAAATATTTTAAAATAAAATAACATTAATAATAGAAAAACATTAAGATAAAATCAAACAATAATAATAAAATAATATTTATAATCAAAATATTGATACACGGGTGTACACGGGAACAGAAAAAACACAAAATAAACATCAATATTGAATTCTCTCGCGCCCAACAAACTCACTCATTTAAAAAAATCAAAAGAACGAACTAGCGTCCGTCCGTTGATAACTGTGTCTGAATCATTCGTTTATTATCATAAAACAAAACAAAGAAAAACATAAATTTTCACATCGAACATCAAAAGTAGACAAAAAACAATTAAATAGCTCATAATATAAAAATGGGGGTCGGGTTCAGTGTGCAGAATTATCTGGGAGAAAAAGCATTACCAATTGCTTTTGCGAAATAAAGTACAAGTCAAAAAGATGTGGCTCGGCTACGCAGAGCTCCGGCGAAGTCGCCGAAATCTCAGCTAGGTCATACTCGACGTCTATTGGTTGGCCACACCCCCAAGCTAGCATGCAAAACTCCGCCCCTTGGCACTGGGGCGTGCCCAACCAATCAGCACCCAGTACGGCCTAGCTGAACTTCCGGCGAACTCGCCGAAGCTCTACATAGCCGGTAACATCTTTTTCTCTTGTAGAACAGTGGATAGCGTGAAAATCAAAAGCACTAAAGTAAAAAACGCGAAATTCGGGGATTTACGGTCGGCTATTGAATGACGGGCAAACATGATAATAAACGGCATTTAGTTTCACAAACGACAATTAGAAACAAATATAATGAAAATCTTGAAAAGCGGCGGAATTTCTGGAATAGACGGCATTTTTTACAGATTTTTCAATAAATAAGCGATTGGTTCATTACATAATTGATTAGAAAGTAATTTCCGTGTAAATCCCTTTTCCAGGAGCACTATACGTTATCATTTATTTTGGAACAAATACTTTCCTCATTGCGGTATTTTGACAATCTTTGACAATTTTTTTCGCCGAATCAAATTTTCGAAATCATACTTTCCAGTTGAACACATGATATTTTATTCAAATTTCTCTCTCCAAATATGGTGTATTTCATATAACAGGCGTTGGATCGGGTTAATCAGTTGAGTTTTTAACGAAAATCATCACTTTTCAGGGTTAAATCGAGCGAAAAACGCGAATCACGAGGAAAAACAACATAACAAAAAAGGAATTTGCATATTCGGGCATTAGAAACGTGCCAATAAACAATTATATAGCCTATCCAGGGTTTCTTGTTACAGACTTCGAAAGTTGAATGCAAGTTTAACTGTGATAATTTGCATGCAAATTTTTGCAAAAAAAGTATTTTGTCATTAAAAAATAAATGAAGCCATTTTACATAACAAGATACCTGAACTAAGCTATTTTATAAAGGTTTGAAATTGAAACTATTTTCACTTGACATACAATAGATAGAAAGAGAGAGTTGAAAACTCTTATTGTTTTTGCAGCTGGTTGGGAACGAAATTAGTCAGACATTGAGGTTGATAGAACGTGCAAAAAGCTCACACACTTTTACATACACATTCCTGAAGGATCAAAGGTTTACAATAACGGAAACGGGGAAAATCGTGATTGAGTGATTTGAGATGGGAAAACTGATTCAGGTGGGTAAACCTAAAATAATCACCTATCTTTCTGAATACTTTATAAACTAACTAATAAAAATTTTGGGCAGTCAGATAAATCGAATAAAACTGGGACATTTCAGACAAATTCTCCGTGGTTACAGGGTACAGGGTTATCGTTATATATGGAGGGGATGATAAAGCAATATCACAGCAAAGCAACCACATTACGCGAACACAAGACATTGGGATGACGAAGACGTTTTCATTCACAAATGACAATTGGATTAAATTGAACTTCATTCACAAATGACAATTGGATTCAACTTGAATGCACGACTATTCCCTGACGCTTTGTAGAGCTTTTCCTTAATTTTACAATTGAAAAATAATAATTTTCGTGGAAAACTGCGTCCATTCAAATCCCATCTATTTATGAATGCTACATTAAACATGAGTGATTTCCTTTTTCAACCTATAAAACACTAAGTAAAATACTGCAAAAAAACAAAATTACATTGATGGAAATTATTTCAAATGCCGAAAGGATTCTCTCGAAAGATACCATGGTAAGTAAACATTTGCGATAGTCAATCAATCACCGACCAAAAAAACAGAAACTCCGCCGTTGTCTAAAAAGCTTACAAAATAGCTGTATTGTTTACCAGTGAAATAAATGAATTGCCCAACAAATGCCTATAAAACCCTTATATTGTTTAATGATGACGAATAAGAAAATATATATTAATATTAAATCCTAATATTAAAATACTATATTAATTATTTGCCGTGAGTAGTCGAGCCCTGTCATGTGAACCTCAATAGTGACTATAGTCCATTATTTTACTATTGACTCAGTTTTCCGCAAGGACAGGCACATTCATACCTAATGTTTCACAGTCGATTCGTTAGTTTTGGCAAAAAAATCCCTTGTAACACATTTCCCATTTATTACTAAACCTGACGAATCTAGAGCGAAACGACAGGACGAACGTCTGTCCATGTTCTATGCATGAAAATAGTCAATAATTAATTAATCGACCATATCCCCCGAATCAAAATACTACGCATGGGAAACGTATCGCACCCTTGAGCATCTTTTAGTATGAAATGTTAAATATGAAGTCTATTCACACCGCACTCGAGGTGCACGCAGGCACCCATTTGATTGTCGTTCACAACCATCATTGAATAAAATTTTTATAATGAAAAATTATTAATATAACTTAAAACTTATTTAGAAAATTTTTGTCGCAGCTGTTCATAAGGTGCCGGTGCATGGGTGCGAAACGCTCCCCACGGGTAGCAAGTTAAGCGTATAGAAAGGTTTACGAATCAAACTGACCAGTCAACATTATAGCTTGATACAGAGGTATCTTGTTGTTCAAAGATTATTTCTATGGACTTCTTAAGCAGTCATAATGCTTGAATGTATTAAGCAATTTTTTTAAACGCGCGCCTAACTTCTTTTAAATCCAAAATGGGCGCCAAAACGTTTTGAGTAAGACTCCTTAAGCAGTCATAATGCTCAAGTTTAAGCAGATTATTTTTCGAAAATTTGAACGCGCGCCTAAATTTGTTTTAAATTCAAAATGGGCGCCAAAACGTTTTGAGTAACAAGAAACCTTGTATCGGCTATACCAAGTTTATCCATAAATCATATCATAACCTATTCGACTGTGGTCAATAGAGGGGAGATAAAATGTCAGAATCCAAAATACAGCAAAACACCGCGACGACTCTTAACGAATGCACCGCGGTGTTTGTCGAATTGTGGATTCAGGAAATATGAAACTGAAAATCAAAAATACGATTTTTTGAAAAACTTCTCCCGAGATGAAGCAAACATACTACTGATTATTAATCCAAAGTATTTCACCAATCCATTGACCACAACAAAAATCAAAATCCATAATCCAAAATATCAGTAAATTGGCGGGTATCAGTATTGGGCTGGGTGCAAATAGTCACAATAGAGAAATTACCGGGCGCAGGTGGTGTGTGTTGTGTTGTATAACTTTCATAATTTATTACGAGACTGAATTTGAATTGGCGCCAATTTACAATTGTTGTAAAAATATTATTTGTCCTTCATTCACAGCTATCATTTTTAGTCTTCGAATCCATTATGAAAGACATATTAACTTTGCATTTTCAGGTGTTATTCAAACTTTTAAATTTAGTCTTCTTACCAATCACACTACCAGACGGGTTTTGAAATTTGGTTATGAATGTTTTGTGAACAACTCTAACTTTCACAAAAACCATAATCCAAAACACGCCTTATCATCCACTAAATCCAAAATAGAAGGTGGCAGTTGAGTACCGTTCCCTAGATGATGACACAATCTTACTAACAGGAGCAAAATCAACTGACGAATGTAACATACGAAAAACAGAACACAAACCAAACGTGAAAGAAGTAGACAGTCACACACACACACTCACAAAATATAATATATAGAAGATGAAACAACGTGTTGGGATAATAATATACTCATAATATATTGATAATTCATCATCGAAATGAAAATGAATGAAAAGGAAAATCAAAAATGAAAACCGGCATTGAACGAGACGACAAGGAGACGAATGAAAATGAACAAACGAAAATGATCATCGCAAAGAAAATGAAACTGGAAAAAACACATAAACACTAATAAAATCAGTAGATGTTTCAAATCACGGTAATGAAACATTTAACGCGTGGAGAAGAATATGAATGCGCTTGTATTGGGGGGAGGGGCGGGGGCTAAGGATCAGTCGAAACCAGACGAAAGGTGAATCGACAAAATATTGGGATATTCTTACTCTAGCTCTGAGTCTGATTCAGTAGTTCATTATTGTTTTGATACCAGAATCCATAATACCAAATATCATGGTTAAAATCAGGTATTTTGGATTCCAAGCTAGTTACTTCTGAATCTCAAATTCCAATTTGAGACTTTCCGTGAATTCCCGAACAGTTTCCCGAATCCAAAATTGCGAATCTGAATAACAACAAACTACTGAATCAGTGCATAAATAGAATCTCACTCTTCTAATCTTGTATACATTCTCCGTGTACACCAAGAAGGAAACTGATAACACAAATGCAAATCCAAAATCCAAAACTCACTAAATTCTCTCTTCCACACACTCAAGTCATATGTATATGATCATCACCACTCCGAAATTGCTTTCGTCTCTGGCTGGATGCCAAGTTGACAAATCATAATTATAATAATAATATTTAAAATTCAAAATATTGATAATAGTATTTGAAACACGTAATATTAATTATATGCAGCGGATAATCAGGGCAACGGTCGATGGCTGCCTGGGGAGAACCCTGGCGGCGGAGGCGGAGTCACTGATGACCAGGGACCGTCTGAAATACCGAAGGCACATTGACGGATTATCTCCTAAATTCCAACGTTTCTTGTTTTTTTTTATCGTTCTTAAGGGTTATCAGGGACTCAATGACCAGTGATTTGATGTATTATCAACTCAATACTATTGATGTTTATTTTGACCAATATTATTGGTGTTTTTATTTCATTTAAAATTATTGACCCATATTCATGTCCTGCTCGTGAGAACTAGTTGGAAAAAACACTTTTACACAAACATTGAAAATTTTCAGAAAATTTCCGTGTGTAATTTTTTATCACAAAAAATCTGAGTTTAACAACAACAAAAATTATCGAACCCGAATTTATTTTCCACTGCTTTGATCTTGTTTTCAGTTCGAATTCCATCGAAATTTTTTTCCACAAAAATCGACATTTCAAAAAAGTACCAACTCGGCGGGAACATGGAGGGCGGCGGTGGCGGGATCGGTCGCGGGAACGGCGGCGGGCCGCCGACGGCGCGGGAGAACGGTGAACTGCCGAGTTCGGGCGGCGATCGGCCGGGTGGTGACGGTCGCATCGGTGGTACCATGCCTAGAAAAACAAATTTGCACTTACTTTGTGTATATCTAGTTTGAATTTTTCTATTCTTGACTCGGTTCGGTTTGGACATTTCGCACTCACTCCCCCTAAAAATGCCGGATTTTTTCGAGAAACAACTTTTTTCTAATAGTTTTTTCTGTTTCACATAATGACGCCAACCAAACCAACCATTCTGTCCATGCGGTGGCATCTGTAATGGCGGCGGTGGTTGGTTATAATTAATGGACTGTGAACCGCTGGATGGTACAACTTGACTCGTTGACGAACCCGCTGTGGTCTGATGGCCACGCCATTGTTGGCCTACAAATATGGAATCCATTAGCGGACGAGAAGAGGAGGGAAAAATGGAATTCCCCCTTCTTTGGAGTTTTCGAACAAAAAGTGTAATTTGTTCCCTAAGGTGTAGGTAAAATGGCCTGAATATTGCCAATTCCCCCCTCTCTGACAAAATTCCCCTTCCTTTGGGGATTTAGCTCGTCCGCCAGTGATACTACGCACATGATTTGGCAAAAAAATACTTAGTCAGTCAATAGTCAAATGTTCCTGTTTCAACACCACGACAGTATCATGTCAAAATGGCATTCTAAACTGCAGGGGTGGGCCGGGTTTTTTGGCGTTTTGCAGGGGGTGGGGGGGAGTAGAATTTTGAAATCTCAGATTACCCCCCTCACCCCGAAAAGTGGGGGGGGGGTAAGGTCGGGTGGGGGGTGGGGGATTTCGCAAAAAAGTTTTGTTTTTTGCTTGAAAAAATCTTTTATTATAAGGTATAAACATCACATATACCGTTTTTTTCAGGTTTTAACCAAGAAAATTAACCCAGGAAACGTGTTTGTTATCACAGCCAAAAATTTTTGAAAAATAAGCCTCAAAATCGAGGTTTTGAGACCAATTTTCTCAAAAATTTCGAGTAGGGGGGAGGGGTAGGCAACCTAAATTTTTGTCTAGGGGGAGGGGTAGGCTACCCGCCGACCCTGAAAAGTGGGGAGTAAACCAACCCTACCCCCCCCCCCCCCCCCAGCGGCCCACCTCTGCTAAACTGATTTGGCAGCTTTTTTCCCCTATTTTATAGGAACAACAGAAACAGAGAGAGTGCACTGTGCATATGAATAATTCTTTTTTGAACCGCTAGTTGCAAATAGTGCGTTTATGAAATAATGCATAATTGATATCTGAAGCCAAAATGACACAATGTGGCTTTTAATTTCGATTACTTTGATCGAGACACGAGACATATAAAGCCCGAAAATTAAATGATTTTTTTGTCTACCAAACATCTCACAGTACATCTAATTAATTTACCCAAAATTATCAATTAGTTAATCGTGAAAAGACGTAAAGAAAGTAAACACCAACGATTAGTAGTATTGGTGCTGCCGCTCATGGAGGACGCTTGTAGGCCGGGCGCGAAATGGACGTTCACGTTGGGTAGCAGTGCCTTCAGGCCCTCCTGCCACTCGGCCAGGTCGAGCACTCCGTTACCTGCAATAATATTCAGTTATTTCGAATGAAAATAAGCATAGTATAGATGCCCTCTACAAAACAGAGATTAGAGGCCCCGCAAAATGTTGAACCGATTCACAGATTCAGACTTTGATGAAATTTTTTATCTGCAGTAGAACCTTATTCTGATTCCGAGTTCGAGTACAATTCAAACCTAAAGGATGTTAACTTCTGATAAAGCTTTCGCCCTATATAACCGTTTTTAGGTCATTTCAAGTCATCGCGCGTTGATGTTGTGAACGGTGATGTTCTTAGCATATTACCGACAAAAATTAACCCCCCCCCCCCCATTCTAACCCCGCACATCCCAAATAATTTCATTAATGATGAAAAAGTTGTAAAGAATTACACTCCAACCATTATTACTGCCGCTATTGCCACCAGCATTACCGTTAATCGGGCTTAACGAGCGATGATGCTGTGATGGATGGTGCGGTTGGGATAATCCCGGTGGCGGACAAGGCGGTGCTTCCTAACACTCCACTTACAAACACCGCCCCCCCCCCCCCCCCCATCAACCCCGCCTACTCAAAAAAGTATATAAGTATATGACGCCAACCATTATTACTGCCGCTATTGCCACCAGCATTTCCGTTAATCGGGCTCAACGAGCGATGATGCTGTGATGGATGGTGCGGTTGGGATAATCCCGGGGTGGACGGACATGCGGTGGTTCCAATTACACACTCCGCCCCCATCATAATTAACCCCGCCTTCCCGAAAAAATATAAAGTATGATGCCAACCATTATTACTGCCACTATTGCCACCCGCATTTCCGTTAATCGGGCTCAACGAGCGATGATGCTGTGATGGATGATGCGGTTGGGATAATCCCGGAGGCGGACACGGCGGTGGAGGCATACCACCGAGACCAGGCGGGGCGCGCAGACCGGGCGGCAGACCCATGCCTGGAAAAATTAATACAAGATTTTTTAAAATAGTTTTTTTCATTATTTTTTTCAATTCACTCATTGGCATGACAAAGCTTCTATAGTGTGTCTCAGATGTTATTATAATTTATTGGCTTATGGATTGCTCGTAGACAAAAAAAAAACGCGAAGTTCAGCATGTCATGTCGTACTTTTCGTACACACGTACATTGGAACACTGCCGAAATTTTGCCAACGAAATTTCGCTATAATAATATAGCCTTTTCCCTTTATTTTTCGGAACACCTATTCTCATGTTTTATAGCATAAAATTATTATTATTAGTATTATTATTATTATTATCTTTTCCCCTCTTTAAAAACCTGTGAAATCTTTCAAAGCAAACCACGGCAACGGCAAGCGCAACTTGTCCAGAAGGGAGCGACCTGATTGGATATCAGTTGTAACAACAATAACAACAACAACAACAACAACAACAACAACAACAACAACAACAGAAAACGACTACGACAACAATAACAACAACCACAACAACAACCACAACAACAACAACCAAAACAACAACAACAACAACCACAAGAACAACAACAACCACAACAACAACAACAACAACAACAACCGTACCTGGAGCCCGAATTCCAGGCGGCGGGGGCGGTGGCATCAAAGGACCGTTGGGTCCTCTCATTGGCATTCGTAGACCATTGAACATGCTCGGATACCCGCCGAGACCCGATAATGGATTGTTGTCCGATCCACTGTTGGCTGTAAACGAAGGATTCGAATTATTTCCTGTTTTCTTTACTTATGATAATTCTCCTCTCATTCATTACTAAAGTCAGTAGTGGGCCGGGTTTTTTTGGCATTTTAGGAGCTATAAGTGAGGCCTCAGCAAGTTTAGGAGGTATGAGTTGGCAAAAAAATGTCTCACCCATGGAAAGACGCGTGTTTTTCCTGCGAAAATCTAGTTTTGTTAGTTGTAAATCAGTATAAAAAGGAAGTCCACTTAACAACCAAAAGCAAAAAAACAAGGAAATTGACGTGATTGGCTGCTGAAACGTCAAAGTTTGTTTCAATCTCAGAAATGAGGACAGGGGGAGTCAAGGAGAAGGTCCACGCAGCTATCTGACCTACCCAGGGAGTAGGAGTAACTGAAATATTTTTTGCCCAAACGTTCGCAAAGCACAAAAAATTATGAAATTTGCCCAACCGTTGCTTCCACCGGCCGAGTTGGGCGCACTGCCCGGCTGGCTGTTGTTACCCTGCGGCGGGCCAAGCGCACTGCTCTGCGATTGGTAGCCGCCGCCGGCTCGCCCTGCTGATGAGCCGAACATGGATAGATCTGCAAAGATTTGAATATTTGAATTTGGCGGCAAAATATTAGAACCAAAAATTTCATTCTGATCCACCCCTTTCTTGAAAACCCCCGTGCCACCGCTGATATTACGCATGAGACGAAAAACAGACAAATGTTTTAATCATAACGACTTCGCACAATTTTCTCCAAACGGCTAAAAAAGTTAAAATATGGAATCAAAAGGTTTTCCTAACCAGAAAACGGTCCATTGGTGAAATGGCCGGGAGGCGGAGTCGTAAAGTGCGGACTGCTGGCCTGCGGTCGCAGGACGGACGAGGACGCGTCCGGTGATTTGCCTGCAGAGAAATTAAAATATTTGAATTTAGCGCCAAAACTCAATTACATTTTTTTTTATTTACACTGTTATAAGCCCACATATCAATATAAAGAACGAAGGTTGGTGTTAATAGGATCCATACTAAAAAGCAGAGCATTATAATGATATATAATGAATTTTGTACAGGCTGTCAAAAAGTTTTTGGGTCGGCGACCTTGGTTCACATTGTTTTAGGGACTTTTTTGGAAATTCAATTTCAGATTCGAGTTCTCCATCAAATTTGGAGCCCAGATAAATTTTTCGAATGTTTAATTCAACCGATTTGACATTTTTTTATTTATTCAAGAAACGGGAAGAAGAAAACGAAAACCATTGAAAACGTGAAGTCCGGAGAACCCGAATCTGAAATAACAATTTCAAAAAGTCTCTAAAATTATGGAAACCAAGGTCATCGAACTGAAAACTTTTCTCAGAATTCAAATCGCACGCCTTTTTGATTAGGAAGTATTCTACAGTTCAGCAAAAATGTCGGTTACGGTATTCGCAATATAAGCTGAAGTTAGTTATAGACATCTAAAACCACCACCAACCCAACATGCCGTGCTGCTGTTGTTGTTGTTGTTGCTGTTGTTGTTGTTGGTGCTGGTGCTGGGGTTGCTGTTGTTGATGTTGCTGTTGATGTTGTTGCTGATGTTGTTGTTGTTGTTGTTGCGAAGGTTGCGACTGCCAGGACTGTGTGAACATTGACTGAGACTGTGAAGACTGAGTGGGCGGAGCCGAAGATTGGCAAATGGGCAACGTTCCAGAAAATAGGGCGGCCATAGAGCTGGAGGAGGAGTTCGGATTGGCTCCGCCTGCGCCGCGAGCGTTCGCCGACGTCGCCGCCAGGGTGGAGAAGAAGGAGGAGGCGAGACCAGACTGGTAGTACGGATGGACCGTTTCCTTCTCCTGGAGATGAGTGAGTGAGTGAGTGAGTGAGTGAGTGAGTGAGTGAGTGAGTGAGTGAGTGAGTGAGTGAAAGAGTGAGTGAGTCACCAACCCGTCTAACACGTTCATCGGCTTCGCGCGCTTCCTGTTCCAACAGATCCATTAAGCCCTTTGACGATTCACTTATTGGATCGAAACCTGCAGAGGCGTTAGATTTTAGTAAAAAAACGTTAGAGACCAATGTAATAATTAATTCGAATTGAATTCACCCTGATCCCAAATTCTGATGGAATAGCAGTTTGTCCCACGAATGTACCCCATGACGACCAACAACAACAACAACAACAACAACACCACCACAACAACAACAAACCCAGATCATCCTCCGTGTCCGACAATGTGAGTTTTGTGCCACCGAACGCGGATCGGCCCAACAGCAGTGCCATCGCCGAATCGGATGCCATCGGTTGACCACCACGAGTGCCGGCAGTTGACGATCCGAGTTGACCACCCGAACTCATGGCCGCCGACATCAATGCCGCCGATGTGGACGTCAGATCCGAGTTGGCTGCTGGAAAATATGTGAATAAATGAATAAAATATGAAATAGTTGAATAAATTATAATCCAAATCCAACAAGAATTACAGTACGACAAACCGAAATTGTCCAGCCTAAAGTTGTGAAAATAAGCCCTAGGCTCCAAGGAATTGGTTTTAGATGTTAAAAGAACGGTCCGAGTCGATTCCAAGCCTTCACTTTATTCCCAGCCTTCAGCGGCTTCTTCCGAAAACATAATATTTGTAAACCAAAAATAGAAATATGATGACTGAATTCAAATATAGGGTTTATGTAAATAGGTGCGAATATTAGCAAGACTACTCTCGAGCGGGCTAAAGTTGCCATACCACAACTTCCTTCCTCTTTAAAAGCAATAAAAGAAGGTTAAAGTATATGATGTAAATATAATAGACTAGAATAATCACATAGTATAGTAATTCGGATATGATAATAGGATCACCCTAGAATATAGTCGAAAGCAAAAATTAATGTATAAGAGTCAATGTATGTTTCAAAACAATACTTTAACAGATCTCGACAATAACAATAGATCACAATCTAAAATACCCATGTATGTGAAATAAGGCCTGAAATATAGATTAATCAGTACCTGCAATTTTATTTTAAATATAGTTTAAATTCAAGGCCAAAATAAGAACTGTATCACCCTAAGCTGAAATTAGTTAAGAATAATATTCTACTTTGAAAAGTCTGAAATAGGTTAAGGTGACTATAATTATGACGGCAGCAGACGACGATTCAGCTACGTGATGTCGCCTCGATACCTCGCCTTGAACGCGTGCGCTGTCGGTTTCTCAGTAACCCGAAAACGTGGGTTATAACGCGGCTCACTGTTAGCCACTGGTTCATAATCTGATCTCGACCAGTCAGATACGTTGTTGCGCAGCGCATTGTACGGCTTCATCACCGTATATCTGGCCTCACGACACATTCTCTGCGTCTTGGCACATTCAGGTCCGTAAGCTCGCTGCTTAACATTCTGCGGTTTGGTCTGCGGCACGCGGCGAAAGCTCTCATAACGCGGCTGCGGGGTGCCAGGTCGATTCTGCACTGCCTGCGTGCTACTACAATTAGTCGTGCGCATTCCAGCTGCTAACGAACGCTCATCTTTTCGTGCGCACTTTTCAAAGTTGCGTTCACCTGCAAACTTTTTCCAATAAACGCCATCTTTGCGCTTCATTTCTGGACATTTCAGATGCTTCGCGCCTCTTCCTCCCTCCTTTAATGCGACGAATTTAGCAATACCAACGAATTTTTTATCGTTAGAAGCGCTCATATTGAATGTCAGATCGAATCCACTGTCATTCTTCAGACTGAATCCGAACGCAATTAACGCTGGCATACCCAAAACAAGACCAATTTCACCGTGAAATTCTTCAATCACGTAAAAATGTATCTGTTTAGTCAGCTTGCCGATCGATACTGCTAGTTTTATGAGACCTTTACACTGGGTCTTCAGTCCATCTATGCATGTTAAGGTTTCAGTGCATGGTTTCTTATTCAGCGGACCCTCAATGTAATCTAGAAACTGTGACGTAACCAGATTACAGTGCGCACCAGTGTCTGCTTGCCACATGTTGTCAGGTACTTTCTGACTGTTAACGTAGATAGGGCTGCGCGTGCTCGCTATCTTAACTGACCTCACTCTACAGGCGCCAATTCGCTGCGGTATCTGCTCGCTGTCTTGACCTACTGCTGCGGTTGTCACTGACTGTGTGACAGACTGTTGCTGCCGCGCTGGCATAGGAGGGTACCCTATAGTCGGTTTCGGCACCTGACTCTTTATCTGATCATACCCTCGCTCACTCAAATTGTTGTAGTCGCCTTGGTATTGTTGCTGATACCAGTACGGATGCGCATCATACTGATAGTGCGAGTAACACGGCGGTGCATAGGCGTATTCATGACTCAAATACGGCTCACAATATGGTTGCGTGACTCTACTGTTCTTGCAGGTAGACGCGTAATGTCCGAATTCTTGGCATCTGTAGCATTGAATAGTCTTCTTGTCAGACTGTGCTTGATGTCGCGTAAGCCTGACTCTGGCTTCATGCTGCTGACTATCGTAGTAACGGCCACGTTCTTTAACATCAGCTGTGTTTTTAGCCAATTCCCTTAGGCTCAGTTTGTTGACAACATCATCAAACGACTTCTTCGGGTTTAACAGACGTTCTTGAACGTACTGTCTGTACTCTGCTTCTTGAAGGCCACGCTGTAGCTGCTCCATCAGCATCAGATTAGACTGCTGCGAGTCACACTGTTGAAACGGGAAAACCAGTTTCAAATCTCTCGCATAAGACTCGATTGTCTCACCACGCTGCTGTACTCGGCTGCGAAACTGTTGAAATTTTAGCGCGTCATGTCTTGAATCTGCGTACTTCTCCTTCAGGTAGTTAACGGCTGCGTAGAATGTGGGATTTTCCAAGTCTTCATGAAACTGTCGGCGTGCCAAGCCGGTCAGACAGTTCACTAGGTGACCCACTTTCACATCATCATCTGTTGTCTTCGTAAGGCGCAGTCGATTTTCGAGGCCAAACAGCCAACACTTGAGGTCATCAGGTCGGGTGCCATCGAATTTTTCGAACCCGGAACCAGCCAGAACTGTCTCAGCGTTGTGCTGGGTTGCTTGTTGTAGTAACAGACGCGTAGACTCTTCCTGTTGCAGCGTGAGACGTTGAATCGTGTCGTTTAGGGTGTCATAAATGTCACGTTGCCCAGTGACATTTGTCTGCCTCGCAAAACTATTTGTAGCACCCTCATACTGTTCTTGTTGTCGAGGAGCCTCTTGATAGCTTAAATCTTGACCAATCTGTGGTGCAAACTGCACCAGTGGTCTTTTTGTGACGGACGGCGTGACGAAACGTTGACCACATTGCTGTCGTTGCTGATATGGTCTCGATATAGAATCATCGGCACCGCATGCCCTATCTATATCGGTAGCCAAAGGGTCATCGGCACCTCGTGGCTTCACCTCAGGTCTCGAATTGGATTGTTCGTTTTTACGCGAACTATCCGCTTCGGTAGTGGGTCTCGAACTGGGGTCATCGGCACCTCGTGGCCTATCCAGTTCGGTGTTGCCAGGAAAGGCGCTCTCGCCCTGTCGCATCCTGGACTTCTCACTAATCTGACTGACCCTGAAATCCTTATCCCTAACAAACATAGTGGGGACCGGACCGGACAATCCAGAAGTCACCTCACTATCTGCACAGGTGTAAGGGCGGCGACCAGTACCAGAACCCTTTGCACCGCACGCGGCAACTTTCTGACCCGTACTAGGAACACTGCACCTGTTTTCGGCTTCAAGTCCGTGACCCATTCCGTCTTCACGACCGCCCACATCATCCCATAGTGCGCTCAGGTTGTCCGGTGTAACGGCACTCTCGGAATCTTCGCTCACGTCTGGCCCAACGCTCGGCAGCGGCTCTGGCCACGGAATCGATTCTACAGTGGCAAAGATTTCCTCAATCATCCATCCAATACGGCAACAAAAATTGCAGAAATTATCAGATCGATTCAATGCCGGTATTTTTACGTGACTGAGTGAAGAATGTGTCTGGATTACTGACACAAAATTTTGATATAAACGACCGGCCAAACTCAGATTTTTAGTCTTCACGACATCATAAAATAAAAAATAAGCACTATCCTGCTTCAGTTCAAACTCCCTGGTCGGACGATAGCGTGCGGCGGCCATTCTTCAGGTTCACCGGTTCCTCCGAAGTCGATTTTGTGGTAGGCCAATAAATTCTTCACGAATTTATTTTCGTCGGCAGTCGCAATTCTTCACGAATTTTTTTATGATTTTGAAATTCTTCACGAATTTTTATTTTTTATAAGGCTGAATTTTTTTTTAAATTTACTCAAAAAATTCGGCACCGTCAGGTTGGAATTCAGCGAAAAACAGGAGCGCCAAGTTGTGAAAATAAGCCCTAGGCTCCAAGGAATTGGTTTTAGATGTTAAAAGAACGGTCCGAGTCGATTCCAAGCCTTCACTTTATTCCCAGCCTTCAGCGGCTTCTTCCGAAAACATAATATTTGTAAACCAAAAATAGAAATATGATGACTGAATTCAAATATAGGGTTTATGTAAATAGGTGCGAATATTAGCAAGACTACTCTCGAGCGGGCTAAAGTTGCCATACCACAACTCTAACAATACTGGGCTATTTAGAGTTTTTATTGTTAGTTAACATGGACTGGAAAAAAATTGAATCTTACAAAGTTAGTCACATGATTACTCACTATTTCTATATTGAATAAGTAATTCAGAACAGAACATACAGCATAATAATGCTGAAACTGTACGAAATTAGGATAGAAACTTGATATTAACGTTTGGCTAAAAAATGAATAGGCTATATTATACCAACCACTAGAAACAGCGGTCATGGCCTCGGCATTCAACTGGGCCGCCGCGTTCATGAACCCGAAGACGGCCTGCCAATCCGTGGCCGCCTGGGTGCCAGGGTGCGACAGACCGGGCGGCGGTGGCGGCAGCGGTTGAGAGTGCGCTGAAAGTTTGTTAATAATGTTATAATTTCAATCTAATTGTGGCTTTTCACATTTTTATTCATCCATCATCTGATTCGTCCGAGCTATGACAATATGGTGGTAGAACCGGGGCCTTTTTACAAGGAATTGTTTTTTACTGGCGGCGATCAGGCACGCTAATACCACAACGGAATGTTGTATTATAGTGGCAAACTGACGGGCAAACGCAAACGTAAAGCAATTTCAGTGTTCCGTTTTTTTCTATTCAAGCCATGGAAATACTGGTGAATATTTTCAATAATATAAGTTATAACATCTCTGGCCACTACGAAAACACCATTCTGATATATATGGTATTAGTTTGTATTGCCTTATGACTTCTTTTAAAAAAGATACCCAAGACAAGACAACAATGTATCAAGGAAAAAATGAACAATAAAAAATAAAAATAATAATAAATAACCTTCAGCATACGCTGCTGCCGCGGTCGGATCGTGACCGTTGAGCAACGACGGCTTTAACGGCGGTTGACTCGGGAACACACCACCGGTCGACGATACCGACGTGGCCGATTGACTGATGGCGATCGGTTGTGACTGACTGAATACGGGGATCAGCGATGAATCTGCAAAAGGGAAAACCGTAAATTTATAGCTGGAATATTCGAGTTTTTCATACCATTTCCATCTCCGCGTAACATCTATATTCGGTCATTCATAATATTATTTTGTAATTTTTTTGCCTGACCCCACCTTTTTTCATCTATCGAATTTTGGCACAAGGTCGTAGGGTAAAAGTGGATTTTGGCCATCCTTGATAAATTTTTTCTTCAAAACAAGCGTGTGAAGCGAGTCAAAACGGAGGAGAAAAGAGAAAATATCAGATCAGGTCTTTTTCCAGGCATTTTATTCAAACACGCCAAAATGGATGAAACTGGTTTCTGTAATACTGGATGTTGCTACAGATTTTTGAGATGATTACTTCAATTTGAACCATTTTTAGATCCATTATACAGGGTGGGCCAAAAAAAACGACCACACTTTCATCTGACTTAGAGGTGGCTGTGTCTAATATTTTGGCTTGTCGTTTTCAACATATATTAACAACAAAATAACTTAGTTTTCTTGAAGTTTTCAATATGATTTTCGGATTATAGCAAAAGTTTTTCACGTGCATCCCGAAAAACATCTCGCGCATTTTCACAACGGTTTATAATGTCACTTAATTAAGATTTTTATCAACTGTTGACTATAATTTTCAACAAAAACTATCAAAACCGTTAAATACAGCATATGATAGAACTAAAACTAATTTGGTTAAGACAAAAAATTTGAAAACACGCTTAAAATGAGTCAAACTGTAATAAAAGCGACTTTTCCACTCTGTCATCTAAAATTTTCACACAAGTTTCAAAACAAATTTTTCTGATGAAACTCATATTTGCAGGCAAGAAAAGGTTAACTGCATTGAAAAATGGCTCAAAACAATAGAAGTCCATGTTTCAGTGACAAATCTCAGTCTCTCTCGTAGGGACAAGTCATCGTTTATGGCTGTGTATGGCTGTTGTAAAAACGAGCGAGCAACTTTTTCAGTCAAAAGTGCACAATGCTCTCTAACCCGAACCGATCACAGCGAAATTCTCGATAGAACTAAATTTATATGTTGTTAACATCTATTGAAAACGAGAAGCTTAAATAATCAAAACAGCCACCTCTATATCAGATCAAAGCTTGGTCGTTTTTTTTGGCCCACCCTGTAGGATACTTCTTGTTGGGAGAGTCAAAGGCGGCCCCAGGTCAACATGAGAATGTCTCGCGCCGTATACAGGCATCAGTTCACTCAGCTCACAAAAGTTTTGAAATTTTATAATTTCAGATATAAAAAAATCCAAACCCCACGAACCTTCAGTCGACGTCCGACTGATCGACTCTCTGGCCACCGCCACCGCCATCAGCTCGGCGTCGATCGACGTACCGCTGAAGCGCGCAGACTGCCAGTTCAAAGACTGCGCATTCAGAGACTGCGCAGCAGACTGCGGCGTAGAGCCAGCCATGTCGGCGACTCCACCACCACCGCCACCGGCGCCCATCTCCGTCGAGTCGGGTCGATCGAACGATCCGCGCCGATTCCAATCGCCGTAACTGGAATGCGGTGGAATGTTTTAGTCTATCCAGTATCCAGAGTTTATTGTAACTGCTGTAATAATATTAGTTTATCATATAACCATCATCAACAAAAAAACAAAACCAATATATAATAAACAACAATAAATATACATCAAAACCTTAACCTAACCTAGTTGTCAACCTGTAAATTCAGTTTTGAGTTAGATAGTCAATCAAATCAAAAATTTAGTCTCATAGTAGAATAAAATTTTCAAATAGAAAACTCAGTGTTTCTTGTAAATCACAAAGTTTTTAGCGCGCAGTTTGAAGTCATATCTGTATTTCGGTGCAAGTGCAAATTTGGAGGTAATAGTTTTCCGTTTTCCGACATTTTGTCATAAAAATTCATCAAATTGATAAATGAAAAACGGGCCGATTTAAAAAAAATCAAAAAAGAAAATTATATCTCAAAACGCACACTCAATTCAAAATATTTTTTATGCATTTTCTTGCATGTTTAACTCTGGTTGTTCACCCAATTCAAAATATAAAACAGTTCCAGCAACCAAGTAAGACATAATATGATCACGAAGCTCATGCGTGCTTAAAAATTTCCATAAAAAAAATAGAAAGCCAATCTTTGTTTTTTTAATCCACCAAACCCTGGTTTGAATAATAAAAACCAACCTATTAGGCGGTTGCGAGTGGCTGGAACCGGACGGCGTGGGCACGGGCTGCGGGGCTGACGATTTTTTACTGTTGTTGTTGTTGATGTTCGAGTTATCGTGCAACAGGGGCGCACTGTTGTTGTTGCTGGCTGACGAGGTGGTGGTGGGTGCACTACTGGCGCCGGCATCCGCTGACTGCTCGGTGGACATTCCTGCAACAACAACAACAACATTGGCAACATCAACAACAACATGAGCAATAACAAAAACAACAACAACAACAACATGAGCAACAACAACAACAACAACAACATTAGCAACATTAACTCAACAACAACAACGACAACAACAACAACAACATGAGCAATAACAACAACAACAGCAACAACAACAACCTTAGCAACAACAACAACATCATTAGCAACAACAACAACAACAACAGCAACAACAACAACAACAACAACAACAACAACAACAACATGAGCAACAACAACAACAACAACAACAACAACAACAACAACAACAACAACAACAACAACATTAATTAGTACTTGTGATCTCAAGTAACACTCGTGGAACACTTTCTTTTTATATTATTTTGCAAATTCGACCGGTGATCTTAGAAGTTAAAATCCATTCCGCATTTTTGACGATAAATTCAAAAAATCTATAACAACGAAAAAAATCAACATAACATTATCATTTATGTACATGAACAGTAGGACGCTACAACAACAACATCTAACGAATAACAAATATACCAACAGCAACAAACAACATTGATATTAACAACTGCTCGCACCGAATCCCCCCTCCCCCCGATGAATCATTTCTTCAAGTCCAGCACTAACCCAACATTTCTAGTAGAGTTGACCACAGCATATTTAGCATTATCAAAACGTCATCAGGACGTCATAGAGAAGTGATGCGAGGCAAAACGACATTCGATGGGGTGATGATGATTGGATTTTGTTCGAGTTGAGTGGAGGTGTAAAAATGGGAATGGCTGAGGCTGAGCATGGGAAAGGTGTGTTCCACGTGGCGAAAAAAAGGAGTAAAAAATAAAAGGTTAATTGGGAAGGAAAGGGTAACAGTCAGAAAAAATCTAATTTGCTCAAGCTCTATAGTTAATTAACACATTTTCAATAGAAGCTTAATCGTTTGTATGTTTTTCCTCATTTTAATTTCATATGAAAAAAAGGGGAAAAAATGGGGTAAATGGGGCACACGCAAACTACAAATAGTCTAACTATTTCCCGCGAGTTTGAAGTATGAAGTCCCAAAAAATCCTGGTCCGACTTCATATCTAGCAAGATGATGCCATGCTCACTGGTTGGTCCATGTTGCTGATCGTAATCTTCCGAGTGTCGCTCCAATTAACAGACTAAGACATTAGACCACGAACTTGAAGATCCAAGTCTCGAACCCCCACCTCTGGCTACCCAATCGACCACACATCCTACTACACTAACCCATCATCTGCTCATGTGGTCCGCTCCGACCAGTTCTCCGAGTGCTCCACCGGAGTACTTAATGATTGCTCCAAAATTGATGAACCACAACTCCAGGGTGATCACTCCAACTAACATAATAGGAAGTTAGAAAACTAACCTAAGGATCCGACTATCCGAGAGTCGAACCCCCCACCTCTGGCTACCCAATCGACCACACATCCCACTGCACTAACCCATCATCTGCTCATGTGGTTCGCTCCGAACAATATTCCGAGTGCTCCACCGGAGTACTTACTGATCGCTCCAAAATTGCTGAACCACAATCTCAGGGTGGTCGCTCCAACTAACATAATAGGACGTTAGAAAACTAACCTAAGGATCCGACTATCCGAGGGTCGAACCCCCAACGTCTGGCTACCCAATCGACCTCACATCCCACTACACTAACCCATCATCTGCTCATGTGGTCCGCCACCGGCCGTCTGCTCCGACCAGTTCTCCGAATGCTCCACCGGAGTACTTACTCATCGCTTCAAAATTGCTGAACCACAACCTCAGGGTGGTCGCTCCAACTAACATAATAGGACGTTAGAAAACTAACCTAAGGATCCGACTATGCGAGGGTCGAACCCCCAACCTCTGGCTACCCAATCGACCACACATCCCACTCGACTAACCCATCATCTGCTCATGTGGTCCGCCACCGGCCGTCCGCTCCGACCAGTTCTCCGAGTGCTCCACCGGAGTACTCACTGATCGCTCCACACTGCTCCCGCCAACGCTGGAAAATAGGAGTAAATATTCAAATTTTTTTATTGGTTTATCAAATAAATAATGAAATTTTTGAATATCAATGAAGGAATTTCGGTGAAATATCGCCAACCTCCGTTGCTGCGATCCGTGATGCCGTTTACCGCGAGCGCCGCCAGCGTTCGCTGCCGTCGCCGCGTTGCTGTTGTGCGGCGTGAGCGGCTGGAAATCAAGATGAAAGGCATAAAAAATCAATTCAACGGAGAGGAGATTTTCAGGTTTTTAACCCAACTTAACTCAATGGAGATGTGTATTTAGAAAAAATATAAAAATCTGTATAGTTTCTAGAGTTATATAAGAAATGCAGTTTTTTTGTAAAACCTCACCAAACCATGGAATTATGGTTTTCGAACAGCTCACCTTTAACCTTTTGCACAACAGGCTTCCCAAAAATGGCTAATTACTTACTAATAAAATATCAGTTCTTTACAATTTCTTATGGTATATACCTGTTTTGCATTGGATGTGGCATCGGCCAACGTCACGTCGTACATGTCATCGATCGAATGTCTGACCGGCTGCGATCGGGTCTTCGGCGACGCCGACCGACCGCCCTTCCTGCAAAATAAAGAAAAAATTGTCTAAAATAAATTTTATTTTATTATTATTTTTTTTGAGACCCCCAAATAACTTCATCATTAAAAGCGTCTGTTGAAGAACAGTACAAACCATTGGCGGATCAAAGGTAGGGGAATCTTCCCGAAGAGGGGGGAATTTTCAGGATTCAGGCCATTTTAGATACACCGTAGGGCACAAACTCTATCTTTTGAAACCGCCAAAGAGGGGGCAATTCCACTTTTCCCTCCCCTTCTCGTTCGCTAGTGGTACTAACAAACTCTCACTCCAACATTATCTTACTGAAAAAACTATTAAAAAAATTCATCATATTCACAAAATCACCCAACCGATTAGTAGCAGAGGCTTGTTGGGCCGGCGGATTAACGATCGTATCCATCAGCCGTCGTTCGTAGTCCGTATGTTTGCCCTGCTGCATGTCCTCCTTCGTGAACGACGCCTCGTCCTCGGCGACGTCGTGTAGATACATGCACTCCTGTTGGAATTATAATTAATTAATTAAAGTATTAATTGATAATTATTTATGCTTTTTTATTAATTAATTATAACAATAACGAATAATAAAATGAATAGATATTATTTTTCATGTAAATTATTTTTAGGTTTGTGAATGTGTTTTCAAGATAATTTGCTTATAAATTTATAAATCATTGCAAGAACATTTTAGAGAACAAAAGATTTCAGAAAACATTTATTCCTCCAGTATTGATGATTCCAGTGGTCGCGTTAGTTAGAATCAAAGTTTTGCCTTATCATCGAAAAAGGCATGGAAATGTTCTCTCAACATTTGTCAGTTATCATTATTATAAACCCTACTCAAGCCTGAACCAGATATCAGTGGGTTAACTTGCACTCCTCGGTTTCACATATTATATTGAGTTATCGGGAACTAATCTGAATAAAATATAAATGTGAATAAAAAATTGAATTATGATAAAAAGCACTAGCGGACGAGATAATCCTCCAAAGAGTAGAGAATTTCGTCAAAGAGGGGGAATTGGCAGTTTTCAGGCCATTTTACCTACACCTTAGGGAACAAATTCTATGTTTTGAAAATGCCAAAGATGTGGGAAATCCCCTTTTCCCACCCCTTCTCGTCCGCTAGTGATATAAAGTAAGAACCAACCGGTTTATGACACGTCAGATTGCGCAGAAAGCTCGAGCAATATTTGGTCGTACCGAGACTGGCCTTGACCGATCGCCCGTCCACTGTCTGCAGAGAAAAATAATGATTAATTAAGTGCAAAAACTTTGACCATAAAAATAAAATCTTCACCATTTTTTAGAGATATGTAAAAAATCATCTAGAGTGAACATCAGAAGTGCAAAATCGACAGGCAACATCAAGCAACAATTCATCCGACCAGAAACAATAAAAGATAACAAGGTAATTTTTTGTTACATTAGTTAATTTTTCTTTATACCCATCCTACTTAATTAAACTCCAGGAAAATGGTACACTGAACGGATTTCAGACTTTTTACTGAGTATTCTTTTCTGGATCTTATTATGGAAAGAAAAATTTATCAGTGTACAGATTTGTACAATAATTTTCGATGTTCGTTTTCGTCCGACCCACCTGAATATTATTGATGTTCATGATGGCACGTAACGCGTCTTCGGGTCGTACGTAGGTCACGTAGGCCGTACAGCTCGATGTTTGCTGAAGGAAAATGAACAAATAAATGTGGACTTGGTGCAACAATTTAGATCATGATAAATGAAAATTTTGGTATCTTGTTAACTTATTATCTAAATCAAAACTTAATATCTAAAAATTGGAAAAAAAATCTTTAAAGCACTCCGTTCTTTTTGCAGGAATACAGATACATTGGTCTCGATTGCTCCTTGATAATAAACCTACAACCTAATGCTGTAAAAATTTTTCTGATTTCATGAATTGACACATTATTCAGCATGTATTCTTTCTGTACGACTGCTGGTAAGTGACGAAAGAACAAGAACTTCTGCAGCAACTTTGTTGAATATTCATCAACTCTTAATACCTATTTACCTGCTGTTGTGCGGCCGTTCCCACGACCACCTTAACGATCTTGCCATATCGACCGAAGTACTCGGGTTTCTTCAGCGTTTCCGGCTCAGCCACCTTCGGTGTGAGTCCGATCACGTAAACGAGGTTTTTCTGCAATTTTTTTTTCAAAAAAAACTGTTGATTTGTAAAATTTTTAGAGATTCATTAATGAATGAGGAGATTTCCAAACTTATTTAGTTAAAAATTCTTACGTTGGAGCACGTAAACGATCGTTTTTATTTAAAACATTATGTTGCCTAAAAACTCGCTTCTTACGTGCACCACAAAAACAATTTTCTCTTTAAAATCATCATCGATGAGATATTTATCTTAATAATTTTATTATGGATTCAGCGGCCGAACCTGCAAGACGCGCAGATTGGCCAAGTGTTTCCGACTTTCCGACACCTTCTGCCGCTCCTTCTGTTGCTTCTGCTTCTTCTCCTGCTTGATCCTCTGCAGTCTGGAATAAAAATTCAGTTTGTGGAGTTGCCAGATGCGAATACCGAGACTTAAGAAGTTCGTTTGGGTTTTTAAGTGTTAAAGTTTGATTTATTTCACTTATGATAATAATAGAAATGAAAATTCAGATGTCGTCAGATGTCGAGACTACGCACTAGACTAGACAGGACCGTCAGTCTATTCAAACTCGCTGGTCAATACGATACTTTTATTCTAATATGGTATTAGTTTGTTTTTTTTGTTCGAGGTTATCTGGCGAGGCAATGAATCATTATTAAAAGGATCGGATAATTTGACCAATATATGTATATTTTGGCGATATTTTTACTCTCCTTGTATGTTTTCCTGACCCAATGATCGAGACAAATAAATAATAATAATAATAAACCTGAGTAGCTTCAGTAATCAAGAAGTTCCAGTCAAAGTAAAAACAAAAAAATATATAATTAATAACAAACTCTTCAGAGGACAGCGGCTTAAAGTTGACAGGATTCTCGGGGTACGGCTGTCGACACCCCGGGCATAACCCATTTTCGTCCGTACGTATACGATGCCAGCAGAACCGGCAGATCTGAAAGATAATAATTTTGATTTATTAACTAATTGTGGTCGCCGTCAAAAACAACCGGTGGCCTTAACAGATAACAGATGATGAAGAAGCGTTGCGTGTAATATTTCAAGTTTTACCGGATAAAAGCTTTGAATACCTAGTTAACTACTTAAAATAAATCTTATTAACACTCTTCACATCACGTCGGAAAAGAGAAAATAGTGTAACCAGCATTTAATTAAATGAAATAACATCTATTGATGACGGCTTCCGGGTTCTGCAACACCAAAAACCTGCAACACCAAATCTGCAACACCAGCACACTTAGGCTTAGGTTAAGGCTTAGGCTTAGGTGTTGCGGATTTGGTGTTGCAGGTTTTTGGTGTTGCAGAACCCGGAACCCGATTGATGATACTGAATGAAATAACCAACCTGATATTCGCATTTGCAGGGATAAAAGTTGATGTCGTCAATTTCGAACGGCTCCACGCACAGTGGGCACTGAAAAAAATAAGAAAATATAATTCTAAATACACTTTAATAAACAAAGTATTTCGGTTATTAACCCCATCGAAAGTCCTAACAAATATTGTGCAATAATTAGTCATTGATTTACAAAGCCAAGACTGACGGATGGAAGGACACTAAATCAAACGGATATTTCGGCATTCAAAATCTAGGTTTTCCGATTAAACTGTAGCTTAACAGAAAGCTCAGAATCTCGCCTACAGAAAATTGTAGTTCAAAAGCATCAGCGCAAATCAGTTTCAATAAGGATTCAAAACTTTGAAATGAAAATGAAAACGCGCGTCCCCTTTTCAGAGCCGAAGCCAGGTGGAATTGAGACCAAATGTTACTGATTGATAGCTTAAAAGAAAGCTAAAAATTCCCTCTACCCGTTAACAACAATAAATTTACATGCCTTCGACGAATTTACACCGAAATTCATCAAAATACCCAACCTCTTTATCGCTTTGCTCATCACTGGACATGTTATTGTTTTTGAATCCTGTTTCTCGTCCTAGTCGTTCTTCTTGTTGTTCTGAAATAAGGTGAACAAAACAATGAAAGTTTAGAAAATTTATTCATTTATTTATTTGCCTGAAAATAATTAAGAAAACATTCAGCGAATTATTCCTCGCGTGATTTTTAGTGCACAATGGGAAAACGAAAAAAAAATTGAGACGAAAACGAATAATTTGTCGACAACCTAAAATTGACATTGTAAAACTGTTCACGTTCACGAGAATGATTCAACTGAACCTAAGATAGAAGTTTCAGAAACCCTATGTGTTTTTTCGGAAGTGTCTGTCATTCAGTCAGTCAGTCAGTCAGTCAGTCAGTCAGTCAGTCAGTCAGTCAGTCAGTCAGTCAGTCAGTCAGTCAGTCAGTCAGTTAGTCAGTCAGTCAGTCAGTCAGTCAGTCAGTCAGGTAGTCAGTCAGGTTTTCAGTCAGGTAGTCAGTCAGTCAGTCAGTCAGTCAGACAGACAACCCATTGCGCAATCAATCAGTCAATCCATCTCTCAATCAATCTATGTGGCATGCCATTATTTAATCAATAAAACGAACATATGAATATATAGCTCATTGTAATAGTAAAATTATAATTTATTGTTATCTTGCTAACTTATTAAGAGATTTTTTTTTCGAAAAAGAAATTAAAATAATCTAAGGCGTTTCGTCCATAAGCATCCGACGCCTTTTTCTAACGGAGCCTGGACTCATCAGGGATGAGCTCCGTGCTATCTAGGTTAGGTTTCAAGGTTTCATTGGGTTGACTCGTATATAATCGGTCTTACAAATTACGAATTACAAATTACTTTGAATAAACAATAAAGAAATATAATGAAAGTAAATGAGACGGAATTAATAAAAAATAAAATATAAAGTGAGAGTAACGACCAGACATATACGGAACTTGTCCTGATGGACATATCGAAAACCGGAGGGGTTTAAGGAGAGGAATAACAACGGGTTCGAATATACGAATACATCTTTCGTTACTGTAATACTAAAAACAAATCAAAGAAAAGTATATATTTGTGAATAAAAAGTCGAGATTCGATTGATTAATGGAATGTGTGACTATGGTAAGGTGGAATGGTACTGAATAGCAAATTAATTACAGTTCTGTGGTTTAGGCATATCGGCTATCTAAAAAAGTGGGCTTCGACGTATTTATATATGATGTTCGAATCAATCAATTTTCTCCTAAAAACAGCAGAACATGGAACTGTAACTAATTCCTGAGGAATCTAACTTAAGAAAAACCAAAATTAAAAAATTAAAAAATTAAACGTTAGAAATATTATCATAATTAGATTCAAACCCGACGAAGATGAAATTTAGCATAAAACTATCAAACAGCATTTGACTCAACTCGTAAGGCAGTCTTTTAATAAAAAGGTCGATGCACTAGCGGACAAAAAGGGGAGGAAAAGGTTTGTTTCAACCCAACTAATAGTCCGTGCACTGGCGGTTTCAAAAAATAAATCTTAAAAGGCACTGGCAGACAAGACAAACCTCCAATGGGAAGGAAATTTATCCAAAGAGGGGGAAGTTGGAAAAAAATTCGGTAATTTTTCCTAGATTTTAAGGAACAAATAACGTTTTTGAAACGGCCAAAGAGAAAGGGGAACTCATCTTTTTCCACCCCTTATCGTTCCTAAGGTTAATGTAAAATAGATTAAAATCTGTCAATTCCCCTCTCTTTGGAGGTTTGGCTGTTCCGACAGTGAGTGCATTAGTAAAAAATTATATTGTCTAAAACATTTCCATATCTATATTATCTGAACTCACTTCATATGACTTTAAAAGAGAATTACGGTAGATTCTTTGTGAAACAGACATATGATAGGGTCATGATGACATCAGGCTATCATGAGGATTCACTCTGATTGGTTCCTAGTCAAAAGACAAACAAAAAGTTTTTTGTTCTAGAACCGTAGAAAAATAATTCTGAAGAACCGAGTATAAAGCGTTCCATTCAAATCGTTATTCGGTTAGTCAGCTAAAATTCATCGAACAACCAAACAGTATTTCGGTAGGTCAGTCAGTCACTCACTCACATAGTGATGAAATACAGAAAAAATCTATGAATGAACATCAACCCGGATCAAAAAATTTTATTATAGTTTTTTCTTTATCGAAGCGACAGATTTTTCTCACCCCCGTCTGCTGACGCCCATTAGGTACTGAATCGATCGTTGCTTTTATTATCTATCAACCGGGCTGAAACATGAACTGGGTTATTGCTCCGGTCAACCTGGCTGTCGTTACCCCGCTGATTGGCCAGAGCTTCGCTGCCTAACGAGACAGAAAGCAACTTTCAGCTTTCTTATAAACGTCATGAAACACGATTAGAATATATTCTACTATCCAATGGCTGTCGTTACCCCGCAAATCGGCAAGAGCTTCGCTGTCAAACCAAACAAATAGCGATGTTCAGGTCACTAATAAAAATCGTGAAACCTGAACAGATTTTACCGTACTCAACAGTGGCTGTCGTTACCCCGACGATTGGCTAGCGCTTCGCTGTCAAACAAAATCGAAAACAGTGTCCAGCAAACATATAACGTTTTTGAAACGTGAGTGTAAAACCAGTAACTTGGCTGTCGTTGGGTTCACAGTCAGCCAGTCAATTATTCAGTAAGCCAGTCGGTCAGAAAGTCAGTATGTCAGTCAGACCATCTGTTAGTCAGTCAATCAGTCGGTCAGTCACTCAGTCAATCAGTCGGTCAGTTTGTCAGTCAGTCAGTCAAGACTCAAGAATCCTTCGGTTAGTCTGTCAGACTCACCAGTCTGATCTGACTGACGGCACAGGGGCGAGTCAATCCGTTTTTTTCTACTAAGTTAACTCTGAAATCCCGTCCTTATTTCCTTCAGTAACTCAACCAGTCAGCAGTCGACCATTCTGTCAGTAATCAAAAAGTCAGTCAATTCAGTTGGTCAGTCATTCAATTGTTTACTACCAGAATATTACGCAACCACAAACCCATAAAACGTTTTGGGTAACGAGTTATTCGTGAAAAATCGTTAAAAGTTCGTCATTCAAGAAGTTAAAATGTCGAATACAAGTTTTTTATTCTATCATTTTAGCAGCAGTCAGTTAGTCAGGTAGTCAATCCGCGAGTAAGGCAATCGTCGAATCAATCAGTCAGTCAGTCAGTCAATCAGTCAGTCAGTCATCCAGTCAGTCAGTCAGTCATTCAGTCAGTCAGTCAGTCAATCAGTCAGTCAGTCAGTCAGTCAGTCAGTCAGTCAGTCAGTCAGTCAGTCAGTCAGTCAGTCAGTCAGTCAGTCAGTCAGTCAGTCAGTCAGTCAGTGGTCAGTCAGTCAGTCAAACAGTCAGTCAGTCAGTCAAACAGTCAGTCAGTCAGTGGTCAGTCAGTCAGTCAAACAGTCAGTCAGTCAGTCTGTCAGTCAAACAGTCAGTCAGTCAGTCAGTTATTCAGTCGGTTAGTGAGACAGTCAGTCAGTTATTCAGTCGGTTAGTCAGACAGACAATCCATTGCGCAAAAAATCAGTCCATCCATCAGTCGTTCCATCAGTCATTCCATCAGTCCAAACATCAGTTAATCCGTCAGTCAATCCATCATTCAATCAATCAATGTTTAGTCAATTCCGTAAGGCAATCCATCAGTCTATCCATCAGTCAATCCGTCAGTCAATCCATCTGTCACTCAATCAATGTTTAGTCAACTCCGTAAAGCATTCCGTCAGTCAATCCATCAGTCAATCCATCAGTCAATCCATGAGTCAATCCATCAGTCAATCCATGAGTCAATCCATGAGTCAATCCATGAGTCAATGCATGAGTCAATTCATCAGTCAATCCATCAGTCAATCCATGAGTTAATCCATCAGTCAATCCATGAGTCAATGCATGAGTCAATTCATCAGTCAATCCATGAGTCAATCCATCAGTCAATCCATGAGTCAATCCATCAGTCAATCCATGAGTCAATGCATGAGTCAATTCATCAGTCAATCCATGAGTCAATCCATCAGTCAATCCATGAGTCAATGCATGAGTCAATTCATCAGTCAATCCATCAGTCAATCCATGAGTCAATCCATCAGTCAATCCATGAGTCAATCCATGAGTCAATGCATGAGTCAATTCATCAGTCAATCCATCAGTCAATCCATGAGTTAATCCATCAGTCAATCCATGAGTCAATGCATGAGTCAATTCATCAGTCAATCCATGAGTCAATCCATCAGTCAATCCATGAGTCAATCCATCAGTCAATCCATGAGTCAATGCATGAGTCAATTCATCAGTCAATCCATGAGTCAATCCATCAGTCAATCCATGAGTCAATGCATGAGTCAATTCATCAGTCAATCCATCAGTCAATCCATGAGTCAATCCATCAGTCAATCCGTCAGTCGATCAATCAATGTTAAGTCAACTCCGTCAGGCAGTCTGTCAATCGATCAATCAATGTTAAGTCAACTCCGTCAGGCAGTCTGTCAATCGATCAATCAATGTTCAGTCAACTCCGTCAGGCAGTCTGTCAATCGATCAATCAATGTTAAGTCAACTCCGTCAGGCAGTCTGTCAATCGATCAATCAATGTTAAGTCAACTCCGTCAGGCAGTCTGTCAATCGATAAGTCGATGTATTAGCGGACGAGGAGGAGAGGGAAAAGTTGATTTCACCTCATTAATGGAATGAGTCCATGCACTGGCGGTTTTCAAAAACTTTTTCTTAAGAGGCACTGGCGAAGAGTCAAACCTCCAAAGGGAAGAAAAAATATTCAAGGAAGGGGGAAATTGCAGAAATTAGGACATTTTACATACACCTTGTGGAACAAATAATGTATTTTTAAAGAAAGGCCAAAGAAGAGGAATTCCAGTAGTTTTCCCTCCCCTTCTCGTCCGCTAAAATAATGAAATGTTAAAAGTAAAATAGCTTAAATCGCGTTGCCTGAGAAAATCTACGGTTAGCGGTCCAAATAACAACTTCCCAGTTTATTGCGGTTTTCGATACATCTGTGGGTGGGTATTCACCATATAAGACGATTTTTCGATTAAAGCATTATTTAAGTGAAAAATGAGCCCTCAAAGTTCGAAAAATTCGCAAAAGTCTAGTTTTTCATTTTTTTACGTTTTTTTGCGGAAATCGGTTCATAACTTTTTATTGGCTTGTTCCATTGACATGAAATTCCATAAACTATTTTTTGGCGTAACTGCGGTCATTTTGAGCTATATTTGAAGTGGATTCCTGAAAAATTCGTTTTTGAAAAAATCACTTGAACATTGGGTGTTGAGCACTCATGGTGTCAACTTTAGCTCAAAATTCCAAGAAACCCGAGACACCGCGGGACTAGCGGTATACGGGGTTTTATACCTTATATCCTCCTTATAAACACCTGATGAATGCACCCCCCCCGCATCGCCTTATTTTTCAATGAAAAAATCGATATTTTGAAAAAATTGCCTAAAAATCACGAAATTTTTGGATTTTCACTAGTTTGTCGCAGTGCTGTTGAAGCACAAATGGAGGAATACCTCTGAGACTCTAGATTATTGTTTCCCTATTAATTAGCTTTCTTTTGAGCCCTAAACAAAGAGTTTTCGTGGATTTCTCAAAAACGAAAATGCGGAATGAAATCTTCTGATTTGATGTTTTTTACTGTAGTTTGATGTTGAATGAGATGTTGTTGAACGCGTGATGATCATGAGGTTTCATAGACGTAACTGCGCGATCGGTAAAGTATATTTCAGTTCTATTTTGTTTTGAACATTGATTTAAAAGAAAATTAAAGATGTTTTTGCTCGTATTTTATCACATTATTCCATGAAAATTGGCCGTATCTCGCAATATGTTTAGTACTTCGCGCGGAAGAGTACTCCCGAAATTCTCAGCTGTTCCATACATTGTTCATTATGAATTTTTCTTCTTTTTAAAACTATTTAACAAATTATGGGTTTACTTTATTTCTTAATTAGGTTTCTAACACACTCATTCAGTTATTTTCCCTCGGTGAGTCCTTATTTGGCGGTTCAAATAGTATACTCATTGTACATATTATCGCGTTAACTAAGATTTCGGTTTTCTGTCATAACCGACAGGTAACAAAGAAAATATTTTTGTAGGTTATGCATGAGTTAGAACGATTTTTTATGTGAATTGTGAATTACTTGAATTGGAGGGCACAAGATTGTAATCAGAAGGGGAGCTGAGAGGGAGGGGACCGTTTGAAAAATGACCTGCGTCCTAACCTGCATGCCCTTCTGAGAAAAATCCCTATCCCCTGGTGATATGCGCGGCCAAAATCATAGCCCATCCTTGATTTTAATATATGGAAAATGTTAAAAGATTGATTTGTGCCAGATAAGTACATAAACTTAGTAATACAGTCACTGAAGTTTTCACTTAACGTCTATTGGTTCTATACTAAATACATTTTAATTGCCGACGTCTGAGATCCAGAGAATTAGAATACCAGAAGTAGCATCATAATATTTTTATATTACAAAGAATAATTTACGTATGATGTAATATGAGACGTGTTACACGCTCAAGTATCATGCCACTGGTGGTGATTGGCTGCATATACCAGTCAGGTGCACAGTCACAAAGTCCCACCAACGTACCAATACTCTGCAAGATAACCGGGCCTATTATTTAGACCCTTGAGACGGACGAGCCAATTCTCCAAAGGGAGGAGAATCCTTAGCGAACAAAGGTCACTTTTTGAACCCGCCATAGAGTAGGGAATTACAATTTTCCCACATCTTCTCGTCTGTTAGTGCCTTCGTAGATGGATATCATTGTTGTTATAGCAGTGGATCAGGAAGTTCGTAGTTTCTATAAACTCATGCTCATTTTGACCTCTTGAGCCGATTACAGTTCTGAGGAATCACGTTCAGTCCAAAGCATGCGCATCGTTGGGTACTGTATATCTGAAGGGTAGTGATCATGTTAAGAATTTAACAAGCTTCTTCCGAAAGGGTTCCCTTGTATTTCGATCTGTGGTTACATGATTGTTGAGGCATTAATTAGGATAGTCTATTTTTATGTCTTTTATATTCGATTAACATTAATAAAACGCAGATTTTTTTAAAAAATCATTTTGTAAAATCACCGGTTTTGTAATTTTAATTGCTCAAAAAGTTTTCATAGATAGTCTTTCTTACACCTCAATTTTTTTATCGGTTGATCAAAACGAAAATCAAATGAAAGCGCAACGTTACTTTTAGATGAGACACCCTACAGGTTGGGCCAAAAAACCAAACGATTTTGAGCGTTATTAACTCGATCTATAAACAACCGATTCAATTCTTATTGCTCTCATTTGAAAACCCAATATTTCAACTTAAAATCCATTCAATTTTAGTCGAGTTCTATGGAGTTTCCCTGAAGTTACAGAAGAAAATTTAAAAAATCGGGTATTTTTAACAAAAAAGTCATCGAAATGCATGGGTTATTTTATTTTAAAAACTGTAAACGGAGTATTTCAGTTTATGAATAAATGAAATGCATCAAACAACAACTAGTTAAGCCTTGTTTATCAAAGATAAATGAATGATTTTGACCTTTTTCCTGAACCACCAAAGCCCGAGCTGAGGGTTAAATTTGTCGAAGGCGGCTTATGAAAATCGCCATGAATTTTTTTCCAAGCACTAAATATGGTATTCCAGAGTTTCCAAGTTAGAATTGAGCTCAGCAAACTCTATTTTCCTTATTAAACCTTTCAACTTCAGAATTTCGTTGTCCAAAAAGAACATTTTGCGAAACCGAAAAATTCTATTTTTTTTCATTGAAAAACGCGACTTTTTGGGGATTTTTTTCAGAAGGGCATGCAGATAAGGAAGCAGGTCATTTTCCAAACGCCCCCTCCTCTACCCCTAGTGCCCCCCCCCTCTCATTACAATTTTGTGCCCTCCAATTCAATAAGTTCTTCGTAATTCACAATGCATATAAAAAATCGTTCTTACTCATGCATAACCAACAATCGGAGTGTAAAACACGCAATAAAAATAATTTAGTAAATAGAGTAAACCCATAATTTAGTAAATAGTTGTAAAAAGAAGAAAAATTCATAATGAACAATGTATGGAACAGCTGAGATCTTCGGGAGTACTCTTCCGCGCGAAGTACTAAACAAATTGCGAGATACGGCCAATTTTCATGGAATAATGTGATAAAATACGAGCAAAAACATCTTTCATTTTCTTTTAAATCAATGTTCAAAACAAAATAGGACTGAAATATACTTTACCGATCGCGCAGTTACGTCTATGAAACCTCATGATCATCACGCGTTCAACAACATCTCATTCAACATCAAACTACAGTAAAAACATCAAATCAGAAGATTTCATTCCGCTTTTTCGTTTATGAAAAATCCACGAAAACTCTTTGTTTAGGGCTCAAAAGAAAGCTAATTAAAAGGGAAACAATGATCTAGAGTCTGAGAGGTATTCCTCAATTTTTGTTTCAGCAGCACTGCGACAAACTGGTGAAAATCCAAAAATTTCGTGATTTTTAGGCAATTTTTTCAAAAAATCGATTTTTTCATTGAAAAATAAGGCGATGCGGGGGGGGGGGTGCATTCATCAGGTGTTTATAAGGAGGATATAAGGTATAAAACCCCGTATACCGCTAGTCCCGCGGTGTCTCGGGTTTCTTGGAATTTTGAGCTAAAGTTGACACCATCAGTGCTCACCACCCAATGTTCAAGTAATTTTTTCAAAAACGAATTTTCTAGGAATCCACTTCAAATATAGCTCAAAATGACCGCAGTGACACCAAAAAATCGTTTATGAAATTTCAGGTCAATGGAACAAGCCAATAAAAAGTTATGAACCGATTTCCGCAAAAAACGTCAAAAAATGAAAAACTAGATTTTTGCGAATTTTTCGAACTTTGATGGCTCATTTTTCACTTATATAATGCTTTAATCGAAAAATCGTCTTATATGGTGAATAACCACCCACAGATGTATCGAAAACCGCAATAAACTGGGAAGTTGTTATTTGGACCGCTAACCCCATACAAGCCGTAGAATCTCTCAGGCAACGCGATTTAAACTATGTATGTCAATCCTTCTTCTTTGGAGGTTTGGTTTTTCCGACAGTGAATCCTTCAGTAAAACATTCTATTGTCCAAAACATTTCCATATCTATACTATCTGAACTCACTTCATATGACTTCAAAGACAGTTATGGAAGATTCTTTGTGAAACAGACATATGATAGAGTGATGATGAATTCATCATGAGGTTCTATTGGCTCCTTTTTATGCTGAACAAAAGTCAAACAAAAAGTTTTTTGTTCTAGAACCTTAGATGAAACGAAGAACCAATGACGGACGAACCTCCAAAGGGAGGGGAATTTTTCCGAAGAGAGGGGAACTGGCAGAAATTAGGCCATTTAACCTTCACCTACAAAAGGAATAAATTCCAATTTTTTTAAACCGCCAAAGAGGGGGGAATTCTACTTTTCCCTCCCCTTCTTGTCCGCTAGTGATAAGAAGCGAATACAAAGCGTTATTCTGAAGAACCGAATACAAAGCGTTATTCTGAAGAACCGAATACAAAGCGTTCCAATCAATTCGTTAATCGGTTAGTCAGCTAAAGTGTATCGAACGACCAACCAGTAACTCGGTAGGTCCATCAGTCACTCACTCACATAATGATAAAATACAGAAAAAATCTATGAATGAACATCAACCCGGATCAAAAAGTTTTATTATAGTTTTTTTTTAAAGGAAGCGACAGATTTTTCTCAATTCCATTTGCTGACGCCCAATAGGTACTAAATCGATCGTTGATTTTTTCATCTATCAACCAGGCTGAAACATGAACTGGATTATTGCTTCGGTCAACCTGGCTGTCGTTACCCCACCCATTGACCAGAGCTTCGCAGCCTAACGAGACAGAAAGCAACTTTCAGCTTTCTTATAAACGTCATGAAACACGATTAGTGTAGATTCTACAGGGTGGTCCAAAAAAATGACAACACTTTGAAGCTGAATAACTTTTGGCACAGAGATCAGATTTGATTGAAATTTCCATGTATTATCATCAACATACTAACTTGAACAAATATATAAAACCAAATGGATCGGACAATTACAGCGGCCACCACGCATTAAGAGGCCGTCCATGTAACCCGCGACCAAAGTCCGTTCCGAAAAAAAATTTTATTTCATGAATCGATAGTCTATAGTGTGGATAAGAAAAGCCCAAAACAGTTTTTGTCGATCGGTTCTAAAATTCGAGTTATGACGTCAAACGTAACATCAGGTCGACGTGTGGTTTAAAAAATGGAAAAACCGTTTTTTCCAAAAAATTTGTAACAACCATTTACCTATGAAGCTAAAATTCACTACACATATGTAAAATAGGACGAGAAATCGAATGGTGATACTAATTTTTTTGTAGAGCCAAGCAATTTTGAGAAAATCTAAAAAAAACGATTTTTTGACTTTCGACTTTTTGAGTCATTTTCATGATTTTTTTTCGCCTATCAAATAATGGCATTCGGATACTCTCTGAAACAGAGGCTACCACCATAGGCTATCGATAGATACCAGTGTCAATGCCACTGACTGGGGGGCCAAAAAAATTCACTACCTCAAACATGGAAATTTCGAAAATTTCGATTTTGTACATTTTCTGGAATTTCTCGCTGTGCATACGTTCTAAAAAGCCTAGAAAACACTTGAATAGTTGGAATGAAGTGTAGAATCAAATTAATTTGTTAGTTTTCATATTTGATCAAGTTCTGCAGAAAAATCGTCGATTTTCGTTTTTCGGATTTTTTCGAATTTTTTATTTTTCACATATTTTCTTTCACAACTCAAGCTATACAAGAAATGGCATTCGGATACTCTGTGGAAGTTTAGTCACTACCTTTGGCTATCGAACCATATCAATGTCAACTACACTGACTGGGGGGCAAAAAAAATTTCAGCCTCAAAGTTGAAAATTCCGAAAAATTGGAGTTTCCTTAATTCTGGAATTATTCGCTATGTATTCATTTTAGGAAGCCATAAGAACACATGAATGGATGAAATCGACTGTAGAATCAGATTATGTTGTATGTTTTATTATCATACGGCAGTTTTAAAAAAATCGTCCATTTTAACTTTTATATTTTTTTCATTTTTTATTTCTTTGAAATTTTTTGTATTCAAGTCAAGCTATACAAAAAATGGCATTTGGATACTCTGTGGGGTATTAGTCACTAACTTAGGTGATCAAAACATATTAATTTGAACAGCACCGAGAGGCCAAGAAAATTTCAGCAACTACTGGAAATTTCCCCAAAAATTGAAATTTTCTTCGTTCTTGAGTTTTTCGCTATGAATGCGTTCTCGGAAGCTACAAAACAGAAAAATTAACCAAATATGGGTAAACGTGAGTTTTTATCATCGAAGATTGATTAGTACGTAAATGACTGAAAAGCTCCAAATATTAAGCTGGCAACCTATAATAAGTAAATAAGGTCCCCTTTCTGGTTACTTCAGACCGTATGAAGACACAAAGAAAATAGCACTTCGTGATTTTCAAGATCTAATTTCACATTGAGCCTCAAAGTCGAAGACTTCGAGAAATGGAACATTTGTTATTTTATTCGCGATGTTTGCGTTCGAGAAAGTCATAACGTAAAACACAAAGAATTTATGACAAACGGTTGAGAAGACAACTTTAAAAAAAACCGCTGGTTTATTGTTCTGAACAGTGTTTAGCTACATATTGAGAGGTCAGCGTAATATACATACTAAGATATTTTACGCAAATGATTTCATAAACTCTCGTACTAACTCAATCTCGCATTCATCATACTTTAGCGATATGAAGATGCATTCATATCACTTTATTTCCAGTGCCTTTATAAATGAATTCGCAGAAGAACAGGTAACGTGAAATACATGTTTTTCGTGTTCGAGCATGTTGTGTCATGAAGTCCCTAATCACCGCCTTTTCAAAGTCAACTGATTAAGTTAAACTTGTAACATTGCTCTTCACGATATATAATTGCATTGTCGGTAATATAGTTTGAGCTGCATTTGACGGTCAACACCCCTTATAAGCTGAAACCTAGAATAATATTAAATAGATGGTTTAAAGATTATATTTGAATGTAAGAGTTGATCTTAAATTTTTGTGTTATTTTATTTGTGTCTTGTGTCTTATTTGTTTCTTTATGATCTGAATAAACCGGAAATTTTACCTCATTTACTTATTATAGGTTGCCAGCGTACTAATCGGTTTGGTTCAATCTTCGATGA
>OZ038444.1:29702402-29754902 GCA_964036265.1 Daptonema setosum
TTTAGAAAATGAAAAGTATAAGTACTCAATCTTAACGCTAACTTATAACCATGAAATTATGGTGGATATATAAACACTTACTATAAAAAAACACACTCAACCAGTAAATACTAAATAATTTTAATTTTAAATAAAATAAATCTTTTACTGAAAGCATAAACTCAACACGGAAAAATTTACACAACCACAGACGGTATACCTAAAGCTTGGGAGAAATATTTTCACCACACACATTTGGAAATTCAAAATGAAAAAAATGTTCCGCCATCTTTCAGTTTTTTGTGATGCCCCGTCGGCTGTTGTGTAAGTTTTTATATTTTTCATATACCTCTATCAGAGTTTCCTGTTATTGAAAAATGTTTCTATGGACTTTTTAATGAATCAGATTTGAAAATCAGGTAAAAAAAAACAGAATTTGCTCTCCAAAATTTTAACACCTCAATCAGTTTTGAATTCAAATTGCGCGCGCAATTTTTTTATATGTAACAAGAAACCCTGGATAGACTATAATGTGGATATGGCCGCAAAGACGAGACTGCACTCACGTCCTGTTATTGGCCGGGTAAATATATTAGAATAAAATAACATTAATAATAGGAAAACATCAAGATAAAATCAAACATAATAATAAAATAGTATTTATAATCAAAATATTGATACACGGGTGTACACGGGAACAGAAGAAAACACAAAATAAACATCAATCAATTTTTATAAGCGCGGGTGTGGTTGATTTCTCTCGCGCCCAACAAACTTACTCATATATCAACAATTAAAAGAACGGACTAGCGTCCGTCCGTTGATAACTGTGTCTGAATCATTCGTTTATTATCATAAAACAAAACAAAGAAAAACATAAATTTTCACATCGAACATCAAAAGTAGAAAAAACAACAATAAAATAGCTCATAATATATAAATGGGGATCGGGCTCTGTGTGCAGAATTATCTAGGAGAAAAAGCATTACCAATTGCTTTTGCGAATAAAAATACAATTCAAAAAGATGTGGCTCGGCTACGCAGAGCTCCGGCGAAGTCGCCGAAATCTCAGCTAAGTCATACTCGACGTGTATTGGTTGGCCACACCCCCAAGCTAGCATGCAAAACTCCGCCCCCTAAACTCTGAGGCGTGGCCAACCAATCAGCACTCAGTACGGCCTAGCTGAAATTCCGGCGAACTCGCCGAAGCTCTGCATCGCCGGTAACATCTTTTTGTCTTGCAGAACAGTGGACAGTGTGAAAATCAAAAGCACTGAAGTAAAAAAACGCGAAGTTCGGGGATTTACAGTCGGCTATTGAATGACGGGCAAACATGATAATAAACGGCATTTAGTTTCACAAACGACAATTAGAAACAAAAATATTGAAAATCTTTAACCAGCGGCGGAATTTCTGGAATAGATGGCATTTTCTACAAATTTTTCAATAAACATACGATTGGGTCATTACATAATTGATTATAGAGTAATTTCCTTCTGAATCACTTTTCCATGAGCACTATACGTTATCATTTATTTTGAAACAAATATTTTCCTCATTGCGGTATTTTGACAATTTTTGACAACTTTTTTCGCCGAATCAAATTTCCGAAATCATACTTTCCAGTTGAACACATGATATTTTATTCAAATTTCTCTCTCCAAATATGGTGTATTTCATATAACAGGCGTTGGATCGGGTTAATCAGTTGAGTTTTTAACGAAAATCATCACTTTTCAGGGTTAAATCGAGCGAAAAACGCGAATCACGAGGAAAAACAACATAACAAAAAAGGAATTTGCATATTCGGGCACCAGAAACGTGCCAATAAACAATTATATAACCTAACCAGGGTTTCTTGTTACATACTTCGAAAGTTGAATGCACGAATTTCGAATTCAATTCTGCTTTTGGCGGGAATTTTTATATTAAAAACATTTTTTTATGAGGAAAACATGAAAAAATTATAACAAGATACCTGGACTAAGCTATTCTATGAAGGTTTGAAACTGAAAATATTTTTATTTGAAATACACTGGATAGAAAGAGAGAGTTGAAAACTCTTATTGTTTTTGCAGCTGGTTGGGATCGAAATTAGTCAGACATTGAGGTTGATAGAACGTGCAAAAAGCTCAAACACTTTTACATACACATTCCTGAAGAATCAAAGGTTTACAATAACGGAAACGGGGAAAATCGTGATTGAGTGATTTGAGATGGGAAAACTGATTCAGGCGGGTAAACCTAAAATAATCACCTATCTTTCTGAATACTTTATAAACTAACTAATAAAAATTTTGGGCAGTCAGATAAATCGAATGAAACTGGGACATTTCGGAGAAATTCTCCGTGATTACAGGGTAAAGGGGCCTATTTCCAAATCCCAGTAATTTTCTTAGAATTTTTCCCATATACGAAATTTTATGAGGTGGGTGACCACTGAAATACCACCGCTGCGCGGGCCTAACGCGCTTGGGAAAAATTACTGGGTTTTGTAATTTTGCGGTACAGGGTTATCGTTATATATGGAGGGGATGATAAAGCAATATCACAGCAAAGCAACCACATTACGCGAACACAAGACATTGGGATGACCAAGACATTTTCATTCACAAATGACAATTGGATTCCATTTAACTTCATTCACAAATAACAATTGGATTCAAGTTGAATGCACGACTATTCCCTGACGCTTTGTAGAGCTTTTCCTTAATTTTACAATAGAATTTTTTTTTTTTCTTGAAAAACTGCGTCCATTCAAATCCCATTTATATTTATGAATGCTAAATTAAACATAGGTAATTTCCACTTTCAACCTATAAAACACCTAAGTAAAAGACTGCAAAAAAACAAAACTACATTGATGGAAATCATTTCAAATGCCGAAAGGATTATCTCGAAACATACCATGGTAAGTAAACATTTGCGATAGTCAATCAATCACCGACCAAAAAAACAGAAATTCCACCGCTGTCTAAAAAGCTTACAAAATGGCTGTATTGTTTACCAGTGAAATAAATGAATTGCCCAACAAATGCCTATAAAACCCTTATATTGTTTAATGATGACGAATATAAGAAAATATATATTAATATTAAATCCTAATATGAAAATACTATTATTTGCCGTGAGTAGTCGAGCCCTGTCATGTGAACCTCAATAGTGACTATAGTCCATCATTTTACTATTGACTAAGTTTTTTTACAAGGACAGGGACATTCATACCTAACGTTTCACCGTCGATTCGTTAGTTTTGGTTAAAAAAAAAATTAGCAACACATTTCCCATATTTATTACTAAACCTGACGAATCTAGAGCGAAACTACAGGACGAAAGTCAGTCCATGTTCTATGCATAAAAATAGTCAATAATTAATTAATCGACCATATCCCCCGAATCAAAATACTACGCATGGGAAACGTATCGCACCCTTGAGCATCTTTTAGTATGAAATGTTAAATATGAAGTCTATTCACACCGCACTCGAGGCGCACGCAGGCACCCATTTGATTGTCGTTCACAACTATCATTGAAATAAAATTTATATAATGAAAAATTATTAATATACCTTAAAACTTATTTCGAAATTTTTTTTCGCAGCTGTTCATAAGGTGCGGGTGCATGGGTACGAAACGCTCCCCACGGGTAGCAAATTAAGCGTATAGGAAAAGGATTACAAATCAAACTGACCAGTCAACATTACAATGCCGCATGCTTAACTATAGCTTGATACAGGGTATATTGATATTCAAAAATTAATTCTATGGACTCCTTAAGCAGTCATAATGCTCAAGTTTAAGCAGATTATTTTTCAAAAATTTGAACGCGCGCCTAAATTTGTTTTGAATCCAAAATGGGCGCCAAAACGTTTTGAGTAACAAGAAACCTTGTATCGGCTATACAAGTTCATCCATAAATCATATCATAACCTGTTCGACTGTGGTCAATGGAGGGGAAAGAAATTTCAGAATCCAAAATACAGCAAAACACCGCGACGACTCTTAACGAATGCACCGCGGTGTTTGTCGAATAGTGGATTCAGGAAATATAAAACTAAAAATCTAAAATACGATTTTTTAGAAACTTTTCCCGAGATAAAGCACACAAGCTACTGATTACATGAGTAATAATCCAAAATACTTCACCAATCCATTAACCACAATAAAAAACCAAATCCATAATCCAAAATATCAGTAAATAGGCGGGTATCAGTATTGGGCTGGGTGCAAATAGTCACAATAGAGAAATTACCGGGCGCAGGTGGTGTGTGTTGTGTGTATAGCTTTCATAATTTATTGCGAGACTGAATTTGAATTATCGCCAATTTTTTTATGGTTGTAAAAAATTATTTACCCTTTATTCACTATTATAATTTTTCAGTCTTCGAATCCATTATGAAAGTCATATTAACTTTGCATTTTCAGGTGCTAATTCAAACTTTCAAATTTAATTTCCTAACCAATCACACTACCAGACGGGTTTTAGATTTTGGATGGTTATGCATGTTTTGTAAACAACTCAAACTTTCACAAAAAACCATAATCCAAAACACGCCTTATCATCCACTGAATCCAAAATAGAAGGTGGCAGTTGAGTACCGTTCCCTAGATGATGACACAATCTTACTAACAGGAGCAAAATGAATTGACGAATGTAACATACGAAAAACAGAACACAAACAAAACGTGAAAGAAGTAGACACTCACACACACACACACTCACAAAATATAATATATAGAAGATGAAACAACGTGTTGGGATAATAATATACTCATAGTATATTGATGATTCATCATCGAAATGAAAATGAATGAAAAGGAAAATAAAAAATGAAAACCGGCGTTGAACGAGACGACAAGGAGACGAATGAAAATGAACAAACGAAAATGATCATCGCAAAGGAAATGAAACTGAAAAAAACTCATAAACACTAATAAAATCAGTAGATGTTTCAAATCACGGTTTTGAAACATTGAACTCGTGGAGAAGAATATGAATGCGCTTGTGTTGGGGGAGGAGGGGGGCGGGGACTAAGAAAGTCGAAACCGGACGACAGGTGAATCGACAAAATATTAGGATATACTTACTCTAGCTCTGAGTTTGTTTCAGTAGTTCATTGTTTTGATACCAGAATCCATAATACCAATATCATGGTTAAATCAGGTATTTTGGATTCCAAGCTAGTTACTTCAGAATTTCAAATTCCAATTTCAGACTTTCCGTGAATTCCCGAACAGTTTTCTAAATCCAAAATTGAGAATCTGAATAACAACAAACTACTGAATCAGTGCATAAATAGAATCTCACTCTTCTAATCTTGTATATATCCTCCGTGTACACCAAGAAGGAAAATGATAACACAAATGCAAATCCAAAATCCAAAACTCACTAAATTCTCTCTTCCACACATTCAAGTCATATGTATATGATCATCACCACTCCAAAATTGCCTTCGTCACTGGCTGGATGCCAAGTTGAAAAATCATAGTTGTAATAATAATATTTTAAATTCAAAATATTGATAATAGTATTTGAAACACGTAATAATTATATGCAGCGGATAATCAGGGCAACGGTCGATGGCTGCCTGGGGAGAACCCTGGCGGCGGAGGCGGAGTCACTGATGACCAGGGACCGTCTGAAATACCGAGGGCACATTTACGGATTATCTCCTATATTCCAACGTTTCTTGTTGTTCTTTGTTCATTCTTAAAGGTTCTCAGGGACTCAATGACCAGTCATTTGATGTATTATCAACTCAATACTATTGATGTTTATTTTTACCCAATATTATTGATGTTTTTTTGCTTTATTCAAAATTATTTACCCATTTTTATGTCCTGCTCGTGAGAACTAGTAGTGGGACAACACACGTTTACGCAAACATTGAAAATTTTCAGAAAATTTCCCTGTGTGATTTTTTATCACAAAAAATTTGACTTCAACAACAAAAAAATTATCGAACCCGAATTTATTTTCCACTACTTTAATCTTGTTTCGCGTTCGATTTTAATCGAAATTTGTTCACAAAATCGATAAATAAAAAAATACCAACTCGGCGGGAACATGGAGGGCGGCGGCGGCGGGATCGGTCGCGGGAACGGCGGCGGCCCGCCGACGGCGCGCGAGAACGGTGAACTGCCCAGTTCGGGCGGCGATCGGCCGGGTGGTGACGGTCGCATCGGTGGTACCATGCCTAGAAAAACAAATTCGCACTTACTTTGTGTATATCTAGTTTGAATTTTTCTATTCTTGACTCGGTTCGGTTTGGACATTTCGCACTCACTCCCCCTAAAAATGCCGGATTTCTTCGAGAAACAACTTTTTTCTGATAATTTTTTTTGTTTCACATAATGACGCCAACCAAACCAACCATTCTGTCCATGCGGTGGCATCTGTAATGGTGGCGGTGGTTGGTTATAATTAATGGACTGTGACCCGCTGGATGGCACAACTTGACTTGTTGACGAACCCGCTGTGGTCTGATGGCCACGCCATTGTTGGCCTACAAATATGGCATCCATTAGAGGACGAGAAGGGGAGGGAAAAGTGGAATTCCCCCCTCGTTGGAGTTTTCAAAAAGTATAATTTGTTCCCTAAGGTGTAGGTAAAATGGCCTGAATATTGCCAATTCCCCCCTCTCTGACAAAATTCCCCTCCCTTTGGGGATTTAGCTCATCCACCAGTGCTACTACGCACATGAATTGGCAAAAAATACTTAGTCAGTCAACAGTCAAATGTTCTGAAATGTTCCTGTTTCAACACCACGACAATATCATGTCAAAATGGCATTCTGAACTGATTTGGCAGCGTTTTTTCCCTATTTTATAGGAACAACAGAAACAGAGAGAGTGCACTGTGCATATGAAAAAATCTTTTTAGAACCGCTAGTTGCAAATAGTGCGTTTATGAAATAATGCATAATTATTATCTGAAGACACAATGTGACTCTTAATTTCGAATACTTTAATCGAGCGAGACATATAAAAGTCCGAAAATTACACATGATTTTTGGCTACCAAACATCTCACAGTACATCGAATTAATTTACTCTAATTATTTATTACGCGCAGTTTATCGTAAAATGACTACAAAGAAAGATAAACTAACGATTAGTAGTATTGGTGCTGCCGCTCATGGAGGACGCTTGTAGGCCGGGCGCGAAATGGACGTTCACATTGGGTAGCAGTGCTTTCAGGCCCTCCTGCCACTCAGCCAGGTCGAGCACTCCGTTACCTGCAAAACAATGTTCAGTTCGTTTATTCAGTTTATTTCAATCCAAGATATTGTCAGTGTAGAAAAACTTTGCTTATATTCATCATACTTTCCAGTATATGTCCCAAAAGTAGGCATTCTCTGAAATGATTGACTAGTGAATCAACAGGCTCACAATGAAGGGAAGTTTAGTAATCGAGTCGGAGAACTTCCATAAAAGGAAACGGCATAAAAGGAAACTGCATAATAGGAAACTGCATAAAAGGAAACTGCATAAAAGGAAACTGCATAAAAGGAAACTGCATAAAAGGAAACTGCATAAAAGGAAACGGCATAAATGGAAACTGCATAAAAGGAAACTGCATAAAAGGAAACTGCATAAAAGGAAACAGCATAAAAGGAAACCGCATAAAAGGAAACTGCATAAAAGGAAACTGCATAAAAGGAAACTGCATAAAAGGAATCTACATAAAAGGAAACTGCATAAAAGGAAACTGCATAAAAGGAGTCTGCAAAAAAGGAATCTGCATAAAAGGAAACTGCATAAAAGGAAACTGCATAAAAGGAAACTGCATAAAAGGAAACTGCATAAAATGAAAATCTATCCAAAAAGGTAAATCCATCTATAATTCAAAAGGTAATTGTATCCAGGGAATTTTTATAAATCTTCAAAAAAGGGAAATCACATCCAAAGGAAAATGTATAAATAGGTATTCACATCCAGGGAAAATTTATAAATAGGTAATCACCTCAAACGGAAAATTTATAAATAGGTAATAACATTCAAAGTAAATTTCATCCACGGTAATTTTATACAGTTGACAAAACGAAGGATAATTTAATATAGACTAGTCGCTCAACCGACTTAGACCACGGTTAGGTCGCTCGCCAATAACTCACTCAGTCAATGTTTTCAGAATCCAACGGACGAAGTGGAGTCACGAACGATATGCGCAACATAAGGGAAGGAAGGTATTGTTAATTCACCATGTTAAATCATTTACGATCATTTTAATGAACTGTTTTTGCTGTTGATGTTTAATAAAATTGTACCAAATATAAAGTGGTATTCATGATTGATATGCTTCGTTGCAAATATACACCCCAAGTCGACTGAATTGAATTTTACTAATTTTACTACAAGGTCAAATTTCAAGCTAACATTTGTTGTTATCGGTCATTTTCCAACATAGCTAAGCACTCCAAGATTTATGGTAATTTTCCAGCATTTATCAAAAATTTTGTTTGGGTTTTTTGCGGTCATGTTTATGCAACATGCGGCGGGTGTGAGAATCCTTTACATAGGTCAAACAAGCTGTTGATCGTTATTTGCTTAGGCTACAGCTTATCAGTGAGAGTGATTGAGTGAGTGAGTGAGTGAGTGAGTGAGTGAGTGAGTGAGTGAGTGAGTGAGTGAGTGAGTGAATGAGTGAGTGAGTGAGTGAGTGAGTGAGTGAGTGAGTGAGTGAGTGAGTGAGTGAGTGAGTGAGTGAGTGAGTGAGTGAGTGAGTGAGTGAGTGAGTGAGTGAGTGAGTGAGTGAGTGAGTGAGTGAGTGAGTGAGTGAGTGAGTGAGTGAGTGAGTGAGTGAGTGAGTGAGTGAGTGAGTGAGTGAGTGAGTGAGTGAGTGAGTGAGTGAGTGAGTGAGTGAGTGAGTGAGTGAGTGAGTGAGTGAGTGAGTGAGTGAGTGAGTGAGTGAGTGAGTGAGTGAGTGAGTGAGTGAGTGAGTGATTGAGTGGGTTTAGTTAGTTATAAACTGATCATCCAAATGACGCTAATGGATGCATTTTCACCATAAACAGGTTACTCATGGAACAATCAGTTACATTTTATATTAAAAATGCAAACAAGTCAGTCAAACAGCATTCGAAGCATAACACGTAGCGTGGCCATTACGTTAGGTAATCATTAACTAATATTTTAAATTGTGACACATGACATTGATATAGATTTCATAAACAAGGAAGACATCGTAAAAAATGTGATGCAATAATATTGTACTGTAGCAATATTCTACGGCTTTCCTGTCGAGTAATTTAAGCGTCTCTAAAATAATTACATAAAATCACTCGGAATCAGGTCCCGACCATGCGCTGTCCTCGGAAGCGATATCGACTGTCGATTCAACGTCCTTGCTAGCCTTTTTTTCTTCATCTTCATGCTTTCTTGCTTTGTTGCTCCCTTCTTATCCACTTTCCGTTTCTTGGGCGGCTCGAGGCTGTCTGACTGTCTGCATGGCTGCATGGCTGACTGACTGACTGAATTACTGACTGACTGAATGAATGACTGACTCACTCAGTAAGTCATTCGATGCATAGCAACATGAGCAAGACGAAGCTAAGTATCAGGATGGCACCAATGCTGGCCACCCTTTCGCGGATTGATTCATCTTCATTGAACAGGTAAACACCGTGCAGAGCACAGCCCGCAATGCAACCGGCCGACTCGAATACCTGTGCATCGTGGTCTCAACAACAATTTTGGTTTACCGATTTATACAAGATGTGAGAGTTGTATGCCCAATGTGTGAAATAATGAAGCAATTTGTTTCAAAGAACAGCTGACTGTCGTGCAATCCGAATGCGAATCCGAGGATGATCACCACATTTACCAACCATGAACGATTCGACCGGTGCTAGCCACCATCGGCTTTCCAGTACTGCGCTCATTGGGAACCAGGGAGTTTTGATGACTGCGGTACACGTGTACGGAGAGGTTGGCTGCATTTCTTCCTTCATCTGCTCCTCGACTTCACAGTTCCACGGTGGCTGTTCAAAGTCAGGAGCTTCACCTTCAGGAAGTTGCAGAAACTCGGGGCCTGACCACCATGTGCGAGAAGCATCGCTTAATTGGTCGACTGTCACTGTATCTGATCTGGTTCCAATATCGGCTGGATTGTGCGTGGTGGGCACATAACGAATGTAGGTTGGTACTGGTTGATTGTTGATGATGTCGTTTATTTCATGTGTTCGATTCGTGACCCAGACTTTGTACTTGTCCTCTGATGCACGTATCCATCCTAGAGCGATCATACTGTCAGCCCATATTGGGACGCATGAAAGTGGAGGAATGAACGACACAGTTTCAGAGATGAACTTCGCCAGACGAGTGCCAATGAGACATGCTATGAGCTCCAGCCGAGGCAAAGACAGTTCTTTCTTGGTTGGTGCCAGTCTTTGCTTAGCGATGAGAATTTGCACAGATGCAGTTGACTGATGACATTGTTCTGCAAGTCCAAATCGGATGTAAGCGGCCGCGCAGTACGCCAGAGGAGATGCATCAACGAACACATGTAGCGTCGTTCTGTCAACCAGCCATGATGGTGCGAGTCTTTTTTGGTAACGTAGGCTGCTGATGTCCTGCAGACGAGGACATTCCATCTGCCACCAATATTAGAATTCCTCCGGTAGTTGACGATTCCAGCCTAATTTCGGCAATGACCACGTCTTCTGGAACCACAGCTTGGCTGACACCGTCAATGGTGAAGTAAGTCCAAGTGGGTCGTACACTGATGCTTCATACGAGAAGAGTTGTTTTCGTGTGATCACATCCTCAGGTTTGATTGATTTCTTCAGGCCTCGCATTTCGATGACATCGTCAATTGTGTTCCATGTGATTCCGAGAACGCTGCAGATGGGCTTGGATAAGTCGGCTGGCTGTACGTTTTGAATGTGGTCTCGCAGTTCTGAGCAGTTGGTAGCGAATTGACGTAAGTTCCAGCTAGCACGTGCAAAAACCTCTTTTGCTTGTTCGTAGTAGTCGATTGCTTCACTTGGTGATTCCACGGCCGAAAGTATGTTGTCAACGTATATACTTTCTTTGAGTTTTTGGCAAAACTCTGAGTTGATGCGGTCCAGATGATAGCAGATTGCGGCTTGTAGCAGGTACGGTGAACTCACGACTCCGAAGTTGACTCGCTTAAATCTGTAGACAATGATGTTTTCAGTTGACACCGTGAAGTTCTTTGTATCCCGAAACCATAAAGCGTGTGACATCGCACTGGTCCACTCGAAGGCTGACTTGCAAAAATGCAGACTGCAAATCGGATGCGACGGCATTATTCATCAGATGAAAGGTCATCAACATCGTGATAATCAGCGGTAAGCGTATCGGACCTCGGAGCAACTTGTCGTTTAGACTTTTGTTTGTTTTCCGAGTTTTGCCTGACGGGTTATAGACGATTCGTACACGTGTACTCTTGCCAGGTGTGACGACTGCATGGTGTGGACTCAGGTATACGGGACCATCTGGTTTTGCTGGTGCCTCTTCAATGATTCCTGCTTCTAGTTGATCCTCAATCTTTTTCGTGTACTCCTTCGCCAATTCAGGTCTAGACTGCAGTTTCTTTGCCAGTGATTCCAGACTTTTCTCGGCTAAGAAACGATTGTCTGTCAGATCATCGGCTGGTTCTCGCCATGGCCATGAAACTACAACTCGGCTTTCCTTCTCATCGAAGCTGACATTACTGTGGAACTGACGTTCGGCTTCTTCGTCCTCTTCTGACTTCTGGTTCTTCAATGCCTAGCAGCTGCAGCGAACCGAAGTAATCCTGATCCACTTCAGCTCACTACCATATGCTTGCGTGACGCTGATCGCTGCCGTAGTGAACTTCTTTTGCTGCTCGACTTCTCCTGCCAGCACATAACCGAACTTTGTTGGTACGGCAAGTAAACCGGATGGAAGTTGCAGCGGTAGTGATGAATCGAAGACCTTGTGCAGGATACCATTACCAAGCAACAGACGAGGTTGGAAGTGGAACGTTGGTTGGAACACGTTATCAGACATCACACTGGGTTCAATGACGTCTGTTAGATCCTTCAGAAACGTGTTGTCTTCTGAGCTGAGTAGGCATGATGACTGACTCAGAGCAGCAACGACTTTTGTTGTGTTGCAGGTGACGCTGAGTGATGTACCGTCATCCAACGCCATAACGATTGTGCCCGTCATCGAACCCTCCAATGAAACATCCAAACCGCCGATCGAGTTGATTGTGCTGAGTGAGCTGGATTCGAGCTTCAGGTTCAGTTGTTTAGCCGTCGTGTGATCCAAAAAGTTGCGCTGTGACTGTGATCCACCATCAAGTAGCGTTTGAACCACAGTTGTTTTTGTAGGATCGGATGGATTGCTGATCCGTACGCATATTTGTAAACTGCACCCACTTTTTGTCAGAATTCGTGCAACCCAACGACAGCTAATAACCATTTGATTGTTTGTACAGCTTAGGCTTAGTTCCGAGCATAGACTGTACGTTAGTGAAGGAGACAGCATAGTTTAGCCTTTCCGTGAATCCGAAATGAAAAAGTCGAATTTGGAATTTGACAAAAAGTGGGTGCAGTTTCCAAATATGCGATCCGTACTTGAGCTGTGCTGAGAGCGGCATCGACGCCAGACACCAACATACCAACGAACGGACCATGAACGTGTTGTGCGTCGGTGACCTGCTGATCGTTCGGTTGACTTGTAGTCATCAGGTTGGTTTTCGTACTCGTACTTTGTAATGCCGTCCCTGTGCTTTGCAGAAGAAGCACGTACGTCTGGTCGCTTCCGGACAGTCCTTGATGAAGTGTCCAGTTTGCACACACAAGGTGCATATATTTTGCTCTTTCAAACGTCTGCGGCGGCTGGATATGGTTGTATATGCTGTGCACTGCGCATCACGGTGCTGTTGTTGACAGAAGATACACGGACGAGGCAACTTGTTGGATATCAGGTTACCTTTCTTCTGACTGGTCTGAGTCTTCTGTCTCTTCCTTTCAGCCTGCGGCGGGCGACGTGCCGTCTGTGCCATGAACAAACCGGTTGTTGATTCAGAGGTTGGTGCCTGTGTTTGTTGTTGTTGACGATGCTGAATTTGCTGTTGACGACGAACGTCGACATCTTGTTTAGCCTTTTTCATCTGATCTACTTTCTTGTCACCTATCTTTCCAGTGAGCTCCTCCAGTTGTTCAAGCTGAGCCACTAATTGATCCAGGTGATTCATGAAACCAGACATCGACCATCTCGCAGCAGCTGGTTTCTGAAGTTGCAAACTCTTCAGCACTTCGAATGGCAGGCGTTCCTGAATCAAAATCAGAAGCATTGGGCTTCCATCTTCTGTGTTGTCACCGATTTCTTGCAGTTGCGCAATGATCGAGTTTATCTTGTCCACAAATGATCGTAACTTCGGTGCTTGGTTAGTGACTTTCGCCAGATCTCGCAGTGTTTGAAAAAGTGAGTCACGTGCCTGATTAACTTGACCGTATCGAGTGTTCAGGATGTTGAGTGCTCTGTAGTACTCCGACTCTGATAGGTTCACACTTTGCAGTGCCTCAGCTGCTCGACTGCCAGGTACCATGGCTGACAACAACATATCCAGTTTGGTCACTGGATGTAATGACGGATTGCGGTCAATGGTGGCCATGAACCGAATGATGAAGCGTTAGTATTGACTTCGAGTACCATCAAACGACAGTAGAGCTGCACGTGGATAATCGATACGACCATACTGACCGGTAGGTGCAGCTGACATCAGTCCAGGGTTGGTTGGCGGTTGTAGGTATGGCTGTTGTTGCTGAACTGGTGCTTGACTGACGAACTGTGGAAATGTAGTTTGCGGCATGGCATATCCTGCCTGAGACGTGTACCCACTTTGCAGGTGCTGGTGAACGTAGTTCGATGCCGGCGACTGTCCGAACCACATTTGTTGCGCTTGCTGATGCGGCGGTGCAGTACTGATTAATTGTGGAGCTTGAGTGCAACCTGTAGAGGCGCCGGTTGTATATCCCGGGTCACACGAGACTTGCTGGACAGCACCCCCATGAGTGTGTTTTGTCGAGCTCTGTGGTGGATATAGCGGACCGACGCCTTACTCATGGGGACCACTCCAGGCTCCAACCGTTGTCCATGCCACGGGCAGAGTGTGACTTGTAGAGACACTGGTGGTGTATCCCGAACCACAAGAGAGCTGTGGTGGATATAGTGGACCAGTGCCAGGCTGGGAATCACTCTGCGCGCCGACATGCCATTGCAGGTGTTGCATCGTGGTTGCTGCCGCGGTTAGAACTGGAACTGTCGTTGGTGCGAACGTTGCGACGGGTCCACTTGATGCGACCAGGTTAGTCAGAGCGCCTGTCGGGCCGACTGTGAGGTACGCTGGTGGTGTCATCCCGGGTGCCATCGTTACAGTGCCTGGTTGGTTGTTTGTGGGGTTGACTGTGGTAGGCGTGGGTGACGGTGCGACTGAGATAGCCGGACCGCTGCTGGTGAAAACCTGCGGCTGAGTAGTAATTTGTTCACCAGACGCAGCTGACTGTCCTTGAGCCGAGTTGTCCCACGACATGGACCCAACCGATGGGCACGAGCGTCTAGTCTGATGGTAGTAGTGATCGTTACACTCGGTCAGTCGAACTTTCAGTTGAGCGAGCACTTCCTCTGCCAGTTGAAGCTTCGGGTGATAGCCCTGCTCAGCAGTCAGGCCGTACTTGTCTTCTTCGTCCCTCAACGACTGGCGATCCTCACTGGTCTGCACTGCTGCTTCTTGCTGGTCGATCTGCTCTCGCCATTCTGCGTCGAGTTCTTTTAGGTGCTGGATCGCGTCGCTCAAGCGTTTCACACGTACATCTGTATTGTACATGTACTGTCGAATCTGCTTGTCGACTGCGCTGGTCTGCGGCTCGTAGATGGGCAGTGCCAGGTGCTTCTGCGCAGCGTCGATCTGGTTGAGCAACTTGTTGTTGGCCAAACTGATGGTTCGCTTCGTGGATTGAACCATCCTGCTGCCGTTCCGGAGCAGATGCGGGTTGTTAAGTGCCGAGGGTACCAAAATGTTATAACTTATAACATACGAAGTTGTTGTTTGATGTAATGTTTTATTGTCGATAAAGTTATAGTAGATGCAGAACGGAGCGATGGAGGAGAAGGTGGAGTTCCGGAAATGGAGATATAGGCATGGCTTATATAAGTTGCTTTGTTGATATATTACTCAATGGGTTTTCGTGGGAGTAACAATAACATGTGTATCGGTGCAGATGGTTGAAGACAAACGACAAAACATAACATGTTTGGTAATGGTGATTTCGAGATGTATGTTTTCGTAGAGGTCAGCATTATAAACATGATGTTGTTGTGAATAGGTTAAAACATAAGACAGGTGTGAGATACATGAAAATATAATATAGCGATTCATTTCATGAATCGCGACAACATCCAATTCAGTAGTTAACCGTTATGTGTAGAGATGATATGCGGTTATCATATCAGGACGAAGACCCAAACTAAAAGGCGTTTGATTGTGTTCTTGCATTTTGAAGCATATTGTGCGCATTGATATGCTGGTGCTAGATGATTCATTGAATTATTATATTACACTAAAATTAAATTTTAATTGTAGCATTTTTCTTGGAAAGTCATGTATTATTCTAACTTTATTGTGTTACAATTGGAAAAAAGCCGGATGAGTTTACGATCAGCCTATAATATTATTATAATGCGGTATAACAATACTATATTATTGCATCACATTATTTTTACGATGCCTTCCTTGTTTATGGAAGCTATATCAATGTCATGTGTCACATTTCAAAATATTAGTTATTGATTACCTAACGTAATGGCCACGCTACGTGTTATACTTCGAATGCTGTTTGATTGACTTGTTTGCATTTTTAATATTAAATGTAACTGATTGTTCCTTGAGTAACCTGTTTATGGAGAAAATGCATCCATTAGCGTCAGTTGGATGATCAGTTTATAACTAACTAAACCCACTCACTCACTCACTCACTCACTCACTCACTCACTCACTCACTCACTCACTCACTCACTCACTCACTCACTCACTCACTCACTCACTCACTCACTTAATCACTCATGAAAGAAATGACGAGTATACATTTAAATTTAGAAAATTTTAGTTGCATCTAATTTGGAATTCTATCTAATTTCGCGTCTGTTTAGATTTTGGTAAATTTTATTTTGGAAATAATTTATTTATTTTTGTATTTTTCATGAAATTGATTCATAATGCAGTTAATTCATAATTCAGTTAATGCAACCAAATTCTGTGAATTTTTTCAAACGTTTTTTTATGTGAAATCACATTTATTTCACATCTATTGGTAAATCTATCAAAAGGTAAATTCATATATTTGTAAATATATCAAATGGTAAATTCATCTATTCGTAAATCTATCCAGAGGTAAATTCATATAATGGTAAATATATCAAAAGGTAAATTCATATAAAGGTAAAGGTAATGACATACATGAATGAGTTTTCCTTTTAAATACTTACATTCAGAAGTTTTTCCTTTTATGCAATTTCCTTTTATGCAGTTTCCATTTATGCAGTTTCCTTTTATGCAGTTTCCTTTTATGCAGATTCCTTTTATGCAGATTCCTTTTATGCAGATTCTTTTTATGCAGTTTCCTTTTATTCAGTTTCCTTTTACCCAGTTTCCTTTTATGCAGATTCCTTTTATGCAGTTTCTTTTTATGCAGTTTCCTTTTATGCAGTTTCCTTTTATGCGGTTTCATTTTATGCAGTTTCCTTTTATGCAGTTTCCTTTTATGCGGTTTCCTTTTATGCAGTTTCCTTTTATGCAGATTCCTTTTATGCAGTTTCCTTTTATGCAGTTTCCTTTTATGCAGTTTCCTTTTATGCAGTTTCCTTTTATGCAGTTTCCTTTTATAAATTTACCGTGGATGGGATAGATTTACTGTATGCCTAGTAATCTCCGATAAAGCTGTGTTTTGATCCCCAGTTCAACAGTCATGTTAAGCCTTAATCATGTTATGTTAACTGTGAAAAAGTCCTAGTCATTTACGTGAACGACGAGCGATGATGCTGCGAAGGATGGTGCGGTTGGGATAATCCCGGTGGTGGGCAAGGCGGTGCCTCCTAACACTCCACTTACAAACTCCGCCCCCATCATAATTAACCCCGCCTACCCGAAAAAATATATAAGTATTTGATGCCAACCATTATTACTGCCGCTATTGCCACCAGCATTTCCGTTAATCGGGCTCAACGAACGATGATGGTGTGATGGATGGTGCGGTTGGGATAATCCCGGTGGTGGGCAAGGCGGTGCCTCCTAACACTCCACTTACAAACTCCGCCCCCATCATAATTAACCCCGCCTACCCGAAAAAATATATAAGTATTTGATGCCAACCATTATTACTGCCACTATTGCCACCGGCGTTACCGTTAATCGGGCTCAACGAGCGATGATGCTGTGATGGATGGTGCGGTTGGGATAATTCCGGTGGCGGACAAGGCGGTGCTTTCTAACACTCCACTTACAAACTCCGCCCCCATAATAATTAACCCGCCTACCCAAAAAAATATACAAATATTTGATTCCACAACCATTATTACTGCCGCTATTGCCACCCGCGTTACCGTTAATCGGGCTCAACGACCGATGATGCTGCGAAGGATGGTGCGGTTGAGATAATCCCGGTGGTGGACAAGGCGGTGGTTCCAATTACAAACTCCGCCCCCATCAACCCCGCCTACCCGAAAAATTATATAAGTATCTGATGCCAACCATTATTACTGCCGCTATTGCCACCGGCGTTACCGTTAATCGGGCTCAACGAGCGATGATGCTGTGATGGATGGTGCGGTTGGGATAATCCCGGTGGGGGACAAGGCGGTGGAGGCATACCACCGAGACCAGGCGGGGCGCGCAGACCGGGCGGCATACCCATGCCTGAAATAAATTAAAATATTTTTTGAGTATTTTTTTTTATTTTTTATTTTTTTATAACTTTTTCATTGCAATTATTGGCATGACAAAGCTTCCATGGTGTCTCAGATTTTATTATTGTTTACTGGCTTAGGGAATGCTTGTAGACAGAAAAACGCGAAGTTAAGCATGTCATGTCGTACTTTCGTACGTATGTACATTGGACCAGTGCAGAAACTTTGTCACCGAAATTTCGCTATAATAATATAGCGATTTCACTTTATTTTAGGGAACCAACTATTATTATTATTATAATTAATTAAAGCATAATTACAATATTATTATTATCTTTTCCTCTCATTAAAAACCTGTGAAATCTTTCAAAGCAAACCACGGCAACGGCAAGCGCAACTTGTCCAGAAGGGAGCGACCTGATTGGATATCAGTTGTAACAACAACAAGAACAAAAAAAACGACGACGACAACAATAACAACACTAACAACAACAATAAGAACAACAGCACAACAACAACGACAATAACGACAACAACAACAACATTTTCAACAACAACAACATTTTCAACAACAACAACAACCACAACAACAACAACAGCACAACAACAAAAACAGCAAGCGTACCTGGAGCCCGAATTCCAGGCGGCGGGGGCGGTGGCATCAAAGGACCGTTGGGTCCCCTCATCGGCATTCGTAGACCATTGAACATGCTCGGATACCCGCCGAGACCCGATAATGGATTGTTGTCCGATCCACTGTTGGCTGAAAAACAAGCAATTGTAATTATATCACAAAAATTTTATATTCCTCCAGTGACATTTTTTATTACCGAAGTCAACCAGGTACAACAATTGGGTGGACAAATGGTGGTGGAGTGGTCAAAGAAGTTTGGCGGGTTTTCCTTACCAAATAGAGTTTTGGATTTTAGAGGTAAATATATTTCTGATTCTAATGAACTGCAGAAGTAAAAGAAAACTACGCAAAAATGAAAACAAAAAACTCTGAAATTCCAAAATCCTTATCAATTTAATGACTAAAAATGAAATTTGTGAAATATCGTTGGTTACTTTTTCATCAGAATCCAAAATAGTCATCCGAAACCCAGAATCAAGTTGTTGTGGAAAAATAAACATGCCAAACTTTATTGATCATTGTAATAAAATAACCAATTGTTGACCCAACATCGTCATTTTTTTCTAACACTCCTCAACTTCTATAAACAGTCATTTGTCCAAACATAATTTGCCCAACCGTTGCTTCCGCCGGCCGAGTTGGGCGCACTGCCCGGCTGACTATTATTGCCCTGCGGCGGGCCAAGCGCACTGCTCTGCGATTGGTAGCCGCCGCCGGCTCGCCCTGCTGATGAGCCGAACATGGATAGATCTGCAATGATTTGAATATTTGAATTTAGCGCCCAAATATTAGAACCAAAAATTTCATTCTGATCCACCCCTGTCTTGAAAAACCCCGGGCCACCGCTGATATCACGCATGAGACAAAAACAGACAAATGTTTTAATCATAACGACTTCGCACAATTTTCTCCAAACGGCTGAAAAAAAGTTAAAACATAGAATCAAAAGGTTTTTCCTAACCAGAAAACGGTCCATTGGTGAAATGGCCGGGAGGCGGAGTCGTAAAGTGCGGACTGCTGGCCTGCGGTCGCAGGACGGACGAGGACGCGTCCGGTGATTTGCCTGCAGAACAATTCAAATATTCAAATTTGGCACCAAAATTTGAAACTTTGTAATTTACACTATTATAAGCATACATATCAATATAAAATAAAACTACGGTTGAAGTTGAATTGAATACTAAAAAGCAGAGCATTAAAATGGAAGATTCAAATTACCCGTCGAAAGTTATCTTTCTGATTCCGTTTTGAAACAATAAATACACAAGTATATAATCACAAAATCTAGACACTTAAAACCACCACCAACCCAACATGCCGTGCTGCTGCTGTTGTTGTTGTTGATGTTGCTGGTGTTGCTGTTGTTGCTGCTGATGTTGATGTTGTTGTTGCTGATGTTGTTGCTGATGTTGTTGTTGTTGCGAAGGTTGCGACTGCCAGGACTGTGTGAACATTGACTGAGACTGTGAGGACTGAGTGGGCGGAGCCGAAGATTGACAAATGGGCAGTGTTCCAGAAAAAAGGGCGGCCATAGAGCTGGAGGAGGAGTTTGGATTGGCTCCGCCTGCACCGCGAGCGTTCGCTGACGTCGCCGCCAGGGTGGAGAGGAAGGAGGAGGCGAGACCAGATTGGTAGTACGGGTGGACCGTTTCCTTCTCCTGGAGATGAGTGAGTGAGTGAGTGAGTGAGTGAGTGAGTGAGTGAGTGAGTGAGTGAGTGAGAGACTGAGTGAGTGAGTGAGAGACTGAGTGAGTGAGCGAGTGAGTGAGTGAGCGAGTGAGTGAGTGAGTTAGTGAGTGAGTGAGGTGAGTGAGTCTGAATGTGTAAGAGAAGATTTTATTTGAGCGTATAACCTTGCTTCACCTTGTTCAATTTGCTTCAAAATTAATGGAGTGCAAGAATAACAAAAGAGTGAGTAAGAGAGAGTGAGTGAGTGAGTAGGTGAGTGAGTGAAAGAGTGAGTGAGTAACCAACCCGTCGAACACGTTCATCGGCTTCGCGCGCTTCCTGTTCCAATAGATCCATTAAGCCCTTTGACGATTCACTTATCGGATCGAAACCTGCAGAGGCGTTAGATTTTAGTAAAAAAACGTAATAACGAGACAAATGTAATTATTAATTCAAATGGAATTCACCCTAATCACTGGGCTCAGCAAGCGAAAAAATTTCTGAAATGAATACAATAACAACAACGGATAATAAAACAACCACAACACCTTCAAACTACCGGATTTAACTCAATTCTGTCGACCGCTAGCTGATGGAATAGCAGCTTGTCCCACGAATTTATCCCATGACGACCAACAACACCACAACAACAACAACAACAACCACAACACCACAACAACAACAACAACAACAACAACAACAACAACACCACAACAACAACAACAACAACAACAACAACAACAACAACAACAACAACAACAACAACACCACCACCACCAACACCACAACAACAACAACAACAACAACAACAACAACAACAACAACAACAACAACAACAACAACAAACCCAGATCATCCTCCGTGTCCGACAATGTGAGTTTTGTGCCACCGAACGCGGATCGGCCCAACAGCAGTGCCATCGCCGAATCGGATGCCATCGGTTGACCACCACGATTGCCGGCAGTTGACGATCCGAGTTGACCACCCGAGCTCATGGCCGCCGACATCAATGCCGCCGACGTGGACGTCAGATCCGAGTTGGCTGCTGGAAAATATGTGAACTTGAAATAGTCGAAGTGTCGAACAATTAAATCCAACTAGAATTACAGTACGACAAACCGAACGAAATTGTCTAGCCTAACAATCCTGAGCCTTTTATAACATATCGTTATATGAGTTTTTATTTGTTAGATAACATGGAATGGGAAAAAATTGAATTTTACAGAGTTAGTCACATGATTACTCACTATTTCTATATTGAATAGGTAATTCAGAAAATACAGCATAAAAAACCGAAACTGTACGAAATTAGGATAGTAACTTGAGATATCTAAAGTTTGGATAAAAAATGAACAGGTCATATTATACCAACCACTAGAAACAGCTGTCATCGCCTCGGCATTCAACTGGGCCGCCGCGTTCATGAACCCAAAGACGGCCTGCCAATCCGTGGCCGCCTGGGTGCCAGGGTGCGACAGACCGGGCGGCGGTGGCGGCAGCGGTTGAGAGTGCGCTGAAAGTTTGTTAATAATGTTATAATCGCTCTATAACGGCGGATTTTATAGTTTGATCATCCTCGAACTCTTCCGAGTTATCACATATAGGTGGTGGGTTGGAGTAAGGGTTATTCATTGGGACTTCTCCATTACTGAAGCCTTACACTTGTTGGATGTAAAAATGTTCCTTCAAATAGAAAGTACATGCGCCAGCAAGCCAATTTGCGGGATATTCAAGATTCAACATTTACAGGAAACAAACTGAAACAAAGAAAATTAAGAAAAGGGAATAACAAGGTGAGGTGAGAAATACAACATGAAACAATAGACATCTTTTTATACATTGTTTATCATATTGACATTCTGGGAACCTCAAAGATACCTTTATTCGTAAGAGTTTGAAAAAACACTGATAAAAAAATATTTTTTCCGGCATGGCTATAGTCGCTTTTTATTAACTCGTTTTGTGCAAACAACAAGCACATTTAAACCTACTGTTTCACCGTTGATTCGTTAGGTTTAGTAATAAACTACGAGTAATGAATTTTGCCGTTCATTACTAAACTTGAGAAAAAGAGAGCGAAACATTAGGTGCGAATTGTCTGGCCTTGCAAAAAAGGAGTCAATAATCGACTATATTTATCACAATAATAAAAAATAAATAAAAAGAACCTTCAGCATACGCTGCTGCCGCGGACGGATCGTGACCGTTGAGCAACGACGGCTTCAACGGCGGTTGACTCGGGAACACACCCGCCGATGATACCGAAGTGGCCGATTGACTGATGGCGATCGGTTGTGACTGACTGAACACGGGGATCAGCGATGAATCTGGAAAAATATTATTAACATAAAATAATACTAATTTATTGTAAAATATCATACAATTTGATTTATATGATACAAATCATATAATCGCAACAATTCTTACAATAAAGTCTATTGTAGTCCTTAATTAACCTATCCTATGTGGGGTTTGGCTCTGTTCATCAAGACGCCTCCTAAGAATCCCCCAAACTTATAGCTGGAATATTAGACTTTTTATACCATTGTTCATTTATTAAATCAGGGGTTCTGTTTGTTTATAAGAGGAACCTTGATTTACAGAATCGGTGAACCACAAACGTGAGAGAAAAGGTTCGTCACTCACCCTTATTGTTCGCTTACGTTTCCACTCTGAAGGTAGGTCAGAGGCAGATAACAACTCCCTGCCTAGAAGGATTTTTTCAGTTAATCATACTCATCTTACTAGTCAAAAACAAATTTAAAACGGCTCGGTAGCTTTTATTCAACGAGTTTCGTTGTGCTCTACTAAAAACAACTAGCTTCGTATAAAGTTTTTTGTTTTACACTGTTTCATAATTTGTTCTAAAATCAACGTTTAGTCATGGAATTCCATTTCAAACTGATTCACCGACCTTTCGGGTGGGGCTAGGATTTCTGGCGGCCAACCCACCCCTGAAACGTATACAATACTCAAACAATTTCAAATCTAAAAATATCCAAACCCGACGAACCCTCGGTCGACGTCCGACTGATCGACTCTCTGGCCACCGCCACCGCCATCAGCTCGGCGTCGATCGACGTACCGCTGAAGCGCGCAGACTGCCAATTCAAAGACTGCGCGTTGAGGGACTGCGCAGCGGACTGCGGCGTAGAGCAAGCCATGTCGGCGGCACCACCACCAGCACCGCCGGCACCCATCTCCGTCGAGTCGGGTCGATCGAACGATCCGCGCCGATTCCAATCGCCATAGCTGAAATGCGGTGGAATGTAATTACCATTTTATGAAGCTTGTTGTTGAATAAATAGTTGTTATAGACCCGTTACCCATGTTCGTTATTCGTCGCAAAATTGTCGGCAGCTCTTGAGAAAAGCTAAGAAAATAATAGACATAGAGCAACGTTCAAAAGGAAACCAAAAAATTTAAATATGTCAGTTTTGAGTTTGATGAATGTGAAAAAAATTAACCTATTAGGCGGTTGAGAGTGGCTGGAACCGGACGGCGTGGGTACCGGCTGCGGGGCTGACGATTTTTTAATGTTGTTGTTGTTGTTGATGTTCGAGTTATCGTGCAACAGGGGCGCACTGTTGTTGTTGCTGGCTGAAGAGGTGGTAGTGGGTGCACTACTGGCACCCGCATCCGCTGACTGCTCGGTGGACATGCCTGCAACAACAACAACAACATGAGCAACAACAACAACAACAACAACAACAAAAACAACAACAACAACAAAAACAACAACGACAACATCATTCATAAGAACAACATCCTGTATAACAGCGAGCAGCAACAACTTTAAGAACAACAACAACAACAACATCCTCTTTGATAATAGCATCATCCTGTATAACAGCGATATCATCTCAATATTAATGAGCAGCCACAACAACATGATCATTGATACAAACTCGTTTTAACATTATTTGCTGGCAATGGCTCGGTAAGCATGTCGCCGACTACAACCATAACAACAACAACAACAACAACAACAACAACATCATCAACAACATCAACAACATCTAGGATGGAAAATACAACAAGAACATTGGGAACCACGGCCGGCCCCTTATTTCCCTTCCCCGCAATTAATGAAGAATGAAGATGGAGATGATGGAACATTACTCCAATTACTCCAGCACTAACCCAACATTTCTAGTAGAGTTGACCACAGCATATTTAGCATTATCAAAACGTCATCAGGACGTCATAGGATAGGAAAGGTGATGCGAGGCAAAACGACAATCGATGGGGGTGATGATGATTAGATTTTGTTTGAGTTGAGTCGAGGTGTAAAAATGGGAATGGCTGAGGTTGAGCATGAGAGAGGTATGTTCCACGTGGCGAAAATATGGTGGTCAAAAAAGAAAAGGTTAAATGGGTAGGAAAGAGTAACAGTCAGCGAAAAATCTAATTTGCTCATGCTATATAGTTAATTAACACATTTTCTATAGAAGTTTCATCATTTGTGGAAATAAACGCAAAAAAAGCGTAAAATATTGCACGCGAAACAACAAATAGCCCAACTATTTCCCGCGAGTTTTAAGTATGGAGTCACCAAAAAATTCTGGCCCGACTTCATATCTAGCAGGATGATGCCATGCTCACTGATTGGTTCATGTTATGTTGCTAATCGTAAACTTCAATTGTCGCTCCAATTAACAGACTGTGACATTAGACCACGAACTTGAAGATCCAAGTCTCGAACCCCCACCTCTGGCTATCCAGTCGACCACACATCCCACTCGACTAACCCATCATCTGCTCATGTGGCCGCCACCGGCCGTCCGCTCCGACCAATTTTCCGAGTGATCCACCGGAGTACTGACTGATCGCTCCAAAATTGCTGAACCACAACCTCTGGGTGGTCGCTCCAACTAACATAATAGGACGTTAGAAAACTAACCTAAGTGTCCGACTATCCGAGGGTCGAACCCCCACCTCTGGCTACCCAATCGACCACACATCCCACTACACTAACCCATCATCTCCTTATGTGGTCCGCCACCGGCAGTTCGCTCCGACCAATTTTGCGAGTGCTCCACCGGAGTACTTACTGATCGCTCCAAAATTGCTGAACCACAACCTCAGGGTGGTCGCTCCAACTAACATAATAGGAAGTTGACTCTTTAGGTAATTTTTCTAAGTCTCGAACCCCCAACCTCTGGCTACCCAATCGACCACACATTCCACTACACTAACCCATCATCTGCTCATGTGGTCCGCCACCGGCCGTCCGCTCCGACCAATTTTCCGAGTGCTCCACCGGAGTACTCACTGATCGCTCCACACTGCTCCCGCCAACGCTGGAAAAAAGAGTAAATATTCAAAAAAAATCAATTATAATATAATCAAATATAATATTTTTAATATAAATATATAATCTTTTCTTTTTATTGGTTTATCAAATAAATATTGAAATTTTCGAATATTAATGAACGAATTTCGGTGAAATATCGCCAACCTCCGTTGCTGCGATCCGTGATGCCGTTTACCGCGAGCGCCGCCAGCGTTCGCTGCCGTCGCGTTGCTGTTGTGCGGTGTGAGCGGCTGCAAATAACAAAAATCAAAATGAAAGGCATAAAAAATCAATTTAACGGAAAGGAGATTTTCAGGTTTTTTACACGACTCAACTCTGTGGAGATGTGTATTTAGAAAAATTATAAAAATCTGTATAGTTTCTTGAGTCAGATATAAGAAACGCAGTTTTTTTTGTAAAACCTCACCAAACCATGGACTCATGGTTTTCAAACAGCTACGTTTTTAATTCACCTGTATCTTACTGGTGGAAATGTTTATTTTCAATTCAGTGTGTGTAAATGGTCAGTGTTGACATTTTGTACAACATAATCCTCAAAAACGCATTATTTCTAATAAAAATATTATTTCTCTAATGCATCATGTCTAATAAAAAAATTATTTCTCCAAGTTTTTCTTACATATTCTCATGGTACAAAAACATACCTGTTTTGCATTGGATGTGGCATCGGCCAACGTCACGTCGTACATGTCATCGGTCGAGTGTCTGACCGGCTGCGATCGGGTTTTCGGCGACGCCGACCGACCGCCCTTCCTGCAAAATGCAAACAAAATCGTCTAAAATAAATTATATTATTATTATTTATTTTGAGACCTCAAAATAACTTCATCATTGAAAGCGTCAGTTGAAGAACAGTACTAACCCTTGGCGGATGCGCTCATCCTCCAAAGGTAGGGGAATCTTCCCAAAGAGGGGGAATTTCCACGATTCAGGCTATTTTAGCTACACCGTGGGGCGTGGAGAACAAACTCTACCTTTTGAAACCGCCAAAGAGGGGGCAATTCCACTTTTCCCTCCCCTTCTCGTCCGCTAGTGGTACTAACAAACTCGCACTCCGTCATTATCTTACTAAAAAACCTAAAACAAAAATTTGCCAAATTCACAAAATCACCCAACCGATTAGTAGCCGAGGCTTGTTGGGCCGGCGGATTAACGATCGTATCCATCAGCCGTCGTTCGTAGTCCGTATGCTTGCCCTGCTGCATGTCCTCCTTCGTGAACGACGCCTCGTCCTCGGCGACGTCGTGTAGATACATGCACTCCTGTTGGAATTATAATTCATTAATTAAAGTATTAATTATTAATTGTTCATGATTGATTATTAATTAATTATAACAATAACGAATAAAAAATAAATATATATTATTTTTCATGTAAATCATTTTTAGGTTTGTGAATGTGTTTTCCAAGATAATTATCTTATAAATTATAAATCCTGGGAAACGTTTATTCCTCCAGTATTGATAATTACAAAGGTAAAGTTAGTTAGAATCAGAGTTCTGCCTTCTGCTCCTCGAATACTGTACTATCATCGTCATCGAGAAAGGCATGGAAATTTTCTCTCCACATTAATCAATAATCATTATTATAAACCCTACTCAAGCCATAACCAGACATCAGTGGATTAACTTGCATAATCGGTTTTACATATTATATTGAGTTAACGGGAACTAATCTGAATGAAATTTAAATGCGAATAAAAATTAAATCAAGATAAAAAGCCCTGGCGGACGAGATAATCCTCCAAAGGGAGGGGAATTTCGTCAAAGAGGGGGAATTGGCAGTTTTCAGGCCATTTTACCTACACCTTAGGAAACAAATTCTCTATGTTTTGAAAATGCCAAAGAGGTGGGAATTCCCCTTTTCCTACCCCTTCTCGTCCGCTAGAGATATAAAGTAAGAACCAACCGGTTTATGACACGTCAGATTGCGCAGAAAGCTCGAGCAGTACTTGGTCGTACCGAGACTGGCCTTGACCGATCGTCCGTCCACTGTCTGCAGAGAAAAATAATGATTAATTAAGTGCAAAAACTTTCACCATAAAAATAAATCTTCATATTTTTTGAAGAGACAGGTGTAAAATCATCTATAGTGAACATCAGAAGTGCAAAATCGACAGGCAACATCAAGGAACAATTCATCCGACCAGAAACAATGAAAGATAACAAGGTAATTTTATGTTACATATCCATTACTATTACTTCCTTTCCTTTAACCCATCCTATTCATGGATTGCCAAAAAAAAAATTAAAAAAAAAAAAAAAAAAAAAAAATGAAAAAAAAAAAAAAAAAAAATTTGGTCATTTTTTTTTTTTTTTTTTTTTACAAAGTTTTGAAAATGTCTCTGTAATACGTTAATAAACGTTAATAAACACCTCTAAAGTGTAATATAAAATGTCAGAAGTGTGAGAAAAGTTCTAAAAACACATTGCCCACTAAACGAGGAACACATTTTGTCCCCATTTCATAAATGGGGACAAAATGCCGTCTCCTCCAGTCAATATGCTAAGCCGCCAAATGAATTAATTTTTATATTCAGTCATGGCCAGCGCTCACACGTGTCACACCTACACGTGTCAGACATGATGGTGCAAGCCTACGGTGATCTGCTCAATCGCCAGCCCGAGCTAAAGAGCTTCTTGAGATTCAAGTGAAAAAATGACACGTTAACTTGTCCAACCCGGGTAACACCCACTGAACATGATGATTGCATGTTATAGCATACAGCTGTTGGGTTGAGTTGAGTCGCACAGTCGACTACTGTGCATCACCTTCTCTTACATTTGATGCAGCTATGTAACGATTCACAAGTTGGAGTAGTTAACACTACAACTTTTCACTTGAATTCCAGGCAGTTCTTTACCTTACTTTAATCAATTATTCCTTACGAGTTTGGGCTCAAAACTGTTATCTAAGTCATCAGAATCATTAAATAAATCTAAATGAGTACCCTACTGATGATTTGGGACATGTATGGTCGATCCTGGATGGATACCAAAAATTTGTAAAAAAAAAAAAAAAAATGAATAAAAAAAAAAAAAAAAAAAAAAAAAAAAAAAAAATGTGCGAATTTTTTTTTTTGGCAATCCATGATCCTATTTAATTAAAATCAAGTGGACAATGATACACTGAACTGAACGGATTTCAGACTTTTTACTGAGTATACTTTTCTGGATCTTATTATGAAAAGAAAAATTTATCAGTGTACAGATTTGTACAATAATTTTCGATGTTCGTTTTCGTCCGACCCACCTGAATATTATTGATGTTCATGATGGCACGTAACGCGTCTTCGGGTCGTACGTAAGTCACGTAGGCCGTACAGCTCGATGTTTGCTGAAGGAAATAGGAAAATGAACAAATAAATGTAGATATAGTGCAACAATTTAGATCATGAACAAATTTGTTTCTTGTTAACAAAAGCAATAATTTAGAAAAAAAATCTTTAAAGCATCCCGTTCCTTCTGTAAGAATTCAGATGCATTGGTCTCGATTTTTCCTCGTCGATAAACCTCTAACTGCTTTGTCAAATTTTTCTGCATTAATGAATTGCAGCATTATTCAAATCAACAAGTATTCTTCCTGTACGACTGCTGGTAAGTGACGAAGGAACTTCTGTAGCTAACTTATTTTGACTATTTACCTGCTGTTGTGCGGCTGTTCCCACAACCACCTTGACGATCTTGCCATATCGACCGAAGTACTCGGGTTTCTTCAGTGTCTCAGGCTCAGCCACCTTTGGTGTGAGTCCGATCACGTAAACGAGGTTTTTCTGAAAATGATTTTCCGTAAAATAAATTGAAGAAAAAATCACTAGGAAATTTTGTTAAAACAACATTTTGAAACAACGTTTCGAGCTCAGAACAGTTTATGTAATCGTCGAACGAGAGCAATTGCTTCAAGCTCCGGGATTATGCGTGAGCTTAGTCTCAGGTTTCAAAGAAAAGGAAAAAGCACCACGCCAATCGTCTTCCCAAGAAGATCACATGACGAAAAATAATTTGTTAGTAGCCTATTTATTATGGATTCAGCAGCCCAAAAACACGAGATAATCTCCTAAACTCGAATTTATCGTGCCGAACCTGCAAAACACGCAGATTGGCCAAGTGTTTCCGACTTTCCGACACCTTCTGCCGCTCTTTCTGTTGCTTCTGCTTCTTTTCCTGCTTGATCCTCTGCAGTCTGAAATAAAGGTTCGTTTATAAAACTGGAAGACTATATTCGAAACAGCAGAAGTAATTTTTTCGGTTTCTTAATTTCTGGGTGATGACAAGTCATACTTAAATGTATAAAAGTCGATAATTTATTTTTTATTTTTATTCAGCACATTCGAGTATAAGTGAGTGTAAATTGTGAATATAAGAGTGAGAATAAGTGTTAATTGAAGATATATCAATATTTGTAAAAGTGTAGGGGCGAATGGAATGCCAAAATAAATTTTTTTAACAACCTCGCGTCGGTTAATGGAATTATTTACAATTAACAGAATCCAGAAATTTCTCGCAACTCAATAAAGTAGCTAACTTGAATTACCTAATGTTTAATTCGCTTCGGTATACCATAGTGTATAATAATCTTTGACTATGTGTTGTTTTTTTCGTAAACTTTCACCCCATCAAATGCAAAAATTTTGTCATTTAACAAATATTTTATACACAACAAACTCTTCAGAGGACAGCGGCTTAAAGTTGACAGGATTCTCGGGGTACGGCTGTCGACACCCCGGGCATAACCCATTCTCGTCCGTGCGTATACGATGCCAGCAAAACCGGCAGATCTGAAATTACTTTTAATATTTTATTATCATCTCTCGGTTGCATGTATCTATCGCAAATAAATTTGCGCTCACATGTATTCAGTCTGTCATTTACCAATAAAAACATGATGCTAATGACAAATTAATTTTGAACTAACGAAAATAAAAATAATGTATTACAACATCTGTTTGTGACACTAGCGGACAAGAAGGGGTAAGAAAAGTGAAATTCTCCTTCTTCGACGTTTCCGAAAAAAATAATTTGTTCTTTAAGGTGTAAGTAAAATGGCCTCAAAATGCCGATTCCTTCCCCCCTCTTTCCCTCCCTTTGGTGGATTAGCTCGTCCGCAAATGATCTCAACAGATAAAAGTTTTGGTGATCTCTTTAACTACTTGGAATAAAACAATAACTCTTCTCACATCACGGAGGAGAAGAGAAAATGTTGTAGTAAACAACGAATGAAATGCATCAATCTATGGGATGGTAGTTGATAATACTGAATGAATTAACCCACCTGATATTCGCATTTGCAGGGATAAAAGTTGATGTCGTCAATTTCAAACGGCTCCACGCACAGTGGGCACTGAAAAATGAGAAAATATAATTATAAATAAACTTTAATTAACAAAGTATTTCTGTTATTAACCCCATCGAAAGTCCTAATAAATATTTTGCAATAATTAATCACTCATTTACACAGCCAAGACTGACGGATAGAAGGACACTAAATCAAACGGATATTTCGGCCTTCAAAATTTGAATTCCTCAGTCAAATTAAAACTTAACGAAAAGCTCAGAATCTCGCCTACAAAAGCATGTAGTTCAAAAGCATCAGCGCACATAAGAGTTTCAATAAAGATTCAAAACTTTGACGAAAACGTGTAATCATTTTTAGAGTCGAAAACCAGGTGAAATTGAGATTGAATAATATTGATTGATAGCTTAAACGAAAGCTAAAAGTTCCCTCTTTCCGTTAATAACATTAACACAAGATGAATCCGACGAATTCAGACCAAAAGTCATCAAAATACCCAACCTCTTTATCGCTTTGCTCATCACTGGACATGTTATTGTTTTTGAATCCTGTTTCTCGACCTAGTCGTTCTTCTTGTTGTTCTGAAATAAAGTGAACAAAACAATGAAAGTTTAGAAAATTTATTCATTTATTTATCTGCTTGAAAACTCAAAAAATAATCCAGAAAACATTCAGCGAATTTTAACTCGCGTGATTTTTAGTGCACAATGGGAAAACGAAAAAAAATGTGAGACGAAAACGAATGTTTTGTCGACAACCTAAAATTGATATTGTAAAACTATTCACGTTCACGAGAATGATTCAACTGAACCTAAGATTGAAGTTTTAGAAGTCACTCAGTTGGTCAATCGATTCTTCAGTCAGTCATTCAGTCAGTCACGCAGTCAAACAGTCCGTCAGTCGGTCAGTCAGTCAGTCAGTCAGTCAGTCAGTCAGTCAGTCAGTCAGTCAGTCAGTCAGTCAGTCAGTCAGTCAGTCAGTCAGTCAGTCAGTCAGTTAGTCAGTCAGGTAGTCAGTCAGTCAGTCAGTCAGTCAGTCAGGTAGTCAGTCAGTCAGTCAGTCAGTCAGTCAGACAGACAACCCATTGCGCAATCAATCAGTCAATCCATCTCTCAATCAATCTATGTGGCGTGCCATCATTTAGTCAACTCCGTAAGGCAGTCTTTCAAAATAAAAAGGTCGATGCACTAGCGGACGAAAAGGGGTGGGAAAAGTGGAATTCCCCCCTCTTTGGGGATTTCAAAACGTAGAATTTGTTCCCCAAGGTGTAGGTAAAATGACCTGGACACTGCCGATTCCCCCTTCTTCGGGAATATTCCCCTCCCTTTGGAGGACTGGCTCGTCCGCCAGTGGTCCGTGCACTGGCGGTTTCAAAAAATAAATCTTGAAAGGCACTATATAGCAGACAAGACAAACCTCCAATGGGAAGGAAATCTATCCAAAGAGGGGGAAGTTGGAAAAATATTCGGTAATTTTTCCTAGACTTTAAGGAACAAATAACGTTTTTGAAACGGCCAAAGAGAGAGAGGAACTCATCTTTTTCCACCCCTTCTCGTTCCTAAGGTTAAGGTAAAATAGACTAAAATCTGTCAATTCCCCTCTCTTTGGAGGTTTGGCTTTTCCGACAGTTAGTAAAAAATTATATTGTCTAAAACATTTCCATATCTATATTATCTGAACTCACTTCATATGACTTTAAAGAGAGTTACGGTAGATTCTTTGTGAAACAGACATATGATAGGGTCATGATGACTTCAGGCTATCATGAGGATTTACTCTAATTGGTTCCTAGTCAAAAGACAAACAAAAAGTTTTTTGTTCTAGAACCGTAGATAAATAATTCTGAAGGACCGAGTATAAAGCGTTCCGTTCAATTCGTTATTCGGTTAGTCAGCTAAAATTCATCGAACAACCAAACAGTATTTCGGTAGGTCAGTCAGTCACTCACTCACATAATGATGAAATACAGAAAAAATCTATGAATGAACATCAACCCGGATAAAAATTTTTTATTAAAGTTTTCTCTTTATCGAAGCGACAGATTTTTCTCACCCCCCGTCTGCTGACGCCCATTAGGTACTGAATCGATCGTTGCTTTTATTATCTATCAACCGGGCTGAAACATGAACTGGGTTATTGCTCCGGTCAACCTGGCTGTCGTTACCCCGCTGATTGGCCAGAGCTTCGCTGCCTAACGAGACAGAAAGCAACTTTCAGCTTTCTTATAAACGTCATGAAACACGATTAGATTATATTCTACTATCCAATGGCTGTCGTTACCCCGCAAATCGGCAAGAGCTTCGCTGTCAAACCAAACGAAAAGCGATGTTCAGGTGACTAATAAAAATCGTGAAACCTGAACAGATTTCACCGTACTCAACAGTGGCTGTCGTTACCCCAACGATTGGCTAGCGCTTCGCCGTCAAACAAAATCGAAAACAGTGTCCAGCAAATGTATAACGTTCTTGAAACGTGAGTGTAAAACCAGTAACTTGGCTGTCGTTGGGTTCACAGTCAGCCAGTCAATTATTCAGCACATCAATCATTCAGTAAGCCAGTCGGTCAGTAAGTCAGTATGTCTGTCTGACCATCTGTTAGTCAGTCGGTCAGTCAGTCAGTCAATCAGTCGGTCAGTTTGTCAGTCAGTCAGTCAAGACTCAATAATCCTTCGGCTAGTCTGTCAGACTCAGCAGTCTGATCTGACTGACGGCACAGGAGCGTTTTTTCAACTGAGAATCCCTTCCTTATTTCCTTCAGTTACTCAACCTGTCAGCAGCCGACCATTCTGTCAGTCATCAAAAAGTCAGTCAATTCAGTTGGTAAGTCATTCAGTTGTTTACTACCAGAATATTACGCAACCACAAACCCATAAAACGTTTTGGGTAACGAGTTATCAACATTATTGCCGTCTGGCTTTTATTTGTAACAATTAAATTCGAAAAAAATCGTTAAAAGTTCGTCATTCAAGAAGTTAAAATGTCGAATGCATGTTTTTTATTCTATCATTTTAGCAGCAGTCAGTTAGTCAGGTAGTCAATCCGCGAGTAAGGCAATCGTCGAATCAGTCAGTCAGTCAGTCAGTCAATCAGCCAGTCAGTCATCCAGTCAGTCAGTCAGTCATTCAGTCAGTCAGTCAGTCAGTCAGTCAGTCAGTCAGTCAGTCAGTCAGTCAGTCAGTCAGTCAGTCAGTCAGTCAGTCAGTCAGTCAGTCAGTCAGTCAGTCAGTGGTCAGTCAGTCAGTCAAACAGTCAGTCAGTCAGTCAAACAGTCAGTCAGTCAGTGGTCAGTCAGTCAGTCAAACAGTCAGTCAGTCAGTGGTCAGTCAGTCAGTCAAACAGTCAGTCAGTCAGTCTGTCAGTCAAACAGTCAGTCAGTCAGTCAGTTATTCAGTCGGTTAGTCAGACAGTCAGTCAGTTATCTAGTCAGCTATCAGTCGTTCCATCAGTCATTCCATCAGTCCAAACATCAGTCAATCCATCGTTCAATCAATCAATGTTTAGTCAACTCCGTAAGGCAATCCATCAGTCCAAACATCAGTCAATCCGTCAGTCAATCCATCATTCAATCAATCAATGTTTAGTCAACTCCGTAATGCAATCAATCAGTCTATCCATCAGTCAATCCGTCAGTCAATCCATGAGTCAATCCATCAGTCAATCCATGAGTCAATCCATCAGTCAATCCATCAGTCAATCCATGAGTCAATCCATGAGTCAATCCATTAGTCAATCCATCATTCAATCAATCAATGTTTAGTCAACTCCGTAATGCAATCCATCAGTCAATCCATGAGTCAATCCATCAGTCAATCCATGAGTCAATCCATGAGTCAATCCATCAGTCAATACAACAGTCAATCCGACAGTCGATCAATCAATGTTTAGTCAACTCCGTCAGGCAGTCTGTCAATCGATAAGTCAATGTATTAGCGGACGAGGAGGAGAGGGAAAAGTTGATTTCACCTCATTAATGGAATAAGTCCATGCACTGGCGGTTTTCAAAAAAAAATTCTTAAAAGGCACTGGCGAAGAGTCAAACCTCCAAAGGGAGAGGGATTCTATCCAAAGAGGGGGGGTTGCAGAAAATAAGTCATTTTACCTACACCTTGTGGAACAAATAATGTTTTTGAAACGGCCAGAGAGAGGACAATTCATCTTTTTCCTCCCCTTCTCATCCGCTAGTATTGATAGGATAAGGTAAAATAGCCCAAGTTCTGTCATTTCCCCCCTCTTTGGAGGTCTGGCTTTTCCGACAGTGAGCCCTTCAGTAAAAAGCTATGTAGTTTAAAACATTTCCATATCTATATTATCTGAACTCACTTTATATGACTTCAAAGGGTGCCTTCCGAAACGAACGTCAAAAAAGTTGTCGAACAAAGTTGCAACTTTTCTGCAGACAGACTATGAAGGCACCCAAAGAGAGTTATGGCACATTCTTTGTGAAACAGACATACAGGGAGGCCCAAAAGTCTCTACCCTCTGTTTGAGGTCGAATTTCTCGAAAAAAATTTATTGGAAGATTGGTGTTCAAATATGCAGTTATAGGTAAAAACACCTGGAAAATTGAATTACGTTGTCAGATTTGACCTATTTCTCACCATAATATGGCTTTTTGTAAAAAAATCGGCAAAATCAGGTTATTCCTGTATTTTTATGATGTTCAGTCGAATTTTTTTAATGTAAACGTGTTTTAAGACTAAAAAATTGCATAATTCTGCTTTAAGATGATGTTTGAGCTGAAATTGTCAGAAAATAAAGTATGTATTTGCTTCGACCGGCGAAATATAAGCCAATTTGCGAATGTCATTTTTCGGACCAAAATCTTCAATTTGGCAGTTTTCAGCATTTATCTTGTTTTATAGCCCTAAATGGGGACTTATGACGTTAAATTTGCACATTGGGAGTTGTTGAAGCATTATTATTTTGACTAGAAGTTATTTTACCGATTTTAAAAAATTTTGATTTTTCTCAAAAACTACGATTTTTCTTTGGTTACCCTGACTTTTTTGTAGTAAATCACTATAATGTCAACCTGTCTTCTTATACAGATATCATAAAAACCAAGTTAACACTTGTTTTCAGCATCATAAAACTCTTTTACAATAATTTGAACATGTTATCGTAACATTTTGTCCAGTTTCCATAGTATTTTGGTCAGAATTGCCGAAAATACACGAAAAATCCATCAATTTCGCACAAAAGTAAAATTTTAGCAATCCTATGAAAAAATAAACCATATAATATCAAATTTCAGGTGTCATTACATATATTTCGGTTGTAAAAGGGAATCATGCAATTTAATAAATTTGAGAGATTCATGGTCAAAGAGCGGGTAGAGACTTTTGGGCCACCCTGTATGATAGGTTGATGATGACTTTATGCTATCATGAGGATTTACTCTATTTCGGTTCCTTTTGATGCTGAACAAAATTTCAAACAAAAAGTTTTTGTGTCCTAGAACCTTAGATGAAACGAAGAACCACTGACGGACGAGCCGAACCTTATTTTTATTGTTTTTTATTGTTGTTGGGTTGTCTCATTCGGATCAAGACTTCGCCGGGTCCGAACCACGATAGGACACGATGGTGCTTGCCATAAGGCATATCATGGAATCAATTCCAAGTTACTACGTCGGATGTTCAAGGCATACTCTTTAGCGACCATCAGCCAGTAGGTCGCACTTCTGTTTGACTGCCATAAGGCTTGTTGGTGACGGCCCCGGGATTCGAACCCGTGTGCGGGTTTTGATTGATTGATTTCAATGACTTGAACCTCCAAAGGGAAGGGTATTTTTCAGAAGAGGGGGGGGGGGAACTGGCAAAATTAAGTCACTTAACCTTTGCCTACAAAAGGAACATACTCAATTTTTTGATACCGCCGAAGAGGGGAATTCCAGTTTTCCCTCCCCTTGTTGTCCGCTAGTGATAAGATCCAAATACAAAGCATTCTATTCAATTTGTTAATCGGTTAGTCAGCTGAAATTTATCGAACAACCAACCAGTATCTCGGTAGGTCAGTCAGTCACTCATTCGAGCTTCGCTGCCTAGCGAGACAGACAGTCATTTTTAGATTTCTTATAAACATCGTGAAACAAAATAAGATTCAAGTCTACTATCCAATGGCTGTCGTTACCCCGCAAATCGGCAAGAGCTTCGCTGTCAAACCAAACGAAAAGCGATGTTCAGGTCACTGATAAAAATCGTGAAACCTGAACAGAATTCACCGTTCTCAACAGTGGCTGTCGTTACCCCGACGATTGGCCAGAGCTTCGCCATCAAACAAAAACGAAAACAGTTTCCAGCAAACGTATATCGTTTTTGAAACGTGAGTGTAAATCCAGCAACTTGGCTGTCGTTGGGTTCACAGTCAGTCAGTCTATATTCAGTACATCAAGCAGTCAGTAAGCCAGTCAGTCAGTCAGTCAGTCGGTCCGTTACTCAGTCAGTCAGCCAGTCAGCCAGTCAATTAGTCAGTCAGTCAGTCGGTCGGTCAGTCAGTCAGTCAGTCAGTCAGTCAGGCAGTCAGTCAGTCAGTCAGTCAGTCAGTCAGTCAGTCAGTCAGTTAGTCAGTCAGTCAGTCAGTCAGTCAGTCAGTTAGTCAGTCAATACTCAAAAATCTGTCGATTAGTTTGTCAGATTCACCAGTCGTACCTGACTGACAGCACCATGCGATCATAAATTCAGTCACACGGTTTTCTTTTCTACTGAGTTAATGCTGAAATCCCGCTTATTCTTATTTCCTTCATTCACTCACTCAGCCATTCTGTCAATCGTCAAAACGTCAGTCAACTCAGTTGGTCAGCCAGTCAATGTTTTGTCATTATGCCACCAACTTTTACACGACAAAAAATCCATAGAACGTGTTGTGTAACGAGTTATAGACAGTCAGTCAGTCAGTAAGTCAGTCAGTCGGTCCGTTACTCAGGCCGAATTACATAAGCTACTCCTTTTGTATATTTTCTCCTCTCTAAGTCAATTCAGACATAGGCATTAGCTTTTTTACATGCCTATGTATCAGGCTTAGGCTTAGAAATAACTTTCTGCTATGTATTTGTTTTTGGCCAAAAAGACGGGTCAAAATACTTCTAAATCTAGATGAAAAAAGGTAGGGTTGGGAAATTACCTAGCAGAATCTCCATGCCATACCCTTTTCTTATTTTGCTGTTCAACTTCAATCCATTCGATTAAGGCTCCGGCTTAGGCTTAGTTCCGAGCTTGGAACTTAGGCTTAGGCTTAGGAACGAACTTTGGCTCCGTATTAGGCTTAGGCTTAGGCATATGACCAACTCAGTCAGTCAGTCAGTCAGTCAGTCAGTCAGTCAGTCAGTCAGTCAGTTCGTAAGTTAATCAGCCATTCAGTCAGTTAGCCAGTCAGTCAGTCAATCAATTAGTTAGTCAGTCAGGCAATCAGTCAGTCAGTCATTCTGTCAGTCAGTCAGTCAGTTAGTCAGTCAGTCAATCAGTCAGTCAGTCAGTCAGTCAGTCAGTCAGTCAGTCAGTCAGTCAGTCAGTCAGTCAGTCAGTCAGTCAGTCAGTAAGTGAGTCGACTCAAGAGTCTGTCGATCAGTCTGTTATTTTCATCAGTCTGACCTGACTAAAACAGCACCGGGCAATCTGACTTTTATTTGTAACAATTAAATTTGGAAAAAATCTTTAAAAGTTTGTCTACCAGTGTGTCAAAGTGATGAGTACAATTTTTGTATTCTATAATTTCAGCAATAGTTCGTTAGTCACGTAGTCAATCCGCCAGAATTGTAATCGTTGAATCAGTCAGTCAAACAGTAAGTCATTCATACTGATGCAGTCAGTCAGTCAATCAGTCAGTCAGTCGGTCAACCGGGATCCAAAAATATCATTATTAATATTTTCCGTAGTGAAGCGACTGACTTTATTCAACCCCTAGACATTCTGCTAACGCCCAATAGGTAATAGTTGCTTTTATTACCTATCAACCAGGCTGAAACGTGAACTGGCTTATTGCTCCGGTCAACCTGGCTGTTGTTACCCCGCCAATTGGCCAGAGCTTCGCTGCCTAACGAGACAGAAAGCAACTTTCAGCTTTCTTATAAACGTCATGAAACACGATATGGTTAGATTCTACTATCCAATGGCTGTCGTTACCCCGCAAATCGGCAAGAGCTTCGCTGTCAAACCAAACGAAAAGCTATGTTCAGGTCACTGATAATCGTGAAACCTGAACAGATTTCACCGTACTCAACAGTGGCTGTCGTTACCCCGACGATCGGCTAGCGCTTTGCCGTCAAACAAAATCGAAAACAGTTTCCAGCAAACATATAACGTTTTTGAAACGTGAGTGTAAATCCAGCAACTTGGCTGTCGTTAGTCGGTCAGTCAGTTAGTCGGTCAGTTAGTCAGTAAGCCATTCAGTCAGTCAGTCAGTCAGTCAGTCAGTCAGTCAGTCAGTCAGTCAGTCAGTCAGTCAGTCAGTCAGTCAGTCAGTCAGTCAGTCAGTCAGTAAGTCAATCAGTCGGTCAGTCAGTTGTCAATCCGTCATTCAAGACTCAAGATTCTGTCGATTAGACCGGGCGATCATAAATTCAAGCACTCGGTTTCTTTTCTACTGATTTAATGCTTTTAAGAAAAAAAATTCCCGCTTATTCTTATTTCCTTCATTCAATCATTCAGCCTGTCAGCAGCCGGCCATTCTGCCATTTATAAAGTCAGTCACCAGTTTTTTCTTTTGTGCTAATGATAAATTACCATTCTATCATACTTATTTCATTTTGTCAGTCTTTTAGCATGTTAGCAGCCATTCCGTCAGTTGTCAAATGTCAGTCAATACAGTCAGTCAGTCAGTCAGTCAGTCAGTCAGTCAGTCAGTCAGTCAGTCAGTCAGTCAGTCAGGATGTCAGTCTGTCAGTCAGTCAGTCAGTTAGTCAGTCAGTCAGTTAGTCTGTCTGTCTGTCAGTCTGTCAGTCTGTCTATCAATCAGTCACGTTTCCGTCTCCGTTTCTCGCACAAAAGGATAAAAACGGAATTACTTAAATTCAATATAAATTAACGTAACCCGGAAACAAAAATATTATTCCGATTGTGTTTCTGAGCGAAGCGACTAATGCTCCCCACCCCCATGGTCGGCTGAAGCCAAATAGTTACTTGATCGATCGTTGCTTTTATTATCTATCAAACAGGCTGAAACATGAGCCGTAATTCTGATCCGATCAACCTGGCTGTCGTTACCCTGACAATCGGCTATAGCTTCGCTGCCTGGCAAAATAGAAAGCCATTTTCAGAGTTTATACAAACGTTATGAAACGAATTAAGATTCTAGTCTACTCTTCACTGGCTGTCGTTACCCCACCAACTGGCTAGAGCTTCGCCGCCTGACAAAAGACAAAGTCATCTTTAGCTTACTTCTAAAGAGTGTGAAACATGAACATATTTCACTGTTCTCTACAGTGGCTGTCGTTACCGCGTTAACTTGCTTGAGCTTCGCCGTCTAACAAAGTTGAAAACAGTGTTCAGCAGACATAACAAGTTTCTGAAACGTGAGTGTGAAACCAGCAACTTGGTTGTCGTTGTGTTCACTGTCAGCCAGTGCAAAGTAAGTTCCATGAGTCAGTCAGTCTTTCAGTCAGTCAGTCCGTAAGTAAATTATTCAGTCAGTCAGTCAGTCTGTCAGTTTGTCGCTCTGTCGAGTCTGTCAGGTTGGCCAGTCTTTATCGTCCGCCACCATTCAGGTAACCATAATTTCAGTCACTACGTTTTTTTCTTTCATTTAATGTTGAATAACATACCATTCTTATAAGCTTTATTCTTTTATTCAGTCTTTCAGCCTGTCAGCAGCCGGTCGGTCAGTCGGTCACTCAGTCAGTAATTAAAACGGTAGACAAATCATTTGGTCAGTCAGTGTTTTTATTAGCATAATACAAACCAGTATGTATATGAATAAAATCCATAAAAATGTTCCGTACAACAAGGTATACATATACTGTTTTGCAGTACGTCTTTTCTTTCTGACCTTCAAAAAACTAATCGTTCCAACTGAAAGTTCGTCGAACAGTTCTGTTGTTCAACCAAGTGGTTCAATCAAAACATAGGGTTGGCCTGACCAATATTCAATAAATTTGGTAAATTTCAAGATTCCCGGTAATCGTTGTATATAGAATTTATGAAACGTGAACGTAAATCATGCAACAAATGGCTGTCGTTCCGTTGATAAAAGTACTTATCATGCGTGTCATCTGATACTTAACCTGTCAGACCTGATAGTAAATACAGCAATCAGCAAGTAAAATTTAGAATGGATACATAAAAATCAGTAAAGTTATACTTTCCATATGTCTACTCATTCAGTCGGTCAGTATGTTTAACAGTTCGACAAGCTAGTCTGTCATTCAGACGATTCAGATTTAGTTGATCGGTCCCTGGGTTGAATAAGGAGTCAAGTTGTTCAGTTAGTCAGTCAGTCAGTCAGTCAATCAGTCAGACAGTCAGTCAGTCAGTCAGTCAGACAGTCAATCAGTCAGTCAGTCAGTCAGTCAGTCAGTCAATCAGTCAGTCAGTCAGTCATTCAGTCAATCTTGTTAGTCAAGAAACTTAGTGGCATGCAGTTTGAATTCAAGTCTGTTTTCTGCGCACCTTCGAAACTTCAATAAATGAAATGTTATCCACATAGCATTTGGACAACATACTAAAATTGCGATTAATTTATTGCGTGCGTGCGTAACCGACATGCAAAATAAAAGTTTAATAACAAGAAACCCTGACCAAAATATAGAGGCATAGCAAAAAAAGCAAAACACACAGTTTGCCAGTCATTCTTTTTTCATTCATAATGACAAAAAAATTAGAAATCAAAAAATGGTAATGAAAAAAATTTAATTATATTCAAATGTAATGGAAGAAGCGAAGCGACTGACTGCTCCCCAGCCCAGCAGACGGCTGACGCCCAATAGGTTATAGTTTGATCGGTACTTTTATTTTCTATCTTCCAGTCTGAAACAAGAACCGAATACAAGATTCTTTAAGCCTGGTTGTCGTTACCCCGCAAACTGACTAGAGCTTCGCCGTCTTCTGAAAAACTTGCCAATTGAAGGGTACATACGAAAGTCATGAAACATGGATCGAGAATCAACAGTTGTCGAGTGGCTGTCGTTACCCCGTTAATCGGCTAGAGCTTCGCAGTCCATTAAATTCAGAAACCGATTTCAGCGCACTCCTAAAGAATCTGAAACATGAATAGATACCAGACAAATTTACAGTGGTTGTCGTTACCCCGCTAACTGTTCAGAGCTTCGCTGCAAGATAAAATGAGATGCCGGTTTCATGGCACCCATAACAATTTAGAAACGTGAAAGAGTTTTAACGTATAAGCCTTTCCTTCGCTGGCTGTCGTTACCCCTTCGGTCGGCTAGAGCTTCGCTGTCTATCAAAATGGAAGCTAACTTCAACAGCCTCATTCAAGTTGTGAAACATAAACTGGAAACCGTCTACTCTTCAATGGCTGTCGTTACCCCAATAACTGGCTAGAGCTTCGCTGCGTAACAGAGTTGAAAGTCAAGTCTAGCATATTCATAAAACATGTGAAACGTGAAAACACAAAAGACTTCTCCACAGTGGCTGTCGTTACCCCATCGATCCGCTAGAGCTTCGCCGTTGCATCAAAAATAAACATTCGTTTGCAAGTCTCTACGCGTTTTGAAACATGAATGAAAAATAAGCAACTGCATGGCTATCGTTGAGTTAGTCAGACAGTCATTCAGACAGTCAGTCAGTCAGACAGTCAGTCGGACAGTCAGTCAGTCAGACAGTCATTCAGTCAGTCATTCAGACAGAAAGTCAATTCCTCAGCGATCTGTTTTGTGAACATTCAATGAGAGATCTGTCAGGCTCAGAAAATGTGAATCCATTCAGTAGTCGATGTCCGATTTCTTTCTATGGAGGACAACTAACCATTCTTTCAGTCCGAAATTCTGTTCTTATGCTAGTCAAAATTTTGCCAGTCAACCCATCATTCAGATTTGTATGATTTTTTCTAATAAATTTTGTTTTCTTCAGTATTACATTTGTCTGTCATTGAGATGTACACTCATTAGAAGTACAGCAGGTCATTGTAAAAGTAGTCGGTCAGTCAGTAAACAATGAGCTAACGTTTTATCAAAAAAAACATAATCTCAGCCAGTAAATACCTATGCTATTTTTTCGTTCGTCCTAACTTTGGCTTCCTGCTCGTCTGTCACCTCGTATATCAAGTTGAAGAGTTTCCACTGATATTTCCACCAAGGAACAACTAAAATAACATTATTATTCCGGGCTCAGAAAGTTATTCAGTTGTTCGCTTTCAAATTTAATGAGGTTGTTGTGTCAAAGTTGAGAAGACTATTGTCGAGATTTCCCACTTGAATCTTATGGTTCCTTCATTAGTTAGCCACTTTAATCAATATTCTCGTTTTGATATTAAAAAAAACACTAGAGAGCTCTTAACACTTGTAGCTCGGTAAATTCAGGAGAAGAAACTGCAGTCCAAACTTTAAAAGCAGTACATTTCATTTTCATTACAGTAACAATACACGAAATGAGGAATAAACCGGTGATGAAATGTGTAACCGTAATATAGTTTATCATGAATGTCATCAGTATTTGCAGTTACGATAATATAATAAAAAAATCCGATTATGAGCTTATTACTTCATACGAATATAAAATGTGAAAACATCTGATATAATAGTAACAAAAGATACGCATATAACAACATTACTATAGACTATAGTTATATTATAACTGAGGTTCGAATATTTCGCGACAAATTCACGTTTTTTTTATCTCGCCACACATCCTAATTTAAAAATTTGAAATTAATATGCCTGGCGAAAATGTTACAAAACACAAACAAAAATTAGGGTACTTGAAAATCTTTCACAAAAAACTGTCCCGACTCCCGACAATGTCCCGGAAAACTGTCGCGAAATATTCGAACCTTAGTTATACAAACGTTAGGGTGTAGGAAAAAATCAGAATTTTTTATTAAAACATTTAATTTTTCTGCGAAACGTTTTGTTCTAACATTTTCTTCTGATTTTGGAGTTCTGAGATATTCCGAAACGTGAAAATTTTCCAAAAGAAACTCTGCAAGAACCCATACGCATATAAATTACCTTCCAATGCTTTTGAGAAAACGTTGTGAAGTATTACAACAAATGGCAAAAAGTAGCAGGAATTAAATAGATTGAAAAAAATCACAAGTTGTTCAACAAATAACTCATTTAATGAACCAACGACATAACAGAGCAATTTTATAGTCAATGTTCCATATTAATGATTAACTACTTAATCCAATTATGGCGTGTCCACTTGTCCGAACAGGTAATTCATCGTTTTCGACAAAATGCCCGCGTCCTGCTTCTGCGGTGTGTTGGCCGAATTGAAGCCGAACTGTAAACAAATATTTTGTATTATGGAAACCCTAGTACAGTCACCTCTCAATCCATTCATCAGTCAATATTTTATTGATTTCCAGCATAGAACCTTTTTATTATCAGTCCCAGTTAGGTGAGCAGGGGTTCAGCCACTCAAACTCACCATTCAGTGATTGATTCAGTTGATTTCATCCAGTAAGTCATTTATCCAATCAGTTATTCTGTTCATTCAATCGGTTTGTGATTCATTCACTCAGAATGTCACTTGATTGTTTAATCTGTCACTGTCAGTCAGTCAACCAGTCGGTCACTCACCGGTCTATTATCACTGGGTTCAGTCAGTCAGTCAATTCTGTCAGCCAACTAGTCACTCACTCACCAGTCTATTAGTACGGGATTCAGTCAGTCAGTCAGTCAATTCTGTCAGTCAATCAGTCAGTCAGTCAACCAGTCACTCACTCACCGGTCTATTAGCACTAGATTCAGTCAACTGTCTAATACTCGTATTCATCCTCGACGATTGATTCAGTCTCGACGTGGTTGAGCCACCCAATCGACTGTCATCCATCGAATCTGAGTGCATTATCTGTGAAAAAATTAAGTGATTTAATATTCAAAAAAATTATTGCAAAGTTTTTCTTTATTCAAAGTTGTGCACTGAAACACCATTTCAAGTTTTTTTCCACTGACTAACTTAGGTGATAAGTTAAAGCATTTAACGAAACCTGAGACATGTTGTGATGACTGGAATCTTGCAACATCAAGCCAGTGGCAGACAATTCGCGGTTGATACGATGAATTAGTGCCTAAAAACATTATTTACAAACACGTTCTAGCTAATTATCATATATGAACGTTGAAAACACTGATTTTGTCAGATTCTATAACACTTACATATATTGGCATGCTGTAAAGGTAGCCTCAATAGTTGAAAGAATCAACAACAACAACCTCATCACGACACGGCACCACACCGATCATGATTTCGTTATCGAGAATCCTCGAGTTGACGGCCAGCGCCCGTTTCGCCTGCAGCACCGACTGATACCGCAAATGCATCCAGTTGCCGCGCTGTGGTAGCTACAAAACGGTTGTTGTTTTTCATCCATTCAAGACAATATTCTTACTGTTACTCTACTGTTAATTAAATTTGAAAATTCTCATTCAAACTCTTTCATTATTCCTTCTTTTCTGCCTCTGCTGGATACTACGCTACGGCTACGTTGTTAGCCAACTTGTAAGCCCTCTCATTTACGGAAAAAAATAACTTGACTTGACTGGGACTTCATTCACTGAAGTCAACCGGGCACACAGATGCCATTGAGAATTGTTTTCGTAGATGTCAGACACACTGGCGGACTAGCTAACCCTCCAAAGCAAGGCGAATCAAAGTAAACACGTATTTCTGGGTTTCTGGGTTTCCCAGGGTGTCAGTAAGTCGATAGTAAGCGCTAAAATGACGACGTATCAACATAAAGTCTAAACCTAAATCGCGCTTCCCCAACCTCATGATGCTGTACCGTTCCGTATCGTCTAAACTTCTGCAGTATGTAATCAACGCCATCCATCGAAAATCCGAAGATCGTCACCCAGTGCGGGTCCAGTGCCGTCGCGGCCAGCACGCTGAAAATAAATTTGAATTTGAATTTGGCGCCTTTTTCATGATATAATTCTAAACGTAGTCGGTTATGATAAACCTTTCCAAATTTGTCATGGAATAATCTACCAACCATAAGAGTCTAAGAAATGGTTTTTTCGTCGTGTTTAATATTATGCAGCGTGAAGGTTTTAGGATTTTAGGAGAGAAAGGACAAAAAACTGTGAAACTATTCTCAGAAAGTTTTCAAATACGACGACGCAGAGCTAAAGTACCCTTTCTCTATGTATAAGTAAATAAAATCCTGTAAACTTTTTGTAAAGGTTTATCATAACCGTAACCGACTATACCTATGAAAATAGGATACAAAAACAGGTAAGTAACTTTCTAAAACGGGGTAAATAACGACGAGAGGTGAGATTTTTTTGGTGAGAGCGATGTTTCGAGAATGAATACTATTCGCATATCAAAATAGTAAGGAGTTTTCATAGCGTTCAGCGGGTTGAAAAAACTGACAAGTTATGGCAGAAACCGTCAAGATCACTGGCGTACGAGCCAAACCTCCAAGGGTAGGGGCATTTCCTCAAAGAGGGGGGAATCGGCAGTTTTGAAGCCATTTTAGCTATACCTCAGGGAACAAACTGTACTCTTCAAACTCATCAAAGAGGGGGGAATTCCACTTTCCCCATCCCTTCCTTCTCGTCCGCTAGTGGTAAGGACCCGCATCTCAAACACTGGTTCTTGAAGTCTGGTTTCGATCTTGGGATCTCCGGATTACGACTCAGGCACTTATCACTAGACTAAACCAGGCGAGAAAAAAAGTCACACCAACTCATCCATGTCGCGCGTTTTCGATACCGACTGATCGAAATCCGTGCTATCATTCAGCATCGCGGATTCATTCATCATGGAACTGGAATCGGCCATCATCAGTGACTGATTCAGCGCTTGCGATCGATCCAGATTGCCATTGTTGGGATGGTGGACTAGTGATTTCGTGAGCGGCGATGCGGCGGCCGCACCCATGCTGTCGTTAAGACTGCGCAGCGGTGGCAGGCCGGCGCCTGGAATATGGCATGTGATTAGGAAATACAATATAGCAACGTGGGATCATAATTAGTAAAAAATTGGCCGAAAAATCTTTAGGGGTAGTAAGAGTAAAAAAGGTATCTGTGGGCTCCCCCAGAGTGTCAGTAACGCGATAGTAAACGCTAAATTGACGAAATATCAATATATGAAAGGCTATAATTCCACATTTGTTACCTTTTCCAAAAAGGTAAAAAACGAAACAAAAAAAACGTCAAAAGTTTCGTTAAATCTTCTAAAATTGGGCTGGGGCGGTTAAGGAAACCTAAAAAACTCATTTAGGGGGAGTAGGATTGCGCTACCCTAAAAATGAAGGTAACCCCCAACCCTCCCCCCACTGTTTCTAATAAACCGAGCAGGGAATGAAACAAACGAACCTGCGAGCTGAGCGCGTCGTGTTTTGGCCGGTATTTCCTGAACCAAATCCGGCGACCACGTGACTTTGTCTTTGGAGGTGGCCGCCACTGCAAGAACAAATTCGAATTACAAACTTAATGGAGAAAGTTTTATTACTTCATTTAGAAATGATTTTGCGGAAGGTGCAGAAAATCCTACACGAATTTTCAAATGGTCCAAAAAATTTCAATATTTATTATTTTTATTCATAAATTCTTCTTAAATTTTAAGATTGAGGTCTTCACATTGAAACCCAGTACTAACCGTTTATAGATTTTGTCTAAAAAACTAGAACTAGAAAAAATCAAAACTAGAAACCTTGCTGAACGCGCTGCTGAGCAGGCGTACCGACGACGTTGGCTTGCGATCGGATCGTACTTGAGTTCCCCATACCACCGGACATGTTCGCATTCGTAAAACTATCGGCCGTCATCATTGAATTGTTACCGTAACGATGATCCAGCAAACCGACGCCCGATGGACGGGAGACTGCAATGAATTGTTTTATTATTATTTAAATTATTTTTTTCCAAAAATAATTGTAAATACACTGTTAGAGGATTGTGATAAAACTGACCACGCTAAGCTAACCCTATCCCGAGATTGATAAAAAAAATAACTAAAAGCTCTTAACCCCAGATTGATAAAAATAACCATGGGTTTTTTTAATCGAAACGGGGTTAACCGGTCACGGGGTTATTATAATCACTTTGGGGTTAATGGTGTTACTTTTATCACAGACACAGACCACTGTTAGATGGCTGTTCAACAAACCTTGGCAAAACTGAACATTGAGTTTAATGATAGCCACAACAGTAACATAAATCAACAATCACTAGAAACACTACATTGCAACTAGAACAGCTACAAAAAAAGTTACCCTGAAGAGGGATGTGCAAACTTTTTTATATGTGGCTGGTCACTGAAACTCTCACCTAGTAAGGTCAGGTCTAGTCAGGAAAAAAATTACGTAAAAATTATTTTGAGGTTCGAGCTTATTCTCAGTGAGCAGAGCACGCAGTTTAAAACAAGTAATTACAACAACATAAACATAACATTATCTAAATCTAGTAACAACAACAACAACAAGTAACAATAAGTAACAACATCAACAACAAGTAACAACAGCAACAACAACAACAACAACAACATTGTTAAATTGTTAAATCGTTGCAATATTTTACCTATTTCAGTTACTGCCGGTGCTGCTCGTCTTCTCTTTTTATACAAAATTTCAATCGTCTCTCGTTTCTCTTTCCCTGGTTTAATTATTTATTCACCTCAATCCAACCACCAATCGGTTAATCGTCATTCATTCCAACTAACTTATAAATCTAATTCTACAACCTTTTACCATAACTCCCCTCATATTTCGTCAATCAAAGCCTTCAATTCTCTTGGTTATTCTGTATATTCAACAATCAAAGAGTTTCGTTCTATTGTCTTTGATGCTCATTTTATTAACGCATTGTGCAACAGGTCTGATGTCAACTCCTACTTTACTATTGATGTTTTCAGGCATATGTAAAAACTTTACTTTACTTTTACTTTAATTTTAATTTTATTCACTTTTTTCATTTTCTTTAATATCTATAACTATATCTTAATATCTACTTTTCCTTACGTTTTATTACTTCTTTTTTCAGTCTTTAATATATCAGATATTCTAGGACGTCTTATTCATGTTATTGGTTCACCTACTCATTGTCTTACACTGAATAAATTTAACTTTAAATTTAACTTTAATTTTAATTTTAACTTTAATTTTAACTTTAACTTCAATCTTCATTGCTATTTCATTTTCCATTATACCCATATTTGTCTTTATACAATTCTAGCCTCTTAAAATTTTACTATTCTTCTCTATTTTTCTAATTAATTCAACATATCTTATTAAACTTACTATATTTTTTTTCTACTTCTCTTTGCTCTTAACCAAACAACACATTTATATATTATCCGCGAATCTTCCCTCACTCAAATTATTCATTCTTAATTCTTAATACTCTATTATGATTATAATTTTTTATATACTATTTTATAATATTCTATAAAATAACTACAAATAACACATTATTATTATTATTAATTATAAAATTTTATTTCCCACCTCAAATTCTCCTCCCTTAGGCTACATCATTATTACAAGCTTATTCAATCTGCTTTCAGGTTTTCCTCACTTGTTGATTTTTCCCGTTATTATTATTATTATTATTATTTTTTTATTATTGCTATTTTTACTTTATTTTTGTTATTAAATACTATTTTAATATTAATTTTAATTTTCTTATATCACAGATTATATACACTCTTATGGTGTATTTCACCATCAGTTTTTAAATTTTAAATTTTAAATTTTAAATTTTTACAATTTTTTATTATCAAAGTCTTTTTTATTAAGTTCAATCTTTCAATTTATACTTGATTAAAATTACTAACTAACATCATATTTTCTCTAATTTCAATACAGTGTTCTATTATCTTTTAATCTTTTTATTACTTTTCCCTCTATTAACTACCAATATTTCAGGGTGATCTAATCTTATCATGATAACATACCTTTTATTTTCAAAAAAAAAAATTAAATTACAATAATCATATATTTTGTTGTCCGGTGATTCTTTTTCTTCTTATTTTTACCATTTTCCTCTACTAAAAATTTCAATTTTAATTATCCTAAATAAATTTTTTGCTTATTTTACTTTACTAGGGTAAACCCGTTGCTACGCAACTGAGTGTTAAATTTACAAAAAATACTATCGAAGTGAACCCGTCAATATAAAAAATTAGCTTCGACTTATGTACCATAAAATCGTTGCTATGAACTCATAACATCATGGTCCCATAATTTTAATTTGGAACTTCTAACATAACATATATGTAGTAGATCAATTATTAGCCGCCCGTTGAAAACCCGTAGGATATTTCTTACGCATTACCCGACCAGATATATCAGAACGTAAAACTTACCCGACACATTAAGTTCTGAGTTTATAGCCATTGATTGTTTTTAGATTAGTTCAACTATGGGATCACACAGAAAAGAACCCGTAGAAAAATTCAAATAATTCGCTATTTTCTATCATGCAGAACCATGTTTTACCCATTCCATGGGATCTTCTGATAATTCATAGTGAAGACCAGATGAATTAAATTTACCCGACGTTTTTTTTATACAAAAAGGTTTTTATTTCTACCATAATATTTAGCAACATTTCAATAAGTTGTTTGAGATTTCGAGTTCAGTAAAGAAGAGGGTATCGATGATTGCAAAGCTTGTTAAAAAAAATTGTTGAGTGAATAAATAAAAGTTCTCATGAAAGGCCATTATTATGACCCCACGCATGTTGAGGTTTCAGGTTTGAAAATCAGTCGACCGGGTGTTGATGACTTCGTAATAAGAGTTGAGTAAGCCAACAGGGAGTGTATATGAATTTCCAACATGTCAACGCCGGTTGAGTTAGAGGTCAGATTTGAAAAACAACTGAAGGGTACGTGATGATTTAATTTGATTCTGACATTGAGTAACAAAAGGTGTTTTGTTGTCCTTTTGCTATATTTATACCAAAGCGTGACACACACACATACATACATACATCGTCTAATTTATATATAGATTGTATTGTATCATGCACATTACGCTACGACTAACTTGTTAGTCATTTTTTGTGCCCTCTTGTCAGTATACAGACTGAATAAACGACTTGACTTGACTTGACTTGACTTGAACAACAACAACGACGACGACAGGAACAAAAACAACAACAACAAGTAAAAACAACTATATGTAACAACAACAACAACAAGCAACAAAAACAACAAGTAACAGCAACAACAAACAACAACAAGTAACAACAAAACAAGAAAAAAACAAGTAACAACAACAACAACAAGTAACAACAACAAGTGACAATAACAACAACAACAAAATGTAACAACAACAACAACAATAACAATAACACCACCAACCATTGCCCGATTGACCAGCACCGCCACCGAAAAGGAACCCGGGCGCATACTGTGGCCGTTGCTGGGTTTTATCCTCGGATGTGGCGGGTTGTTGTTGCGATAGGCCACCGAACTGATGTTGTTGTTGTTGTTGTTGTTGTTGCTGCTGCGGAGTGTTGCGCTGCAAGCCGAAAACTGATAAGAACCAATGAAAACAAGATAAATTGATTGAAGTAAGCAACCATATTTTGAACTGTTTCAAACCAAAACCAAACCTTGAATTCTTGTGGTAGCAATAATATTTCAGCCAGCTTTTAAAAACAAAAACTGAAAACATTCTAGCTACCTTGTCTTGTTTAAACATAGCTATTGAAATAAACTCAGAAACTTTCTAGCTACCTTACCTTGTCTTGTTCCAATATAGCTATTGAAAGAAACTTAGAAACTTTCTAGCTACCTTATTAAAACCTAGCTTCTGAAACAAACCAAAAAACTGCCGGCCCCCGTCTGCATGGAATCCGAGTACCCGACGGTTGCCGATTGATTCCACATCCGATTTGGCGTGCCCATTGATTGATTTATCTGAAACGTTGACTACGAACACTAGCGGACGAGAAGGACTGGGAAAGTGGAACTCCCCTCTCTTTGGCATTATAAAAAGTATAATGTGCTCCCTAAGTTTCAGGTAAGATGGACTTAAACTGCCAATTCCCCTCCCCCCTCTTTGGAGGTTCGGATCATCTGCCTGAGAGCATGAGATAGCAAATACTATCTTATTATTTTTATAATGCTCATTGTTCCATCAGATAACCTCGAATAAAATAAAATTAAATCTTGTAGGTTATTCGTCTCTTTCTTGTGTGCCTATTGCCTTTAATTTGCCCCTCTTTCAGTTCTGTCTAATTTAACTGCATTATTTGTAAATATTCCGATCAACCTGTCACTTAATTACGATTACTCTATATTTGTAGTGCCTAATACTAGTTTTTTTTTATTGTTGGGTTGTCTTACTCGGATCAAGACTTCGCCGGGTCCCAATCAATCATTTAAATCACTATGATCGATTTAAATAAATAAATAAATAAAGCCACCAACCATTTGATTATTGATTGTCATTGATTGATTCATCCCACCAATCGGACTTCCCACACTCATTGGGGAACCGGCGCCCGACGACAGAGCACTCGGCGAGGCAAACATTTTCGTTCAGAGGATGAAACGCCGAGTTACTTGATATTTTCACTGAAATTTTATGGCAAATTTAAATTAATTTTATTCGTTATAAATTAAAAAAAAATCTCAAAATT
>OZ038444.1:29763708-29771208 GCA_964036265.1 Daptonema setosum
CTGTTATGTTTCTTATACAAATCAGCGGCTTTCAAAATGCCGAAATTTCGGTCATTATTTCGAGCCATTACTGATGTTTTTGAGTTAAAAATTCGACTTCATTTAATGTTGACCGTCATGCCCCCCCCCAAAATCGAAACCCGGGAGGGTGCCTGACCGTAAGACCGATTTTTGAAAAAGTGTATGACCGTAACGCCATTTTGGCCAAATTCGCTGCCCACCACTGCTCTGGTGAACCCAGAGATACCGTTTTTTTCACTTAATACCCCGAAATTTCGCAAAAAAATATGACGGCCAACTTGTTTTTGGTAACCGTGCTAAGCCTAAACCTAAACTCGATTTCCCTAACCTCATGATGTTGTACCGTGCCGTATCGTCTAAACTTCTGCAGTATGTAATCAACGCCATGCATCGAAAACCCGAAAATCGTCACCCAATGCGGGTCCAGTGCCGTCACGGCCAGCACGCTGAAAATAAACTCATTAAATTTGAATTTGGCGCCCTTTTCATGACATATTTTCTAAATCTTTATGAAAATAGGATACAAAAACACTTTTTTTTCAATCTTTCTAAAACAGGGTACAAAACAACGAGGTGAGATTTATTGGTGAGAGCGATGTTTCGAGACAGATAATGAGTACCATTCGCATATCAAAATAATAAGGAGTTTTCATAGCGTTAAGCGGGGTTGAAATTTGAAAAAACTGACGAGTTATGACAGAAACCCCGAAGCAACACGTCAGGATCATTGGCGGACGAGCCAAACCTCGAAAGGGAGGGGAATTTCCTCAAAGAGGGGGAATCGGCAGTTCTGAAGCCAGTTTAGCTACACCTCAGGGAACAAACTACTCTTCAAACTCGCCGAAAAGGGGATAATTCCACTTTCCCCATCCCTTCCTTCTCGTCCGCTAGTGGTTAGGATTCGCATCTCAAACACTGGTTCTTGAAGCCTGGTTTCGATTCGATCTTGGGACCTCCGGATCACGACTCAGGCACTCTTACCACAAGGCACAAGACTAAACAGACGAGAAAGAAAGTCAAACCAACTCATCCATGTCGCGCGTTTTCGATACCGACTGATCAAAATCCGTGCTATCATTCAGCATCGCGGATTCATTCATCATGGAACTGGAATCGGCCATCATGAGTGACTGATTCAGCGCTTGCGATCGATCCAGATTGCCATTGTTTGGATGGTGGACTAGTGATTTCGTGAGCGGCGATGCGGCCGCCGCACCCATGCTGTCGTTGAGACTGCGCAGCGGTGGCAGGCCGGCGCCTGGAATATGGCATGTGAAGGTGAATATGAAATATAGCAAAGTGGGATCCTAATTACCAAGTAAAAAAATTGCCGTAATTTTTTTAGAAAAATCTTTAACGGTATTAAAAGTTTAAAAAAGTATCTATGCCACCCCCCCCCCCCCCCGAGTGTCAGTAACGCTATAGTAAACGCTAAAATGACGACATATCAATATATGAAAGGCTAAAATTCCACATTGTCCCCTGTTCCCAAAAGGTGAAAATCAAAACAAAAAAACGTCAAAAGTTTCGTTAAATCTTCTAAAATTGGGCTGGGGCGGTTAAGGAAACCTAAAAAACTCATTTATGGGAAGTAATGTAACGCTACCCTAAAAATGTAGGTAACCCCTACCCTCCCCCACTGTTCCTAATAAACCGAGCACGCAATAAAAAACGAACCTCTTATTCTTAAAATGTGACAAAATTTGTATTGTTTTACCTAATTCTTGTATAGTTTTGTTTTCCATTCACTCCAAAATCAGTACTTAATCAATTCATTTCTTTTCATCCACACTCAATTATTTGTACATTGTTTCGAAATGAGAATAAATAAATAAATAAAAACAAACGAACCTGCGAGCTGAGCGCGTCGTGTTTTGGCCGGTATTTCCTGAACCAAATCCGGCGACCACGTGACTTTGTCTTTGGAGGTGGCGGCCACTGCAAGAACAAATTCGAATTACAACCTTTAAGGCATTAATTTTGTGTAAATACATTTGGATATTAATTTTCGAGCATACATATTAAAAATACCCAAAGATAATCTTAGAAACTAATCAGTAAATTCATTGAACAGCAGGATATCAATATGTTCTAACTCTAAGGTTATAGGTCTATGTTATGACTACTGCAGTTAATTCGTTCGTCTCTGTATTTTTTTGTATTTATGAGACTTTTTTTCAACTTTTTTTTCAACTTTTCCGATCAACCTGTTACCTAATTCCGTCTACTCCACACTAATGTATACCCAATCCAATAATCAAGACAAATAAAAATCGAAGAAACAATTTTTTTGCGGCAGGTGCAACAATTCTACAGGGATTTTCAGATGCCCAAACCACCGGACATGTTCTCATTTATAAAACCATCACCCAAGACAGGGGTGGGCCGGGTTTTTTGGCGTTTTGCAGGGGGTGGGGGGGGAGGGTAGAAAAATTTTTTGCTTGTTTTTGCTAAAAAATCTTCTATTATAAGGTATAAACATCACATGTACCGGTTTTTTCAGGTTTTAACCAAGAAAATTGACCCAGAAAAAGTGTTTGTTCGAAAAAAAATTTTTTTTTTGAAAAATGAGTCTCAAAATCGAGGTTTTGAGGCCGATTTTCTCAAAAATTTAGAGTAGGGGGGGAGGGGGTAGGCGACCTAAATTTTTGTCTAGGGGGGGTGCTACCCGCCGGCCCTGAAAAGTGGGGGGTAACCCCCCCCCCCCAGCGGCCCGCCTCTGACCCAAGATGCGTCATCCTCAAGAACTCTCAATTCTATAGATAGACTAATGACTCAGCCTAGAGACTGAGTCAGGACCGAGGTTTAGTACTAGCTTTCAGGAGCAGGAAAATCAAAACTAGAAAAAACCTTGCTGAACGCGCTGCTGAGCCGGCGTACCAACGACATTGGCCTGCGATCGGATCGTACTTGAGTTGCCCATACCACCGGACATGTTCGCATTCGTAAAACTATCGGCCGTCATCATTGAACTGTTACCGTAACGATGATCCAGCAAGCCGACGCCCGATTGACGGGAGACTGCAATGAATTATTTGCATTAGCGGACGAGAAGTGGTGGGAAAAGGGGAATTCCCCTCTCTTTGGCAGTTTCAGAAAGTGGAGTTTGTTCTTTAAAGTGTAGGTAAAAGGGCCTGATTTCTGCGATTCCCCCTCTTTGAAAAGTTTCCCCTCCCTTTGGAGGCTTGACTCGTCCGCCTGTGGATGTTTGGGAGTTGTTTTTCAACAAAAAACAGTTGGCAACGGTACTATCAGAGGACTGTGATAAAACTGTACCCGTTAAGCTAACCCCTAACCCGAGATTGATAAAAATAACCTAAAGCTGCTAACCCCAGAATATCCAAATATCATTATCCAAATCTATCAACAACAACAAGTAACAAAACAACGAACAACAACAAGTAACAACGAACAACAACATCGTCAATCACAACATCATCATCATCATCATATCAACCACATCAACAACATGTAACAACAACAACAACAACAACCCCACCACCAACCATTGCCCGATTGACCAGCACCACCACCGAAAAGGAACCCGGGCGCATACTGTGGTCGTTGCTGGGTTTTGTCCTCGGATGTGGCGGGTTGTTGTTGCGATAGGCCACCGAACTGATGTTGTTGTTGTTGTTGTTGTTGTTGTTGCGGAGTGTTGCGCTGCAAACCGAAAACTGATAAGAATCAATGAAAACAGGATGAATTGATTAAAGTAAGCCATCATTTTTCATACTGTTTTAAATCAAAACCTGAATTCTTGTAGTAGCAATAATATTTCAGCCAGCTTTTAAAAACAAAAACTGGAAACTTTCTAGTTTACACATAGCTTTTGAATTTGAAACAAACCTATAAAACCTATAAATTTTCTAGCTACCTTGTCTTGTTCCAATATAGCTATTGAAAGAAACTTAGAAATTTTCCAGCTAACTTATTGAAACCACACATTTGAAACAAACCAAAAAACTCCCAGCCCCCGTCTGCATGGAATCCGAGTACCCGACGGTTGCCGATTGATTCCACATCCGATTTGGCGTCCCCATTGATTGATTCATCTGAAACGTTAATACAAACACTAGCGGACGAGAAGGACTGGGAAAGTGGAATTCACCCCTCTTTGGCGTTATAAAAAGTAGAATGTGTTCCCTAACTAAGGTGTAGGTAAGATTCTTCCTAAGACTCTTTTGAGGTTCGGATCATCCGCCTGAGAGCATGAGATAGCTAATAAAATGCGAGAATAATTACTATCTTCTAAGGTTATTCGTCTCTTTCTTGTGTCCTAATCCTATACCTTTAATTTGCCCCTCTCTTCCAGTTCTGTCTAATTTAACTTCATTATTTGTAAATATTCCGATCAACCTGTCACTTAATTCCGATTACTCTGGTGCCTAATTATTTTATTATATTTTTTTATTTATTGTCTCGATCATTGGGTCAGGAAAACATACAAGGAGAGTAAACGGGAAAAGTAATAGGTTGATCGGAAAGCAAATAATTACAAATAATTACAAATATTATTCACATAAAGAATTAATAAATTAAAGCATATTGATATCCCGCTGTTCAATAAATTTACTGATTAATTTGCGATTTTTAAGATCACCTTTGGGTATTTTTTCATAAGTGTTAAGGACTCTTTTGGACCAGAAATTAGCGTAGATGGAAGTCAAAAAGCGGGTTTTAAAAAGAGCATTACGGGTATTACTGGTTGATAATTGAAAAGGATTAAAATTTAGATATAAAGAATTTGCAAAATAATCACGAACGGCAACAAGATCATTGGTCAATAATCTATTTTCAATGGTAGGTAAGCCAATCGAATTAAGTCTATCTATGTATGGTATATCGAAAAGATTTAAAGTATACAAAGTAAACTTTTTTTGTATTGACTCAAGATCTTTAAGTTGTTTTTTAGTACTATATATTATGGCAGGAGAACAATAATCAATTATAGGTAATATAAATGTTTTAAATAGTTGTATATGAAATAAGGGATCCTTGGCATAAAATGTATTACGAAGAATAGCTACCTTTTGATTAGCTTTGTGTGTTATGTTAGAGATATGTTGATTAAACGAGAGTTTAGAATCAATAATAACACCAAGATCCCTAACCTGATCAACAGCAGTAATAGGAATTCCATCAGCATGATAAATATATTCAGGATTGTTGGCTCCGAAATGAATTGTTAGCGATTTACTATTGTTGAGGGACATGCCATTGTTTTTGCACCATAAGATTATGTTATTGACATCACTTTGGAGTTCCAAGCAATTAGTGACAGAATGAACCGGTTGTAAGATTTTAGAATCATCAGCATAAAAAAATGGACATTTAATAATGTTAATTAAATCAAAGGTGAAGATTACAAATAGAATAGGTCCAAGGACAGTACCTTGAGGTACACCACTAAGGACTGGTTTGTAAGATGAAGTACAATTATTAAAGCGAACGGCCTGAGACCTGTTTGTGAGCCAGTTTTGAATGATGGAGATAAGATGTGTGTTAACTTTATATTTATGTAATTTAGCAATAAGAAATTTATGAGGTACTTTGTCAAAGGCCTTCGCAAAATCTAAATAGATTACATCGACAGGTATACGATTATCAATATAGGTAAGGATATTGTGAATGTATGAGAGAAGATTTCCACAAGTTGATCTACCGGTAATGAAACCGAATTGGTGAGGTGAGATTAGACAATTGGCATTAAAATGTTCAAGTAGTAAGTCCTTGAGGAAATATTCAAATAGCTTGCCGTCTGAGCAGGTAATTGAGATAGGACGAAACTGAGTAACTGAATCAGGAGAGGGTAGCTTAGGTATCGGAGTAATTGTGCTAAGACGCCAAGCATCTGGAATGACCCGTTTCGATATAACGACATTGAATAATTTAGACAAAGGAATACTAAAGCAATGGACAAATTTTTTGAGCAAAAAAGGAGAAAAATCATTTGTGACATGAGTTAATTTGTTTGAAAGCATATTAGTATATTTTACAATATCATCAGGTGTAAAAAATGGAACCGATTGAATATAATCAATTGACGGTAGGTCAAAATTGCAACAAAGAAGAATATCATCATCAGAATAATCAGTGTTATTAAATGTAGACGAAAAGAAAATTGAAAAGGCATTTGCGGCAGATGCATCATCAACAATTGGTAGCCCAAAACTATCATTAGTTGGTCTTGAAGAAGTAATATTAGGAAGTTTTTGTTTAATGTATTTCCAAAAAGTTCTAGAGTTTTGGTTACGAAGTTGATTATTATCGTGTAAAATGTCATCCGCTTTTTTACGTGCAATAAAGGCTTTTTCGGCAAGATAGTATGAAATCTTGGTGTCAAGTGAAACAGGGTTAGCCTGAAATTTACGACGAAGTCTTTCTGCACTATGATATAAATTGATACAGGTCCTACTGAAACCTGATCCGTTCTTGGGTTTAGTCAGACATGAGAAGCTAGCGGTGTAGCGGTGATTTTGTCACCGCTAGGCATCCTGAATCACCGCTAGAAATGGTCTAGCGGTGACAGAAAAAAATAATACGTTGAAATGTAAAAAAGGGGGTCTCCGAGTGGCTAAAATTTGTTCACGATAAAACGTTAAAAACTACCTTTTTCAATGGTGTGAGTAATATACAATGGTCATAAAAAGATACCTTTTTTGCAAGTTGGGTCGGGAAATGATACCTTTTTTGCAAGTTGGGTCGAGAAATGATAAGTTTTTTGCAAGTTGGCTTGAGGTATGATACGTTTTTTGCAAGTTTGCTCTAAAAAATTATACCTTTTTGCAAGTTGGGTCAAGAAATGATTCCTTTTTTGAAGTAGGGTCAAGAAATGATACCTTTTTTGCAAGTTGGGTTGAGAAATGATACCTTTTTTGCAATTAGTGTCAAGAAAAGATACCTTTTTTCAAGTTGGCCGTAAAATTTATACCTTTTTTGCAAGTTGGCTCCAAAAATTATACCTTTTTTGCAAGTTGGGTCATGAAGTGATACCTTTTTTGCAAATAGGGTCAAGAAATGATACCTTTTTTACAAGTCGAGTTGAGAAATGATACCTTTTTTGCAAGTAGGGTCAAGAAATGAAACCTTTTTTGCAAGTTGGCTCTAAAAATTATACCTTTTTTGCAAGTTGGGTCAAGAAGTGAAACCTTTTTTGCAAATAGGGTCAAGAAATGATACCTTTTTTACAAGTCGAATTGAGAAATGATACCTTTTTTGCAAGTAGGGTCAAGAAATGATACCTTTTTTGTAAGTTGGCTCTAAAAGTTATACCTTTTTTGCAAGTTGGGTTCAGAAATGATACCTTTTTTGCAAGTAGGGTCAAGAAATGATACCTTTTTTGCAAGTTGGCTCGAGGTATAATACCTTTTTTGCGAGTTGGCTCTAAAAATTATACCTTTTTGCAAGTTGGGTCAAGAAATGACACCTTTTTTGGAAGTTGGGTTGAGAAATGATACCTTTTTTGCAAGTAAGGTC
>OZ038444.1:29776208-29808708 GCA_964036265.1 Daptonema setosum
AATTAATAATGTAATAGATCTCAACAACATAATTAGATCACAAACTAAAATACATTGTACGTAATATAAGGCCTGAAATATAGATTAACCATATCAGTACCTGCATAAGAATGATTATAGTCTGATCTAAATTTAAGACAAGAACTAAGAACTATATCACCCTAAGCTGAAATTAATTAAGATAAGTATTCTACTCTGAAAGCCTGAAATAGTTAAGGTTATAATAAGTGATGACAGCGGTAGACGACGAGTCAGCTACGTGATGTCGCCTCGATGCCTCACCATGAACGCGTGCGCTGTCGGCTTCTCCTTAACACGAAAGCGTGGATCATAATGCGGCTCGCTGTAAGCCATCGCTTTATAATCTGATCTCGACCAGTCAGATACGTTGTTGCGCAGCGCACTGTACGGCTTCATCACCGTATTTCTAGCCTCATGACGCATTCTCTGCGCCTTGGCACACTTCAATCCATGACATGGCTGCTTTACATTCTGCGGTTTGATCTGCGGCGCGCAGTCAAAGCTCTTATAGCGCGGTTGTGGTTTAACACGCTCAGTTTGCGCTGCTTGCGTGCTACTGCAGTTAGTCTTGCGCATTCCAGCTGCTAACGGACGCTCGCTTTTTGGTGCGCGCTTCTCAAAGTTGCATTCGCCTGCAAACTTTTTCCAATAAACACCATCTTTGCGCTTTTTCTCTGGACGTTTAAGCGGCTTCGCGTCTCTTCCTCTCTCCTTTAATGCGACGAATTTAGCGACACCAACGAAGTTCTCATCGTTAGCTGTGCTCATATTGGGTGTCAGGTCGAATCCACTGTCATTCTTCAGACTGAATCCGAATGCATTTAACACTGGCATACCCAAAACTAGACCAATTTCACCGTGAAATTCTTCAATCACGTAAAACTGTATCTGTTTAGTCAACTTGCCGATCGATATAGTTAACTTTATAGAACCGCGGCACTGAGTTTTCAGTCCATCGATGCATGTTAGAGTCTCAGAGCAGGATTTTTCAACCAGCGGACCCTCAATCGAATCTAGAAACTGTGACGTAACCAGATTACAGTGCGCACCAGTGTCTGAATGCCACATGTTGTCAGGTACTTTTTGGCTGTTGACGTAGATAGAGCTGCGCGTGCTCGCTATCTTAACTGATGCTTTTGCGCTGGCATAGGGGGATACTCGATAGCAGGTTTCGGCACCTGACTCTCAATCTGACCATATTCTTGCCCGCTTGAATAGTTATTACCTTGATACCAGTACGGGTACGCATCATGCTGATAGGGCGAGTAAAAAGGCGGTGCATAGGCGTATTCATGACTCAAATACGGCTCACTTTGACGCACACAATACGGTCGGGGAACTCTACTGTTGTTGCAATTAGACGCATAGTGCCCGAATTCTTGGCATCTGTAGCACTGAATAGTCTTCTTCTCAGACTGTGCTTGGTGTCGCGTAAGCCTGACTCTGGCTTCATGCTGCTGACGATCATCATCACGTGCACGCTCCTTATAACGGTCTTGTTTCACCAAGGCATCAGTGGTATTTTTAGCCAGTTCTTTTAGGCTCAATTTGTTCACGACATCATCGAACGTTTTCTTTGGGTCCAACAGACGTTCTTGGACGTACAGCTTGTACTCCGGTTCTCTTAGGCCTCGCTGAAACTGCTCCATTAGCATCAGGTTAGACTGCTGCGAGCCACACTGTTGAAACGGGAACGCGAGTTTTAGCGCTCTCGCATAAGACTCGATTGACTCACCACGTTGCTGTAGTCTGCCTCTGAATTGTTGATACTTCAGAGCATCATAGTTGTTGTCAGCGTATTTCTGTTTCAGGTAATCGATGGCTGTGTCAAACGTAGGAAGTTCCAGATCTTCATGAAACTGTCTGCGTGCCATACCAGCTAGACAATTCACAAGATGACTCACTTTCACAGCGTCATCTGTCGTCTTGGTCATGCGCAGTCTATTCTCTAGGCCAAACAGCCATGACTTGAAGTCTTCGGGTCGAGAACCATCGAAAGTCTCGTATCCAGCACCTGCCAACACCATCTCGGCGTTTTGCTGAACCAGTAGACGTGAAGACTGCTCTTGTTGTGACGTCAAACGTTGAATTGTACAGTTCAGGATGTTCAACGAATCATCTTGACCGGTGTCATCTGTCTTCGCGACATAATTCGGCGTGACACCTTCACGGCGCGGCCACTCGGAGTCATCATTGGCAGTACCATCATTGACCAAACCCGATCTAGGTAAGCTGCTTGTCGCGCCATCATAGACCAAACCCGATCTAGGCGTTTTTGCTGCACCATCATCGACCAAACCCGATCTAGGTGAGCTGGAAGTACCGTCATGGACCAAACCCGGTCTAGGTACACCATTCACAGTTCCGTCACCGACCAAACCCGATCTCAGGACACTGTCGCCATCGTAGACCAAACCCGATCTAGGCGTTTTCGCTGCACCGTCATTGACCAAACCCGGTCTAGGTGAGCTGGAGTTACCGTCATGGACCAAACCCGGTCTAGGTAAACCATTCACAGTTCCTTCACTGACCAAACCCGATCTCAGGACACTGTGCGCTTCGTCACGGGGCATAGACGAAGACTTGACGGCTGAACTAACACCTGAAAGCAGCTTTCTAACCCTAAACCTATTCGACCTCATAGTTAGGGGCGGGCCGGACAACCCAGTACCCTCCTCACTATCTGCAACGATGGAGAGCCGGCGACCAGTACCAGAGCTCTCGGCATCGCCCACGGCAACTCTCTGACTAACGTTATAAAAACTGCACCTGTTTTCAGCTCTATTGTTGCCGTCTATTTCACCTTTGTCTTCGTCCCTTTCATCCCATAACACGCTCAGGTTCGTAGGCGTTTCGGCACCGCTGCTGCTCCCGCTCTCATCTGGTCTGACACTCGGCGGTGGTTCGGGCCATGGGATCGAATCTACAGTCGAAAACACCCCCTCAATTATCCATCCAATACGGCAACATAAATTACAAAAGTTATCAGATCGATTCAATGCCGGAATATTCAGATGAATGAGCGAAGAATGTGTCTTGATTGCCGACACAAAATTTCGGTATAAACGACCGGCTGATTTAAAGTCTTTAGTCTTCACGACATCATAAAATAAAACATAAGCACTATCCTGCTTCAATTCAAACTCCCTGGTCGGACGATTGCGTGCGGCGGCCATTCTTCAGGTTCACCGGTTCCTCCGAAGTCGATTTTGTAGACGAATAAATTTTTCACAAATTTATTTTCATCGGCAATCACAATTCTTCACGAACTTATTTTATAAATTTTAAATTCTTCACGAATTTTTTTAAAGCTGGATTAATTTTGAAAATTTTATTCAAAAAATTCGGCACCGTTAGGTTGGAGTTCAGCGAAAAACAGGAGCGCCAAGTAGTGAAAATAAGCCTTATGCTCCAAGGTATTGGTTTTAGGTATTAAAAGAACGGTCCGAGTTCGATTCCAAGCCTTCACTTTATTCCCAGCCTTCAGCGGCGATCTTCCGAACATACCAGAATATTTATAATCCAAAATAGTAATATGATGACTGAATTCAAATATAGGGTTTATGTAATTAAGTGCGAATATTAGCAAGTCTACTCTTGAGCGGCTAAAGTTGCCATACCAAAACTTGAGTGAGTGAGTGAGTGAGTGAGTGAGTGAGTGAGTGAGTGAGTGAGTGAGTGAGTGAGTGAGTGAGTGAGTGAGTGAGTGAGTGAGTGAGTGAGTGAGTGAGTGAGTGAGTGAGTGAGTGAGTGAGTGAGTGAGTGAGTGAGTGAGTGAGTGAGTGAGTGAGTGAGTTAGTGAGTGTGATAAGAACTCCTACCAGTATGTCCAGAACGGGTTCAACCGTCGCTGTCGACCGTCGCATTAATAGAATGCCGGCACCCACGAGAACGGTGACCGCCAAAAGCCACTTTCGTTTCCTAACCATTCGTTTACTCCTTTTCAAAAGCGATGCAAAATGTCGGTGTATCATGTTACGAAAAATTTAATTTTATACGCAGTGGTCTAATGCTGTTCTACTTTCTCAAAGCGCAAAACAATTTTTTTCAAGTTCAAATGCGTCGCGAGCAAATCTGACCATTTTTGCGTTCATAACACGAAATAATTACAGGGTTAGCGCCGAGTTAATCAGCCGCTTGGTTGGGTGAAAAAAGTGACTGTTTTGCTGTAATGACTGAACTATTAAACTTAATTGTTTGACTATGGTATGTTCAGTCGATATAGTTTCCTACAACAACAACAACAACAACAACAACAACAACAACAACAACAACAACAACAACAACAACAACAACAACAACAACAACAACAACAACAACAACAACAACAACAACAACAAAAACAACAACAACAACAACAACAACAACAACAACAACAACAACAACAACAACGACAACAACAACAACAACAACAACAACAACAACAACAACAACAACAACAGCAACAACAACAACAACAACAACAACAACAACAACAACAACAACAACAACAACAACAACAACGACAACAACAACAACATCAACAACAACAACAACAACAACAACAACAACAACAACAACAACAACAACAACAACAACAACAACAACAACAACAACAACAACAACAACAACAACAACAACAACAACAACAACAACATTTGCCTGGAATCGTTTGAGAGCTCCTCACCAAAAGAACTTTTATCCTATCCTGGTTATCCAACTCCCGCAATTTCTGTATAAATCAGTTTAACTACTTCAGTGACTGAAATGCACCACAAGAATGGTTTTTACTACCATTAAAGTTATCATCAATTACTCTCCATTATGTTCAACACTTTCTCCGTTGTGCGTCAAATCGGTCGTTTGGTTATACGATACTTTTTTTGGTTTACGCTAGTTTCCCTAAACGTACAAGACATTCTGAACGTTCCAAGTACATTTATGTATGTAAGATACTAAAACATTTGATTTTGTTCTATACATATATACAAATATTCTAAAATATTTGATTGACTTTGAGTGACTTGAACATATTTATTAGCGTTTTTCGTAGCCAAAAACAAGGAACTGTTACTGTTTGGGGCCTTACTGTACCGACGAATAAGGTTAGAAAACACATTCTCGGTGTTTTTTCAATTGAATTATAAATGTTACAACAAAAAGAGCAAAATTGATCAGATAAGGGTTAAAGTTTCATGACAAACGAATATTATATTTGACTCACTCACTCACTATAGCTGATTCAAGGTTTCTTGTTTGCCAAAAACATTTTGGCGCGCAGTTTGAATTTGAATTAGTTTTTGGCGCACTTTCAAGTTTTCGAAAAACAAAATTCATATCTAATGTTTTTTATTGCACCTATTTCATGTCATACATGTAATTTATAACGAGAAACCCTGACCAACCTATTTAACTTACGAATATGTCCTCCTGTCTAAATCCCGAAAAGGTTTACAAACAATTGTTTGTTTGTTTGCCGATATGTTTTATTTGCGTTCACGGTCGTCCGATGAAAATAAATTGAGAAAAAATTAATAAAATTAAAATAAAATAAAACAAAAATTGAATAATTAAATAGAAAGGTTTCAGGTCTGTTGTTTGTTAATTTGCGTGTTTATCAACGTTGAAATGCCGCCCAAACCGAAAGCCAGGAAGTCGGCCGGCGGTGCTGTTGAAAAGGTGGAGAAAGCCGAACGAAAGCCGGCTCGATTCGAAGAAAAGGAGGTCAGTTACAGGTTTTAAAAAAGAATTTCGCTTTGCTCAGTTGTTGCATTGGCGGACGAGATAATTCTTTAAAGGAAGGGGAATTTTTTCGAAGAGGCAGCGTTGGCAGTTCTCAGACCATTTTACCTACACCTTAGGAAATGTATTCAACTTTTTGTAAACACCAAAGAGGGGGAATTCGGCAATCTCATTCTTCACATCCATCCGAAAACCGCACATCCAAAAATGTCCCGTAATCTGTAGGCTTAGGCTTAGGCTTAAATTATCGTTTTTTAGGACGAATGTGCGGTTTTGAATGGATGTGCGGATGTGCTGAATCAAATTACCGGAGGAATCCCCCTTTTCAAAATTGAATACCAATTCGAATTATGATTTAACGATGTCCGGATAGTCACCACTCACAGTCAACAGCGGACATGAATGGAACGGAAAGTCCCAGAAACTCCCTCTCTTATGTGTTTTTTCGAAAAGTAAATCTTGTAATTTAAGTGGTAGGTTAATTGGTCTTTTTTCTGTCGATTTCCCCCTCTTTGGAAAGATTCGCCTTACTTTGGAGGTTTGGCTCGACTCCCTTTGAACACGGATTATCAACACCGTTTTTGAATCCTCTGTCTTGGGCGGACGGAGCTGACTAAAATTGTCCAAAGATTGATATCCTATGTTTTCGTGATGGTAATAAATGGTACAATGTTAGTGCACGTGTAATAATATGCATATATAAATGCGTGTATAAATGGTCAATACCTTTCTTTGGCGGTTACAAGAAGAAGAAGTATAGTTTGTTCTTTAAGGTGTAGGCAAAATAACCTACTTTCTGCCAATTCCCCCTCTTTGGGAAGACTCGCCTCCCTTTGGAGGTTTGGCTCGTTTGCCACGCCAGCGTAATTTATCTCTACATTTTCTTCAGGTTGTTATCGGCCACGACACGGGGCCGAAAGGCACGCAGAAGCATTACTTTTGCAGTGTGAAACAGGTGAGTTGTATTCTAAATATATGAAAATCGTATAATTTTTTTTGCAAAGCAGCCAAGTCTCATTATGTTTTTTTATTTGGCACATTGTACCTTTGTTACACACACTACACATGGATTGTATCTGCCATATATATTGTCATACATTTATTACATGTAACGTATTACCCAACTCGGCTACTGGCTAGGGTGCCTTCATAGTCCGTTGCAACTAATTTGTAACTAAAATTTTTATTTATTGTTATCTTGCTAACTTATTGAGACGATGGTTTTGAAAAAAAGAATCTGCAGGTGCGGTTCAACGAAGAACAGGCGGAATGGGAGTACTTCATTCACTGGAACGGCTGGAAGGTATTGTTCATTCAATTACTTACTATTTTATTTGTAATTTGTTGCGTTGGTCAGCAGTAAAGTCAATTATAATTATCCATTCTTTTAAATACACCCAATCCAACCACTTTTTTTAGAATTTCTCAATCATCACCTATTGCTGAAAACCAAAAGCTCTGGTCGATTGCGTTAGAAATTAGCATAAATTAATTTCAAGTTGAATTCGACTCAACATCCGTTACAGTGACTTGGAATCTGATTCTGTGCCTATGGAAAGCACCATTCGTGATTGGAACCCGGCGAAATCTTGATTTTTTTACTTCTTCATTAACTGAAGCTATAAGGCACACTAATACCATATCAGAATGGTGTTTTTGTAGTGGCCAGAGAGTTGAATAAACTGACGGGCAATGGCAGAAACCCCAGAGCAACGCGTCAGGGTCTGTGTCTCAAGTCAGGTTTCGAACTTAGGACCGCCGGTTTTCGAGGCCGGCGCCCTACGCACTATACTAGACAGGCGACAATGGATCCGAGTGAGACAACTCAACAATAAAAAAATAACGATCAAATCCAAAATTCCAGGCCAAGTATGATGAGTGGATTCTGGATTCGGACACTCGACTGGCCACGAAGACGGACGATCTGGTGGCTTTGATGCAGTCGGAGCGGGCTGAGGTGAGTGATTTTCAGGGTTAACTAATAAAAAAAATATAAATAAATTTTTGCCTAATTTTTTAAGAGTATTTGCCTAATTTTTAGAGTATTCATAACTCTGAAATTGTCGGAAATGTCCTAAAACGGGAAAAAATCGGGTCGTAAAAGTTTGACCTTGGTAACCGTGGTGATTTTTAGCTCCGGATAGCCACTTGTAGGTGAGAGAGGTGGAATTCCCCCTCTTTGACGTATTCAAAGAGTAAAATTTTCCCCTAAGGTGTAGGTGAATCGGCTTGAAAGCTGTCATCTCCCCCTCATTCACGAAATTCCTTTACCTTTGTGAAGTACCAGCTGGTTGATACCAGTTGGTACCACGTGGTACCAGCTGGAAGTACCGCCCCAGTTGATCCAGGTGCTAAATTTTTTTCGATATGAATTTTGGCTGATTGGATTTCGTGGGATTTAAAGATATAAAAAGACTCGGCATTTTCCAGATCATTTAACTACATCTTAGAAAACAAATTCTTTGTTTTGAGAACCCAAAAGAGGGGGGAATTTCACTTTTCCCACTCCTTCACGTCCGTTAGTGGTTCAACGTCATATAAAACAGATATTATAATAACTCCTTTTCATCGATAACTTCATACAATTTGTAGAATTTAAGTGATTTTATCAGTACAATTCTGGAAGACGTTTTTGTGGCCCATCAACGGAACATCAATTTCGAATTTTCTGTGATTTTGTGAATTTACCCGGGTTTCCAGAAGCAGGGTCGCAAGCTGGAAAAGCGCAAAGTCAATGAGGGCAGCACCGTGAACAGTCGGTCTTCAACTCCGTCTACCGAGCCCAGCTCATCGAGGGCCGATAAAACCAGCGATTTCGGCGCACCAGGTGCGTTTTATTGATTAATTAATGATTAATTTTTGTTGTTGTTATTAATTAACTTTTTTTCCGAAAATTGATACGCGTGCGTGCCAAAATTTTTTGGCATTTCAAAATAATTTTAAGAATGTAGAATAACAGAAGACTAGCATTAAGTTTCAATAAAAAATTTAAGTTTTAGAGAATTTTCAGTAAAAATAAGTTTGATTTTTTCAGCCCCGAAAAAACGCCGCAAAAGCGGGGTACCTGACAACGTGGAGAGTGCACAAGAACACTCGAGGAAGACCGAGATCAAGATACGCATGCCCGCTGAATTCAAGGTTGAGGTTCTTTTTTTGACTTCTTTTTTTTGACCTTTTTTTTACTTCTTTTTTTGAATTCTTTATTAACTGAAGCCATAAGGCACACTAATACCATATCAGAATGGTGTTTTCGTAGTGGCCAGAGACGTTGAATAAACTGACGGGCAATGGCGTCTTTACAAGACGTTTACCTTCATAGTAAAGTGCAGCTTGAATGTATTGAAATTGAGTATAGTACAAGTGAAGACAGGGGATGTCAAAAAAATGAAAAATAGGGCTTTTCTACTTTTCCATTAATTGAAGCCATCAAGGCATTCCGATTTCAATACCATATCAAAATGGTGTTTTCGTAGTGGCCAGAGAGTTGGATAAACTGACGGGTAATGGCAGGGTAGGGTTTGGGTCTCAACTCTCCTGTTTCGAACTTAGGACCGCCGGGTTTTTTAGGCCGGCGCCCTACGCACTAGACTGGACGGGCGACAAAAATGATTATATAACTAATATAATATTCTACTTGTAGGAAGCGCTCGTGGACGACTACGCGTGTATCAACGGTGAACAGCCATCGCTGCATCGGGTGCCTGCTCGTCATTCTGTTCACGAGATCATTGAAGAGTACGTGGCCGTCAAGGAGGCCGACACGACCATGACCGAGGACGAACGATCCGTTCATATTGAGACGGCCAGAGGTTGGTGGTGCTCATTTCTTCACCTCATCAACAGCACTCAATATCATAAATGTAGCTTGTTTTTTTCATTTTCGTCGTTTTTTTCAGTTATTTTTAACTCATGTTTTTACTGAAATATCAGAAAGAAATTACCCTAAAGAAATTGAAATTGCTATATCATTTGATGTGAACCAAAAAATAAATTTGATTGATTGATTGACTTTGCATTGACATCGATTGATTAACATTGATTGATTAACATTGATTGATTAACATTGATTGATTGACATTGATTGATTAACATTGACTGATTGACATTGATGGATTGATTGAAATTGATTGTTTAACATTGATTGATTAACATTGATTAACGTTGATTGATTAACAATGATTGATCAACATTGACTGATTGACAATGATTGATTAACATTGATTTATTGACATTGATTGGTCAACATTGACTGATTGGCATTGATTGGTCAACGTTGATTGATTTTAATTGATTGATCAACATTGATTGATTAAAATTCACTGATTAACATTGATTGATTAACATTGATTGATTGATTGATGTTCAACATTGATTGATTAATATTGATTGATTAACATTGATTGTTTAACATTGATTAATCAACATTGACTGATTGATATTGATTAATCAACATTGATTTATCGACGTTGATTAAATAACATTGATTGATTTACATTTATTGATTAACATTGATTGATTAAGATTGATTGCTTGACATTGATTGATTGACATTGATTGATTAACATTGACTGATTGACATTGATTGATTAACATTGATTGATTGACATAGATCGACTCTTGAAGAAAATAAAACATAAAAAATCGATTAACATTGATTGATTAACAATAACATTGATTGCTTGACATTGATTGCTTGACATTGATTGATTAACATTGATTGATTGACATTGATTGATTGACATTGATTGATTAACATTGATTGATTGATTGATGATCAACATTGATTGATTAATATTGATTGATTGACATTGACTGATTGACATTGATTAATCAACATTGACTGATTGACATTGATTGATCAACATTGACTGATTGACATTGACTGATTGATATTGATTAATCAACATTGATTTATCGACGTTAATTAAATAACATTGATTGATTAACATTTGTTGATTGATTGACGTTGATTGATGACATTGATTGATTGATATTGATTGATTAACATTGATTTCTAGGCGTCAAATTGTACTTCGACACGGCCATTGGCAGTCAGCTGCTGTACAAATTCGAACGGGCTCAGTATGAGGATTACATGAAAGAGCTCGGCGCCGTCTGCTACGAGGACAATCCGGATGCGGCTGCTGAGAACATGTTCATACCGTCTAATCATTACGGTTGGTATACGTCTGACAGACTTCTATTAGAATCCTGATTTGTAAAACTATCGGCACACAAGATTCAAATTTTTTCGAATTTTGGATTATGAAAACGAACACGGATAAACAAAGGTGTATTACATAGATAAAGTATGTGCATCAAGTGTTATAACTGTTGGAAAACCAATATCATGGCAATTAATAATTTGTATGATGAATAATAACATACTTTCTTAATTTATTTTTAATTAAACCCAAAAAAAACATTTTTATTTGACAAATCCAAAATAACAGTTTTGAAATTTTAGTTTTTTATTTTTTTTAATCGAAAACACGTTTTTTTCGTATTTTATGCATCATTCTGTCAAAATCCAAAATTGGAAATAAATCTGATTCTTGTGATCCGATAGTTTTACAGACCAGATTTTCTAATAAAAGTCTGTCAGACGTATATGTATGTATAGTCGGTTATGATAAACCTTTCTAAATTTTTCAAGAAATATTCTACCAGCCGCACATAAAAAGTATTTTTGTAAAACTGTTCTTTCGTCAGGTTTAGAATTGTAGCACAAGGTTTACACAAGTGTGTCGAAGTGAAATTGTCGCATGGATGATCGATTATTTTTCTGAACAGTTGAATCAAGATAAAATATAATAACTCCGGGAAAATTAAAAAAGTGGCTTTGGGTGAATAATTTACACGAAATTCGTTACTTTTCTCGGTTTACCTTTATGAAAAAAACGACAAATTTCTGAACAAAATTTGTTGTTAAACTTTTGCCAACGTGTCAAACATGACGACAAAGAATATTTTTACAAAATCCATTTCTCTATGTGCGTGTACATAAATTTCTAAACACCTTTTTGGAAAGGTTTATCATAACCGACTATACAGGGTGTCCAAACGAAGTATCACAAGTGAAATTTTCTAATAACTTATTTTCTCACTGGAGGTAGCCAACATATTAGGAACCATGATGATTTTTTTAATTTTTGAAATCCGCCACTCTACTTTGGACACAGATTCTGACGCGTTGCTCTGGGGTTTCTTCAGTTTATTCAACCCCTACGAAAACACCATTCTGAATGGTATTAGTGTGCGTTGATAGCTCCAGTTAATAAAGAAATCCCCAGTACCTCCTGGGCCTTATACTCCTCCTACATGCTGATTTCATGCAGCCAAATTCCGAATAACCAGACTATGATTATCGATAAATACAAGGGTCAAAACTAAAATAATAGAACAAGACATGACAAGTAAGGTAGAAAACGGCGGACGAAGATTTGCTTCATTTTTTTACTAGATAAAATATTCTAAATAAAGGGCGGAAAACCAGCAAAAACCTGAGCCTTTATTCTTGAACTTTCAGGTTTCATCCATCTGACCCGTCTGTTCACACGACTCGGTCTGATGATGACCTACACTCCACTGACTCGTCAGTCCATGGTCGAGATCACGCGTAACCTGGATGATTTCATGGCCTACCTCAAAGACAACTACACGCGGTTCGTTTTATTACAGGCACTAGCGAACGAGATGGGGAGGGAAAAGTGGAATTCCCCCTTTTTGGCATTTTCAAATAGTAGAGTTTGTTCCCCAAGGTGTAGATAAAATGGCCTGAAAACTGCCAAATCCCCCTTCTTTGACGAAATTCCCCTCCCTTTGGAGGATGAATTCATCCGCCAGTGCCTGTGTATATCCCTAGATGTTATCTTCTGGGGTTATTTATGACTCATATATCTGAAATTATGTGTTGTTACAGATAAAACGAACTTTAAAAATATTTCTTTTAGTTTTTTTTCATAAATTCGCTTTTTAGCCAACAAAAATCCTGAATTATTTCAGAGGGCAAATTGAACTTGTTTGTTTTAATATTGACTATGCTATGTCGACCTTTACTATTTCTATATATTTCTATATTATTTCTATTATTTATCTTATAATTTCTATTTTTAGGTACTGGAGCATCGATCAGGATTACGAGGTCGCCACGGTCGCCTACCAGAAGCGCATATACGAAATGTAGATGCTGTAAATCAACTGCTGTGAAAATGCGAGTCGAATTTCGAAAGTTTCTATCAATTTCTTATCGATTTTGAAACTGAATTTATTAGCGCTAGTCTTATTCCAGGGTTTCTTGTTAGCCAAAAACTTTTTGGTGTGCAGTTTGAATTCGAATCTGTTTTTGGCGCGTTTTCAAAGTTTCAAAAAATAATCTTTTTCACATAACATTTGGACAACATGCAAAAGTTGCGTTTAATTAATCGCATACGTGTTTAACGGATTCTTAAAATTAGTTTTTGATAACAAGATACCAGGACCAAGCTATAATATTTTGGTTGGATTGAAGTGCAGTAGCGGACGATAAGGGGAATAAAAAGTGGAATCCCCCCCCCTCTTCGGCGGTTTCAAAATTTTTGTTTGTTCCTTAAGGTGTAGGTAAAATGACATAATTTCAGCCAATTCCCCCCTCTTTTGAAGGTTTGGCTCGTCCGTCAGTGTTGAAGTGATACGAGTCTACTCTACTTCGTTATTCGAGTTTATATTCCATGTTTTACCTCGTGTGTTTTTATTATTTCAATTTTTCTTCTATCAAATCATCATTGTTATCTCATTGCCTCGGTGGCATCCGGTGTTCGATACAATTGATTAGGAATTAGGATACTAGCGATTAAGAAGGGGTGGGAAAAGTGGAATACCCCCTCTTTGGTGTTTTCAAAAAGTGGGAAAATGTTGGCGTTTTCAAAAAAATAGAATTTGTTCTCTAAGGTGTAGGTAAAATGGCCAAATTTCAGCCAATTCCCACCTCTTTGAGAAAATTCCCTTCATGTTGGAGGATTAGCTTGTCCGCCAGTGGCAGTGCGTACGAGGAAAATTTCATTTTTACAGAATGACGAATGATGTTTTTTTCTTGAAAATTTCAATGCCCGATGAAGCAGATTTGAATTCAAACTGCGCGCTGAAAACTTTCAAAATAACAAAAAAATTCCGAGTAGCATTTCTATATTGATGGTGATGTGATGATAGATAGCGGCTGTTTGGGTTATTTTTATGATGATACATACCAGGCGTGAGTGAGTCATCGTACGCAATCAAGTGTATACATCATACATTTACATACATACCAGCTCCACAACTTACATTCATTTCAGATGTTATGTTTCTGTGGGTTTTCGAAAGGTTATTAGTTTTCTGCATTAAGCGATGATGGGATTTTTTTAATTTCGTTTTATGTAATAGTAAGACATTGTTGAGAAATTAAGCGCTTATTTTGAATTCAGTCTGTCAAACAGATCGCTATAGTAAAACTTCTGTTTTATTCGACTTGTATAACGTGGAAATTTTAGTTTGTGATCCACAGTTTTTTTGTTTGTGGTGATATTTTAGAAATGGACGGAAATTTTCGCTTGTATCGGACGGAAAAGGATTAGATTAGAGCGGAGAATGCGTCAGTCAAGTTTTATTCAAGTGATAGTCAAGTACTTCATGACTCAAAACTAGCTTAACTAGCGATTCTCGTTATTTTTCTTCTTCGATTTGGAATTTTTCTCGAAAATTTGGATTTCCTTTTTTGCTCCATCACCGTAAAGTGTTCAACATACTGGTATTCTGGTCTCATTGATGTGTTTTGTCTTGATGAGTCAGTCTGAAACTTCTTTTACCTTAATCATTATTTCTTGTTACTCCAATTTATCTCTGTAAAGCAGTTAGCTAACTCTTGTTACTTAACGTTTTACTAAAGTTTGTTTTGTGAGCCATTAAATCGTTTTCAAAATTTTGAACGCGCGCCAAAAAGTTGTTGACTGTGCTGTGAGAAGGTTTGCAAGAAATGCTGAATCCATATATTCCTTAAATGTACTATATTCATTTGTTACTCAGTTTTGCCTGTTTTGTACAAATTTGTTAAACAATCCCGTTGTACTGTGTATCTAAATCCGGTTTTTTATAGTTATTATCATCATATTCATGTTAAAAATTTTTTTCCTGCTCTTCAGTTTATTATACTTACTGTTATATCAATTTTATTTCACTCACTGTGTGTTATCAAATAGCGTGATCGAGTTATTCCGTTATTAGGAATGTTTGTCTGTGAATCTTTCGTGTGGCAAATTTCTTGTAATTATTTCGTATTGATTATTGTTGGGTGTGAACATGGAAAATTTCTAACGAGCGCCAAGTATCAATGCCTGTTCAAAAGGTTTACAGTTTGCAAATCATAGATCAAAATAACGGAATATCTCGTTGGGATATAATCATTATATCGAAACTGAAGACTTTATCTTGTCGAAAAAAATCGTGTTGATGAAAAGTCATCATGATAATTTTGTGAATTTATTAAATTTTATGTCCCTATTTCATGTAGTGTCGGAATAAAACCGGTTATACGAGTGTTGGAGGTTTGGATTTGATGGTGATGTAACATATGATTGCTTCCTCATTGGAAGCATTCAGCTGAATCCTGTTTTCGATTCAGTCTATCTCTATGAAGTATTTATTTTCGAATTTTCATTTTTTTTCGCTGTATTTGCTCAATTTATTTTAGTCATTACTTTTCATAGCTAATATTTTGGTCTTCATTGCTTTGATCAACATTTATAACCGATGATTGCTTCCTCATTGGAAGCATTCAGCTGAATTACTGTTTTCCGATTCAGTCTATCAAGTATTATTGTTAGGTTTTCAGTGTGTTTGTTGTTATGGTATTTTAAAGTTGGTACTCTTTGAAATTTTGGAGAAAACTGATTTTTTTGTGTAAAACATCGGAGATTCCGCGTTCGATTTTACTTTCATATAAAGACGATAACGGGAAAAGTTGATAACATTTTTATAATTCATAATATCTTATACTTCTCATTTATCTATCATTTATACTGCTGTATATTAATTTAATCTACTGATTTTATATATTTTTTCCAGATCTCATCACGACCAATCAACCTGACCTGATAATCATGGCCACATTATCTTTATTTATTTCCTCCTTCACGTCTCCACCAACGACAACCAACGAAAATGGCCATTCTCGTGCGTGAAATGTCGGCGGCCGAAGTGAGGAACATGTCATCAAGAGATAATGTTAATCGAAGACGGTTGGTTCAAGTATTTTCAGGATTCCTTCATAGTCAGTTGCAGAAACAATTTTTGCAAGTTTTCCGTTAATCCTCTGTCTCACTAATTTTTCGACCGAAAACAGCGTAGAAATGGGACATGGAAAGGTTTACGGAAAACTTGCGAAAACAGTTGCAAAAGTTTTAATAATTTTTTTGCAACTGACTATAATTACGATTGGCATCAAGGGATAATGTTAATAGAAGACGGTAGGTTCGAGTCGTCTCAAGGTGCCTTCATAGTCAGTTGCAAAAAAGTTGCGTATTGTTTGAAACTGGTTTTCCGGGTTTTATGTTAACTCTTTCTGTCTCACTAATTTTTCGGCCGAAGACAGTGTAGAAATGTAACATGGAAAGGAAAGGGTTTACGGAAAACTTGCCAAAATAGTTGCAAACGTTTTGCTACTTTTTTGCAACTGACTATAAGGCACCCTTACGGATGTCATCTAGGGATAATGTTAATAGAAGACGGTTCGTTTACGTCGTTTCAGGGTTCCTTCATAGTCAGTTGCAGAAATAATTTTTGCAAGTTTTCCGTAAATCCTCTGTCTCACGAATTTTTCGGTCGAAGACTGTAGAAATGTGACAAGGAAAGGTTTACGGAAAACTTGCAAAAACAGTAGCAAAAGTTTTAATAATTTTTTGCAACTATCTATGAAGGCACCCTTACGGAAAGTTTGAATGTCATCAAGAGATAATGTTAATAGAAGACGGTTGGTTCAAGTGTTTTCTGGGTTCCTCCATAGTCAGGTGCAAAAACAATTTTTGCAAGTTTTCCGTAAACCCTCTGTTCTGTCTCACGAATTTTCCGGCCTAAGACAGTGTATAAATATAATGTGACATGGGAAGGTGTACGGAAAACTTGCAAAAACAATGAAGGCTATGAAGGCACCCTTACGGAAACGTTGGATGTCATCAAGAGATGATGTCATTAGAAGACGGTTGGTTGAACAGATTTTGGCGCGCAGTTCGAATTCAAATTTGCTTTCGGCGCGCGTTCGAATTTTCCAGGATTTTTTTCTATTCACTCCATCGCTCATTATTTCACAATATACTCACCAACTCACGGTCCCCGATGATGGAAAAGTTCCAAGCATCTTTTAAGAGATGTTAATAGAAGCGGTTGAAATCACTAGAACTAACCAGGCTTACAGAAAAACCCTGGCCTCTGTCTAATCCGTATAAATAACACCTGAAAACTCCTCCCCATAAAAACAGCTAAATTTTTTCAGTTTTGCATAAGAATAATTTTTGTTTTACATAATTGACTATAAATATTTTGTTTAATAATTTAAAATATAATTACTTTGTTCTAAGATAATAAATTATAATTAAATTTCAGGGTAGCCAACGGTGGTGGCAGCGGTGGTGGTGGTGGTGGTGGCGAGAATCGTCATCGCACCCCCGGTGCCCACCAGTCACGTACACAGGCGATCGTGTATCGACTGCATCTTCATCCAACGCAGAGCGAGATCAGCTGCTGCGTCAAATATACAGTTTTCGGATTCAATACCGTGTTTTGGGTTGGTTTCCGATTGTCCGAATCAAGTTATGAACATTCATGAGCCGTCCATTTCATATAAACATATAGAAGCTAATTCAAAATTTTTTTAACTGCCAAAGAGGGGGAATCTCATATTTTTGTTTCGCCTTTCGCTAGTGGGCTCTGCCACACGAGGTGAACGGAGCGATGGCGGGCGCTGATGTCATCTGAAAGCTACCCATTAATTAAATTTTATAAAAAAATTCTTGAAGAAGCTTATTTTTATCAAATTAAACTCTATCTGCGCTTATGAATCTTGGTTTTGAACAGTTATTTGAAGAAATTAATGATTTCAATTTTCTTAAACCTTCCTCAACTGACCCCAACCACTCTATGAAAAGAGTCCTACAAAACTTACACCGACAAAACACCTTATAGTCGGTTATGATAAACCTCTCCAAAAAGGTGTACATGATTTTATGTACAGATACAAAGAGAAATGGTATCTTTATGGAATGAGAAATGGCAGATTTGGAAAGATTTATCATAACCGACTATGCATAACGATGACCCGTAAATTGTTGTTTTAAAAACTTGAATTCTCTATCTGTTTTCAGCTCATCGGCTTCCTGCTAGTCGGCATCGGTCTGTGGGCGCAGATTGAGAAGAATCCATTCAGCGAGTTGGGTCCGACACTTTCCAAATTCTATCTCGATCCAACGTGGATACTTCTGATTATTGGATTCGTCGTTTTCGTATTGGGATTCTCCGGCTGTGTCGGCGCGCTCAGGGAAAACACGTGCCTTCTGGCTTTTGTTGGTTGATATTTTATAATTATTATTAATTGTTTATTATCGTTTTTTATGTTAGTTGTAATTAACTTTTATCATTAGTGTATTTTATTTTTCGCCGGTTGTGTCGGCGCGCTCAGGGAAAACACGTGCCTTCTGGCTTTTGTTGGTTGAGATTTTAGAATTTTTTTTTATTCATTTTATATTTCTGTTTTTTCTGGTTTTCGGCTTATGTTAGTTGTAATGTAACTAACTTTTATCATGAATATATTTAGTTTTTTCTCCGGTTCCGGCTGCATGTCGTGATGATGCACTGGCGGACGAGCTGATCTACCAAAGGGAGGGGAATTTTGTCAAAGAGAGGGGAATTGGCAGGTTTGAGGCCATTTCACCTACACCTTAAGGAACAAACTCTACATTTTGGAAGTGCCAAAAGAGGGGGGAATTCCACCTTTTTGTTCTTCTCTCGTCCGCTAGTGTGATGATGTCCAGCGATGATGATGATAATTTTTTTCTTTTTTATTAGATGTGTTTTTACCAAGTTTTGTCACTGGTTGAGTTCTATAGCTTTTCCTTATTCTTTTGTAATAATTTGGAATACAAATATAACAAATTATTTCGGGAATCGTTTTAATTGCCAGTAGTGAACATTTACGGTCTTCATAACTTGGTTTTAATCCACTAACAGATTTTTTACCGTGTTTCAGTATGCCATTCTATTGGGTGTCCTACTGCTCTGTCAATTGGGTTCTTCGGTCCTGGCTTTCATGTCGAAAAACTGGGTTGGTACTGATATATAATGAGTTCATCGTCAATAATCGATCAATCAGTAAGATAATCAATCAGTCAAGTCAGTCAATCACAGTAAGTCCAATGACCATGCATGATTTATATCTTGAAAACGATCAGTTACACAGTAGTAGTTCATTATTTTTCAGTAATTAGTCAATATATTAATCAGTTGGCATTCAGAGTTAATGTTTCAATAATAATATAATTCAATGATTTTCTCAAATTTAGATGGTTACTGCTATTTCACTATGTTGGTTATTTGGTATACCACTTTGCTTTTGTGGCATACAAACTTGATAAATCTGATATACCTGACAAAAATTGGTATTTTTATTTGTTTTCATCTAAATATTTTGTTTTTCATAGTTTGAACCGGCCTCATTTTCAGTTACGAATGGAGATGGAGAAAGAGCTGGATGCAATGATTGTCGCTTATCGAGATGATCCCGATCTGCAGAGTGTAATCGACTGGATACAGAAAGACTGGGTGAGTGGTTGTTGTTGTTGTTGTTGTGGTTGTTGTTGTTGTTGTTGTTGTTGTGGTTGTTGTTGTTGTTGTTGTTGTTGTTGTTGTTGTTGTTGTGGTTGTTGTTGTTGTTGTTGTTGCTGGATGACATGATTGTCGCTTATCGAGATGATCCCGATCTGCAAAGTGTAATCGACTGGATACAGAAGGACTGGGTGAGTTGTTGTTGTTGTTGTTGTCGCGTATCGAGATGATCCAGACCTGTAAAGTGTAGATGTTGTTGTTGTTGTCACTTATCGAGAATACCAGGACTTGCAGAGTGTAATAGATACAGAATGGCTGGGTGAGTTGTTGTTGTGGTTGTTGCTGTTGCTGTTGTTGTTGTTGTTGTTGAAGCTGTCTTGTTTCAGCTTCACTGTTGCGGCATCCAAAGCCCGGACGATTGGGATATGAACGTCTATTTCAATAAATCGGCGTCAGCCCTGAAAAGCCCCGAGGCCGGTGGTGTGCCGTTCAGCTGCTGTGATTTCTCCGATATTAAACATGTTGGAATTTAAAAATTTTATGTTTCAAAATAAAATTAACATTTTTTTCGAATTTTTTTTTTAATTTTCCAAATATTTTGATAAACAGACATGAATGAAAAGAACTATATGAGCAACAAAAATGCGTGACAAAGTTTTTTTATCTTAAATTAAGGTAACTTTATCTACGGAAAGTTAGAAATACAAAAATTTTATAAGTTTATGATTCAAAATTGTTTGCCAGTTTAGAGTTTGTTGATCCGTTATGGCATCTTTCAACTGTATATTCAAGTGTGTGTAACCGTAAATCAATAAATTTCAAGTATGCTTTTCAGGAGTCAACTCTGGTCAACTTGTACTGTGGGCACGGGGTTCGGCTCGAAAATTATGTTGGTTCAGCATTTTTGTATAACTGAGGTTCGAATATTTCGCGACAAAGGCGACAAGTTCACGGGTTTTTATAAGACTCTTGCCACACACCTTAAATTAAAATTTTGAAATTAATTTGCCTGTCAAAAATGTTACAAAAAACAAACAAAAAGTGGTGTGCTTGAAATTTTTTTACAAAAAAACTGTCCCGACAATGTCCCGGAAAACTGTCGCGAAATATATGAACCTCAGTTATATTTATACTTTCCTAGGCTATTTAGTCATTTTAGGTTTTCATTAAACCTGAAGCATTCGTGAAACGTTCTTATGTTTTGAAACCTGTGTAGTCTAATGGTTAGGGCGTCTGACTCTCTATCCGGAGGTGCTAAGTTCGAAACGTCGCAAGAGATACAAACCCTGACGCGTTGCGATTATGAAAACACCTTCTGATATAGAATTAATGTGTCTTGTTGACTTTGATACGTTGAAAAATAATAAAATATAATTTATTTCCATTTATTTCAGCACGGCTCGCAAGCATTTTACGAGACGGGCTGTTTACCTATGCTGGTCGAATGGTTTAATCGGAATATTATGCAAGTAGGGGTAGCGTTGATCGTGGTAACGGTGATGGAGGTTGGTGTGACTGTTGCTGTTGTTGTTGTTGTTGCTGTTGTTGTTGTTGTTGTTGTTGTGCTTTTTGTTGTTTTAATAGTTGTTGTTGTTGTTGTTGTTGTTGTGGTATTTGTTGTTGTTGTGCTTTTTGTTGTTGTTGTTGTTGTTGTTGTTGTTGTTGTTGTTGTTTTTGTTGTGATATTTGTTGTTGTTGTGCTTTGTGTTGTTTTAATAGTTGTTTTTGTTGTTGTTGTTGTGCTATTTGTTAATGTTGTGCTTTTTGTTGTTTTAATTGTTGTTGTTGTTGTTGTTGTTGTTATCGTTGTTGTATTTGTAATTTTTCATATTTCAGATTCTCGGTATCTGTTTCGCTCAAAATCTACGCCAGGACATATTCGCGCAGCGCGCCCGTTGGCTCTACACACATTGACTGTGAGCGGGTTATTTGAATTCCAAATTTCCCGCCAAATTTTTTTAATGGAAACATTGTGGGTAAGCTGTTTGAAATTCAAATTTCCCGCCCAATTTTGTACGTACGTATTCTTATTTTCTAATTCACAGAGAGATTTCGTTGGTTCTCACATTGTTCAGATTTTATTCACATGTGGATTTCTTTTAATAGAGTTAAATGTGTGAAAAATATATTTTGTTTTGTCTGGAATGCTATGGTTTTCGGCGTTTTTTGTGTGAGTTGACAATCAGTGAGAATTAAAGATTTGGAGAAACGGCTCTTATTTTATTTTGTTTGAGCTTTGACTAGTGAAGTTCGGGGCATTTTATGCGTCGACTTGTTCTTGATTCGTTGATGCATTTGCTATGTCTAGTTGCCATTATGATGATTTTTTTCCGTCTTAATAATTTCATTATTTTATTGTATTTCTAAATTTCCTAATGTTTTGTGCTTCTGTATGTCTCAGTCCAATATTACTGGTGTTTTTTTTTATATTCTTTCAATATTTTACATTGAGCAAAATCAAAATAACTTGTCCAGCCCAACATGATATAATTAACACACCCTGCAATCAACCATTTTGTTTCCATAACAGTTTTTTATTATATTTTAATAATATTTTAATAAAAAATTTTATGAAATTTTGTTTTCTTGTCAATCATTCCGTTTTTCTTCATCATTATTCATCTGTCCGGTTTATGTTTTTTTATACTTTATTGTTTTTTCTCAGTAGTTATTTTCGTCTTTTTCTATCATGTTTCCAATCAATGTTACATTTTTCGTTAATACAATCGATTATATTGATCCCCAATAATTGTCTTCAACGAAAATACATGTCCTTCCGAAATTTGTCTACTTTAATTTTCATTAAGTGAGTCAAATTGCCACAAAGCTATTACGTTTTGTTGTCCAATACCAGTCATTCATTTTTATATTATTGTTATTGTACTGATTTTTTCTTATGTTTTCATTATAATTAATCATCAGTTATCTTATAACACTATGAAATAACGTTTCATATAAATATTACTGTATTATATTTTCTAATTTTGATGTCATTTTTCATTAAAACCAATCATCAGCTATCGTATAACTCTATCGGATAAGGTAATGTTTCATAACCTGGAAAAGCTGGGATGCATGTTCTTCACCAGTATTCCGAAAAGGTGTTTACAAAATATTGTCTCATAAAAACGTCTATTCGTCTGGTTCTCAACTACGTTTGTTATTGTGAGATTTGTGATAAATTTTGTTTATCATTTTCGTTAATTATGAATGCTAATAAAAATGATAAAGAAATATGAAATGTTATCTGTATCTCTCGGCTTGTACTTTTTCTCTAAATGGTAGATTTTTTATCCAAGCGCTGAATACAGCACTACCTCTCTGCATCCCGTCTCACTGGCGTACGAGCTAATTTCCCAAAGGGAGGGGAAAATCTGTCAAAAAGGGTGTGGCATTGGCAGTTTTTGGACCATTTTACCTACACCTCAAGGAACAAACTCCTATTTTTGAAACCGCCAAAGAGGGGGGAATTCCATTTCCAGTGTCTCATTTGCAAAGGAAAACAACTGGCCGAAAGGCCAATTTTAGGTTTAGAATTTTTGTAAAGAGACTTTCAGGTTAAGTAAAATGAAATAAAACCGCGAAATTTCACGAAAATATTGTTTTGGTTTTGTATAGGAAATTGGAAAGAGAAAATGCTTTGTCAACAGCGACTAACTACTAAAGCCCGTATGTTGTTTCTGCCAGCAAAAATATTGCCCAAAACGTCTGATAATGCAACATCACTAGCCTCAACTCAATTCGGTTGATACCATGGTTTAACAAAGCACAACAATGGGTGATGATGATTGATTGATGTGCGTGTTGACACTGATTGTCTGATGTTTCATTATCAGACGTTTGGGGCACATCGTGACAGATCTTAAAGATGCTTCCTCCATAAGAGTCCGGGAAAACAACAGTTGTTTCAATTTTTTTACATATCCTGATGAATTTTCAGTCGTAATTTATCGTAATGTCGTCATCTCCCGGGCGTCCGCTGCCGCAGCGACGTCGGCCCGGACGTAAGTCGGTGAATCGGCAAAGCGATGAGGAGGAGGACAAGTCGGCTGTGGACGATACCCAGAAGGAGGAGGAGCAGTTGGAGCAGGAGCAGGACCCTATAAAAACGGTTGGTTATATAGGTGAGGATAGCTAATATTAGAGCGGTAACATTTTTTGCTTGCCAGGCCTTGGGCTTATGCTTTGGCTCTGTCTGAAGCTTACAGGGGATGACAGCTTATATTGAAAGATGTGAACGTTTTTTTACTTGTGAACTTGTCGAACATCACTTTCTTGAAAACTCCTTAGCGATGAAACAAATTTTTATTCGCTGCACAAATCATATAGGAATTTGCTATAAAAATGTCGAAAATATCGTAGAGGAAAAGCAACGCATTCAAACTGAGTCTTCGAATCAATTAAAAATGCTTCATAAAACTTGCTTTCAAGGTATTTCGTAGTTCAATGTATTTCTAAAACCTAAATGAACTAAGCATAATTTCTTAGTATGTCGTATAAAAAGTTCTCTTACGTTTGAACGCGCGCCGAAATTTGAATGCGCGCCAACAGGAATACCGATCCCGATTACAATAGTGTTGTTCGAAATTTTCCCCCATTTTTCTCTCAGCTTCGCGAACTGAACGACGAACACACGAAGAACGTCCTGTCTTCAAACTTAACCGAGGTGATTCAGGGTTTGGTAGGGGATTTCCGTTCCCATGCACCTAAAACCGAGGTGAAGGCAGAACCTAAAAAGGGCAAGGCTAAGGTATAACATCCTAGATGTTGTCTTTGGCATGCTTTCGTGTTTTTTTTCGCATTCCTCTGTTGTTTTGTTGTTGTTGTTTTTTTATACTAGTGTTTCTAGATTTTGTTTTCTCAAGTCGAACGTTTTTACACGTTACCACTAATTGGCGTAATTTTTTTCGCATGTTATAGTTTTTTTTACTTTCTGTTGTGTTATGTTCAGTTTTACGGTTTGAGACGACTGAAACGGGCATGACTTGACACTGTGATTTTTGATTTTTCGGGCATGACTTGACTGTGTTGCCCTGTGATTTTTGCGATTGCCCGTCCCGTCCCGTGCCCGTCCCAATTATTCTCTCTGACCTTTAAGAAAACATTCTTTGAAAAAAAAATTCGCCCTGAAAAAAGGAAATCAGTGTGCGTTGTTGGCTTCATTACCGAAACCCAAGTGAAAAAAACATGTCAGCAATAGAATCAAAGAATCAGAGTTATTATACTTTCAAGTTTCATGACACTATTATATTAATTGCAGTACAACCCGAAGCTGTGGTCCGACCAACCCGAACGAAAGTGTTTCGCACCCCGGTTCCTCAACGAACGCGATATGATTGATCAGGTTTGTTATAATTGCCTGAGTTGCTCCAGTGTTCATAAGTTTGAAATCCGTGTTTTTTGTTTTTCTTAATTTTTTACAAATTTTATTCAACTTGCAGGTGAAAACCAAAATCATCCACACCGCCTATTTTATGCTATTCGGTGTTGTGCTGACGATAATGTGGTGCTATACAACCGGCACCTACAAAGCCTCTTTGCCTTATCAACGTATTCAGGTTTGAATTTATGAATTTGGCGCCAATTTTTTTTTCATGAGGAAATCAGGGAGATGTTTTACATGGTTATTTGATGTCTACTACAGTACCCGACGTTGTTAAATTTGGAGAACCTACCACAGTTAGTCAAGTCTGAACTCCTGTACCATTTTCAAATTATTATGAATGTAAATTTGAAAATCCGTTCTCTCAGTCCACATCAATTTTTTTCCAAATATCCGAAAGCGAAACCTATTTCAACTTAGTACGAAAATGTTTCAATAAAGTGATGAACTACTTTTATGCCGAAAAACTTCAAGTTTTTGGCTGTTTTCCACATTTTATCAATTTTCCATAGGACCTCACCGAATTGCCGCTGCTTACGGTCGTGCCCGTACATTTGATCTTTGCCGACACCGTTTCGAGTTCGGATCGCGACAAGACGATAGAACGATTACGAAACGAAATGTCGAAATTCGAACTCGAAAGATTGCGCGTAGAGTTGGACTTTGTGGTGGAGAGTGCTGATCAACAGATGCGGACCAGGGTTGGTTGTTGTTGTTGTTGTTGTTGTTGAGGTGTTTGTTGTTGTTGTTGTTGTTGTCGTTGTTGTTGTTGTTGTTGTTGTTGTCGTTGTTGTTGTTGTTGCTGTTGTTTTTGTTGTTGTTGTTGTTGTTGTTGTTGTCGTTGTTGTTGTTGTTGTTGTTGTTGTGGTCATTGTTGTTGTTGTGGTTTTTGTTGTTGTTGTTGTTCATAATCATGATTTCCAGCTCGCCAACTGGGAGCTGATTCGGAAAAACTCCGGCGGTCAGGCGCCGTTGGCGGAAATCGCCATAATTTTGGATGACGAAGCGCCGAAATCAGATGAAAATGTCATTCAATTCGACATTGAATTTGTGATTGCTGGTCAAGCGCCGAAAAAGGATGAACCCAAGGTTGACCAAAAAACGTGTTTTCATTATTCTAAAATTTGTGTCATTCCATCAACTCATCGAAAATCCACCATTTTGACCTCACAGAAAATCAACTCACCGAATATAAACTCACCGAAAATCAAATTACATGATATCAACTCACCGAAAATATTTTCCACGATTTTGAACGCATTAAAATGCCACTCATCGAATTTTAATTCACCGAAATTCAACTCACCGAAAATTATCGTCCCGTAACTCAAGTTGACTTGTTCAACTCACCTGAAAGGCTAAAATCATCTCAACAATTTTGAACTCACCGGAAATCATGTCACCGAGTTTTATCTCACGGAAATTCGAACTCACCGAAATTCAACCATAAATTTTTTCAAGGTCTACTGGACGTCGACGAATCGTGTGTTCGTGTTGGGTGCCGTGCCGGCGGACTGGACGGAATCGGTGAAATCGGCTCTCAACGATGTCTACCTCACCACCGCTCATTTGGCGCTGTTGGTAGCCTATTAATTTTTCTATTCACATGTCACGAATGATGAAATGACGAGAGTGCAACAACGAAAATCATATATTTATAGTTATCGACCCGCTACCACAAAAAATTTGTCAGAATAACTTCTCTCGTCATAAATAGTTCCGCAATATCAAGAAACCTTGGAGATGCTATACTTACCGTGAGAACAATCATGAAAAGTCTGTCACCAGACACCGTTTTTTTACTTTGAAAAAACTGGTATCAACCTGTACCTCTAGGCTCTGTGTACCTCCGGTACCCGGATTTGAGGTTTGCGAGGCCGAAAGCCGTCTGAATTGAATAATAAATCACTGATTTTTTTCTGGAATATCTGAATTCTGTTCCAGAATCACCTACCGTTATACTTCAATGGCCACGACGACCGAAGAGTATCGTCAACGACCTAAAATTGAGGAACGGGTCAACTTTTCATCGGCGCTCGATCAGCATCGCATTTGGGGCACCGTACCGGGTTGGTTGATTGACTGACTGACTGACTGTCTGACTTACTGAATGATTGACTCACTGACTTGCTGAATGATTGACTCACTGACTGACTGACTGACTGACTGAATGACTGACTGACTGACTGACTAACTGACTGACTTCCGATTCAGCGCCCGAGATGGCCATCGACACGTATCTGGTTTTGCCGACCGATTCTCTGCCGGCGGAATGTGCCACGTCGGTTAATGAGCTGATGGATGGTGTCAGACGAGTAGTGTCGGCCATTGCCAGTCAGGTTAGTCAGTCAGTAATTTAGTCTGTCAATCAGTCAGTCAGTCCCTCACAGGTACTACAATACGTCACAAGAATTATCATCTGTACGACGTCAATCAATCACTCACTCACTCGCTTACCCATTCACTCACTGCACTCACTCACTCACTCACTCACTCACTCACTCACTCACTCACTCACTCACTCACTCACTACACTCACTCACTCACTCACTCCCTCACTCACTCACTCACTCACTCATTCACTCACTCATTCACTTACTCACTCGCTCACTCACTCACAGGTCTCCTCCCTGACCACGATACGTCACACGACGCATCGTCTATATGACGTCAACATTCCGGATAACGTCATCTACTACGATCAGACCAACGATTTGAATACCGTAACCGCCGGCCTGCTGCCGTTGCTCGTCAATCCACTAGAGAAGTGAGTGAGTGAGTGAGTGAGTGAGTGAGTGAGTGAGTGGGTGAGTGAGTGAGTGTAGTGAACGAGTGAGTGAGTGAGTGCAGTGAGTGAGTGCAGTGAGTGAGTGAGTTGAGTATTTACAGGCACATGATAACGATTGAGCAGACGGCACCTGTCTATCGTATCCTCCTGTATCAGGCTCCAATGATCGATCAGCCCATCCGCATCACCGATCCGCGGGGCGAGTACAACTCCTTCAATGCCTTCTCCGTAGCAGATTGGGGCGGATTAACGGTCAGCATTTTTGCATGTCGCCTGTCCCTTCCACTGCGCATGGCACCAGACTCGAAAACTGGTGATCCTGGTTTGAAACCTGACTTGAGCCACAGATCCCAACGTGTTGCTCTGCGGTTTCTGCTATTGCTCGTCAGTTCGTGATGGTGGTCTGGTCACTAACTCACGTGACGATTTCAACATGTTCAATGCCTGCTTTCTCATTTTTTTCATTGTTGTTGTTGTTGTTGTTGTTTTTGTAGTTGTTGTTGATGTTGAGATAAACATTTCCAGATCCTCAACACGGGTGAGTGTCCGCAAATGACACCGGACGTGTTTAGTACGGTAGCGAATTTGGTTCGTCAGGTACTGGGCGTCAACAAACCGATACTTCCAGATGATCATGTTGTTTTGCCCTTAGCTGACGGCACGAAGGTTCGGATGAGTGCCGTGAGTGCGTGAGTGAGTGAGTGAGTGAGTGAGTGAGTGAGTGAGTGAGTGAGTGAGTGAGTGATTGATTGATTGATTGATTTATTGATTGATTTGATTTGAGTTGAATAAATGACTGACTAACTGACTGATAGACAGTTCGACACCAGAATAGCTGAAAAAATTCAGCTTCCTGGTGTGACTCGAACCCACGACCTTCAGCTCTAGCTGCTGACGCGCTACTGACTGACTGACTGATGGATCGCCTGACTGACTGACTGACTGACTGACTGACTGACTGGCTGACTGACTGATGGATCGCCTGACTGACTGACTGACTGACTGACTGACTGACTGACTGACTGACTGACCGACTGACTGACTGACTGATGGATCGCCTGACTGACTGACTGACTGACTGACTGACTGACTGACTGACTGACTGCCTAACTGACTGACTGACTGGCTGACTTTTTCAGCTCATCCGTAATTGGGAGCTGCGATCGATGCAGCTCGTGCAGGTGCTCCACGACGTTCTCAAAGCCACCAGCACGCTCTCGCAGCTCGATCGGTTGCTCTGGGACATTGAGAACATACAGGTTGGATAGTCATTGTGTATTTTATTTATTTATTTTCATTTATTTTTATTTATTTATTTATTTTCATTTATTTATTTGTTCGTGTAAGTATAATAACAGACACTGGTTGAGAGCAAGCATCAAGAATAGATGACAAAGACAGCCAACAACCTAGATGATCTGAAAATAGTAACGAAAATGTGTGTAAATGTTTACAAATCCAGAATTTTTACAATATGAGATGAATCAGGTATCCCACGTTTGAAAAGTTATCAAGGAACGGACTCTCTTATAGCAGTACTACTCTTGAAACTGTTTGTAACCAAAAAAAGGAAAATCGTGAATTCATGTTTCTATTTGACAAGCCCTGCAAGTTACGCACCCCATAATTACTGATGTTTTCGATTGTATAACACATTTTATTTCTGATACTTGATTTCTGAGAATAAGAATAGGTGAGATTTATTTTCTTCAATCAAGTTTTCCTTCAGATTAGCGATCACATTGCCGACGAAATTCACAAAGCCGTTGATCATCTGGAGAAGGCGCATGAGCTGTTGAAAGAGGTTCGATTGATTGACCGTCTAACTGACCGACTGACAAACTGACCTGTTGATTTTCTACTATCACTACGCTTACCACTCTCTCACTCGCTCACTCACTCACTAACTCACTCACTCACTCACTCACTCACTCACTCCTCACTCACTCACTTCACTCATATACTCACTCACTCGCTCACTCACTCACTCACTCACTCACTCACTCACTTACCTCTTCCATGCTAGGTCCACCTCCAACATCTCCTCAGCACTCTCCCATTCACTCATTCATTCATTCACTCACTCCCTCGCTCACTCACTCACTCACTCAACTCACTCACTAACTCACTCACTCACTCACTCACTCACTCACTCACTCACTCACCCACTTTCAGACCACGTCCACAACCACCAGCAGGCGGTCACCACACTCACTCCCTCACTGCACTCACTCACTCACTTACCTCTTCCATGCTAGGTCCACCTCCAACATCTCCTCAGCACTCTCCCATTCACTCATTCATTCATTCACTCACTCCCTCGCTCACTCACTCACTCACTCAACTCACTCACTAACTCACTCACTCACTCACTCACTCACTCACTCACTCACTCACCCACTTTCAGACCACGTCCACAACCACCAGCAGGCGGTCACCACACTCACTCCCTCACTGCACTCACTCACTCACTCATTCATTCACTCACTCACTCGCTCACTCACTCACTCACTCACTCACTCACTCACTCACTCACTCATTCACTCACTCACTCACTCACTCGCTCACTCACTCACTCACTCGCTCACTCACTCACTCACTCACTCACTCGCTCACTCACTCACTCACTAACTCACTCACTCACTCACTCACTCACTTTCAGACCACGTCCACCACCACCATCTCCTCAGCCCTCTCCCATGCCCAGCAAGCGGTCAGCCACTCGGAGACGGCTTACTTCGACGAATCCCTCGTATCTCTCCTCTACTTCCCCTCCGATCAGAAGTATGCCATTTATGTTCCATTGTTCTTACCTGTTGGGATGCCCGTCATATTCTGGACGTTCCTCATGATCTTCCAAATCGTGAAGCATCGACGGAGCACGTGCACGGTCACTGAGGAGCAGCGCGTGCGCGCGTTGATACGAAAGTATGAGTGAGGAAGTGAGTCAGTGAGTGAGTGAGTGAGTGAGTGAGTTTGTGATTCTGTTTCTACTGGGGTTTTCGTTGTGTTTATTAAGTCCTGTTCCACTATTTCTGCCCGTTGGGATGCCCGTCATATTCTGGACGTTTCTCATGATCTTCCAAATCGTGAAGCATCGACGGAGCACGTGCACGATCACTGAGGAGCAGCGCGTGCGCGCGTTGATACGAAAGTATGAGTGAGGAAGTGCAGTGAGTGAGTGAGTGAGTGCAGTGAGTGAGTGAGTTTGTGATTCTGTTTCTACTGAGGTTTTCGTTGTGTTTATTGATTTGTGTTCAACGGTTTCTGCCCGTGGGCATGCCCGTCATATTCTGGACGTTCCTCATGATCTTCCAAATCGTGAAGCATCGACGGAGCACGTGCACGATCACTGAGGAGCAGCGCGTGCGCGCGTTTATAGGACAGTATGAGTGAGTGAGTGAGAGAGTGGAGTGAGTGAGTAAATTTAAGATTCTGTTCTTACTGATTGATATTTTCGTTGTGTTTATTAAACTTTGTTCCACTATTTCTGCCTGGGGAGCAGCGCGTGCGCGCGTTGATACGAAAGTATGAGTGAGGTAGTGAAGTGAGGGAGTGAGTGAAGTGAGTGAAGTGAGTGAGGGAGTGAGTGAATGAGTGCAGTGAATGAGTGAGTGAGCGAATGAGGACAGTTGTGATTCTGTTTCTACTGCTATTTTAGTTGTGTTCATTAAACTTTGCAACACTCTGGAGCGGAACATTTGGTTTCAAAGATTAGATATTTTGAGCTAGATTTCATGACAAGAGTGTTGCGTAGTTTACTAAACCTCTGTATGAACTATTCAACAATAAAAGTTCTGGATCCCGATAAACACTGTCTTATCCTAATTAGATTACGAATTTTACATTTTTTGTACTTAATGCAAACAACTTCAAGTCATATTTCACGGGTCATGTTATGCTGTTTTTGTAAAATATAATAATCATAATCTTATTTGTGCATTCATCACTATTTCTGTTACTTAGTTTCATTTCGCGCCAAGATTGTAAGAAAAATTAAATAAAAACGCCAATGGCAGATATTAAAAAAAATATGAATACTCTTTTCATGACAGAAAGTTTTGGCGTTTGGAAAAAATTCTATAACAATTTCTGGGATACTTAAATTCGCATTTGCGACTGATGTATGTACGCCCCAATTCCCACTTGTGTAAAAATTCCTTTTACTGGGGTTCATCGCTGTTTTACTTAATTTTTTTGTTATTATTGTTCTCATTATTGATAATAATACTGTTATTTTGTGTTGATGCACTTCATAACTGCCGATTGCCCCTGTATTTTGTTGTTATGTAAATTTTTACTGATACTGAATGAAGTGTGCCACCAAGATTATTGACATTGACGATTACATATTTATTTAATCAGTAGAATAGTTTCATTTCATTAGGGCCAGGAACTAGTGGACGAGAAGGGGAGGGAAAAATGGAATTCTCCACTTTAGTGGTTTCAAAAAGTAGAATTTGTTTCCTAGGGTGTAGATAAAATGGCTTAATTTCTGAAAACTACCCCCTCTTTGGCGAAATTCCCATCCCTTGGGAGGTTTGGGTCAACCGCCAGTGGGAAAGGCCCAGGACACACAAAAGCATGACAAAGGTATTGTGTGATCATGAATCTGCAATAAAATTAGTGATAAAAATTAATTAGTGAAAAAATTATAATAATAAAAAAAATCATGTAAAGTTTTGGTAATATGAGATTTTTGCAGGAATATTATGACGGTGGAGTTGAGACATGATCGATTATTCCATTAAACTATAAAAACT
>OZ038444.1:29811650-29831650 GCA_964036265.1 Daptonema setosum
AGGTGAGTTGATTTGCTAAATGCTAAACATAGGTAATTCGTATTAAAAAAATTAATTTTCTGCGAAGCAGCTGGGTCTCTATCTTTTTTATTTAGCTCGTTAACACTACCAGAGTAGACACATTGTACCGGTGTATGTCAAATGAAGAAAAACAAGAAAAATTTTAGGGTCTATTGGTTTTTATCCCGACTAACTGGTGGAAAAATTATGAGTGTTTGCTGTTTGAATCTGTGAGTTTCTGTTCAGCATGTCTAACGTAAGATTGCTGTTACCCGAAATATACCTTTCACTTTGATTGATGACTGAATTGTCAATTGGACAATGTATTTTTAAGTTTAACCATAATTTGAAATTTGAATATTTCTGCAGGTGCGCTTCAACGAAGAACAAGCGGAATGGGAATACTTCATTCACTGGAACGGCTGGAAGGTTTTCATTTAATTACCTGATATTTGTTTTGTTATTGGTTGCGCTGCTCAGCAGTCACTTGATTCAAATTTAATTATCCATTCTTTTAAATACACCCAATCCAACCACTTTCTACTTCTCGGTCATCACCTATTGCGGCAAACCAAAAGCTCTTGTTGATTGAGTTGAAAATTGAAATAAATTTTTTTCAAATTGAACTCGAATAAACATTCGATAGAGTCACTTGGGCTCTGATTCTTTGATATGTCAAGCACAAGGGCAAGTACCATTCGTGATTGAAACCCGGCGAAAATTTGATCCGAATGAGACAATTCAACAATAATAAAAAAAAAATCAAATCCAAAATTCCAGGCCAAGTATGATGAGTGGATTCTGGATTCGGACACTCGATTGGCCACGAAGACGGACGATCTGGTGGCTTTGATGCAGTCGGAGCGGGCTGAGGTGGGTGGTTTTGGGAATTTTCTTCAGGATTCGGCCATAAAAAATAGAACATCACTGAAATCTCATGTAATAAGCTCCAAATAATGTTGTCAAAAAAGTCACTGGATAATTGTGAACCCAGGTCGCCAACCCGGAAACTTATCTGGCATTCAAATTTTGCGGGTTGGGGTGCCTGGCCAAAGGTTTACAGAATGCGGACATATTGCATGGATTATTGTCGCAATATATTAGAATCTCAAATGTAATTTTTTTAGTGATAATCAGTCCAGTTCTGGAAGACGTTTTTGTGGCCCATCAACGGAACATCAATTTCGAATTTTCTGTGATTTTGTGAATTTACCCGGGTTTCCAGAAGCAGGGTCGCAAGCTGGAAAAGCGCAAAGTCAATGAGGGCAGCACCGTGAACAGTCGGTCTTCAACTCCGTCTACCGAGCCCAGCTCATCGAGGGCCGATAAAACCAGCGATTTCGGCGCACCAGGTGCGTTTTATTGATTAATTAATGATTAATTTTTGTTGTTGTTATTAATTAACTTTTTTTTCCGAAAATTGATACGCGTGCGTGCCAAAATTTTTTGGCATTTAAAAATAATTTTAAGAATGTAGAATAACAGAAGACTAGCATTAAGTTTCAATAAAAAATTTAAGTTTGAGAGAATTTTCAGTAAAAAATTAATTTGATTTTTTCAGCCCCGAAAAAACGCCGCAAAAGCGGTGTGCCTGACAACGTGGAGAGTGCGCAAGAACACTCGAGGAAGACCGAGATCAAGATACGCATGCCCGCTGAATTCAAGGTTGGGGTTCCTTTTTTTGACTTCTTCACTAACTGAACTGAAGCCATAAGGCACACTAATACCATATCAGAATGGTGTTTTCGTAGTGGCCAGAGAGTTGAATAAACTGACGAGCAATGGCGTCTTTACAATACGTTTACTTTCATAGTAAAATTCAGCTTGAATGTATTGAGTACAGTACAAGTGAAGACATGGGATGTCAAAAAACGAAAAAATAGGACTTTTTTACTTTTCCATTAATTGAAGCCATCAAGGCGTTCCGATTTCAATACCATATCAAAATGGTGTTTTAGTGGCCAGAGAGTTGAATAAACTGACGGATAATAGCAGAAACTCCATAGCAACGCGTCAGGATCTGTGTCTCAAGTCCGGTTTCGAACTTAGGACCGTCAGTATTCATTAAATACAATATTCTTCGTTACTCTTATCTCTCTCAAATTAATATGAAATTCCGATTCAATTTCTTATCACTCTAAATCATATCATTTTTTATTCTTTTCTTTCTCTGCATTCTACGGTACGGCTAGCTTGTTAGCCATTTTGTGTGCCCTCGCCCTCTTATTTCGTCTTTTATGCGAAAAATAAACACCTTGAAACACCTTCAAGGCCGGCGCCCTACGCACTAGAATAGACATGCGACAAAAAATGATTATAGAATTAATATATTATTCTATTTGCAGGAAGCGCTCGTGGACGACTACGCGTGTATCAACGGTGAACAGCCGTCGCTGCATCGGGTACCCGCTCGTCATTCCGTTCATGAGATCATTGAAGAGTACGTGGCTGTCAAGGAGGCCGACACAACCATGACGGAGGACGAACGATCCGTTCATATTGAGACGGCCAGAGGTTGGTGGTGCACATCTCATCAACAGCACTCATTTTCATAAATGTAGCTTGTTTCTCCATTTTCGTCGTTTTTTCAGTTATTTATACATCATGTTTTTACTAAAATATCAGAAAGAAATTACCCTAAAGAAATTGAAATTGCAATATCATTTGATAAGGACCAAGGAGAATAAATTTGATTGATTATTGACTTTGCATTGACATCGATTGGTTAACATTGATTGAATAACATTAGTTAATTAACATGGACTGATTAACATTGATTGATTGACATTGATTGATTGACGTTGATTGATTAACATTGATTGATTGACATTGGATAATTAACATTGATTGATTGACATTGATTGATTAACATTGATTGATTAATATTGATTGATTAATATTGATTGATTAACAGTGATTGATTGACATTGATTGATTGACATTGATTGATTAATATTGATTGATTAACAGTGATTGATTGACATTGATTGATTGACATTGATTGATTGACATTGACTGATTGACATTGATTGATCGATCAACATTGATAAAACAACATTGATTTATCATAGATTGGTTGGTTGACATTGACATTGGTTTATCAACACTGATTGATTGATTAGCATTGATTGATTGATTGATTCACGATAGCACAATTCCCAGGTGTCAAGCTGTACTTCGACACGGCAATTGGCAGTCAGCTGCTGTACAAATTCGAACGGGCCCAGTACGAGGACTACATGAAAGAGCTCGGCGCCGTCTGCTACGAGGACAACCCGGATGCCGCTGCGGAGAACATGTTCATACCGTCTAATCATTACGGTTGGTATGTATGTATGGCCAGGCCTGGGTATGTCAAAAAAAAACGAGGAAAAAAGCAATTGAGGGTTCATTGTTTTTTTCCAGGCTAACTGGCGGGAAAATTATGAATAATTGGTATATGGACCTCCTGTGAGTTTCTGTTCAGTATGTCTAACGTTAGATTGCTGATACGAAATATGTACCTTTCAAAAACATCATTTCAAACTGTTTTTTTTTTCGGTTCTGTCGGGAAGGCCTCATTGTTCTATTTGACATACACTGTTGGTGGAAATTATGTAAAATGTTTTTTTCATATTTAAAAAAAGTTAGTTTTGAGAGGTGTTTTCAAGCATGGTAGGGTGAGCTCTGGTAGGGCTTCAACAACATGAACCCTTCAACCAGTCTAATAGTTACGATTAGGAGAAAAGATAATTAAGTCACAAAAACTAAAACTCTCACGAGGATTTTTTTATTAGATAAAGTATTTTAAATAAGAGGTGGAAAACCAGGAGAAAACCTGAGCCTTCATTCTTCAACTTTCAGGTTTCATCCATCTGACCCGTCTGTTCACCCGACTCGGTCTGATGATGACCTACACTCCGCTGACTCGTCAATCCATGGTCGAGATCACGCGTAATCTGGACGATTTCATGGCCTATCTCAAAGACAACTACACGCGGTTAGTTTTATAACAGGCACTAGCGAACGAGATGGGGAGGGAAAAGTGTAATTCCCCCTATTTGGCATTTTGTTTTTTATTCATTCATTTTTTATTCGATTTGTATTCTCTCTCGACCTTCACTATTTCTATAACGTCATATATTATTTATATTATTTAGCCTATAATTGCTATGTTTTAGGTACTGGAGCATCGATCAGGATTACGAGGTCGCCACGGTCGCCTACCAGAAGCGCATATACGAAATGTAGATGCTGTAAACCAACTGCCGTGAAAAATGCGAGTCGAATTTCGAAAGTTTCTATCAATTTCCCATCGATTTTGAAACTGAATTTATTAGCGCTAGTCTTAATCCAGGGTTTCTTGTTAGCCAAAAACTTTTCGGCGCGTAATTTACGACGAGGGGAAGGGGACGAGAAGGGGAAGGAAAAGTGGAATTCCCCCCCCTCTTCGGCGGTTTCAAAAAATATAGTTTGTTCCTTAAGGTGTAGGTAAAATGACATAATTTCAGCCAATTCCCCCTCTTTGGAATAATTCCCCTCCCTTTGGAGGTTTGACTCGTCCGCCAGTGTTGAAGTGATACGAGTCTACTCTACTTGTTATTCGAGTTTATATTCCATGTTTTACCTCGTTCCGTGTGTTTTTATTATTTCAATTTTTGTTCCATCAAGTCTTCATTGTTATCTCATTGCCTCCTGGCATCCGATGTTCGAAACAATTGATTAGGAATAAGTATACTAACGATTAAGAAGGGGTGGACGTGGAAAAGTAGAATACCACCCTCTTTGGTGTTTTCAAAAAGTGGGAAATTGTTGGCGTTTTCAAAAAGTGGGAAATTATTGGCGTTTTCAAAAAGTGGGAAATTATTGGCGTTTTCAAAAACTGAAAAATTGTTGACGTTTTCAAAAAGTGGAAGTTATTCCCTAAGGTGTAGGTAAAATGGCCAAATTTCAGCCAATTCCCATCTGGAAAAAAATTCCCTCCCTTTGGAGGATTAGCTCATCCGCCAATGCGTACGAGGAATATTTCGTTTTTTATAGAATGACGAAATGTTTTTTTCTTGAAATTTTCAATGCCTGATAAAGCAGATTTGAATTCAAACTGCGCGCTGGAAACTTTCAAAATAACAAAAAAAATCCCGAACAGTTTTATATTGATGGTGATGATAGATAGCGGCTGTTGGGGTTATTATGATGATACATACAAGGCGTGAGTGAGTCATCGTACGCAATCAAGTGTATACATCATACATTTACATACATACCAGCTCCACAACATACATTCATTTCAGATGTTATGTTTCTGTGGGTGTTCGAACGGTTATTAGTTTTCTACATAAAGGGATGATGGGATTTCTGTTTTTTTTCTCAAGTATTCTATTTTATTTGGTTCCATGGAAAAGCAAGAAAACGTTAAGAAATTTTGCGCGCATTTTGAATTCAGTCTGCCAAACAGATCGCTATAGTAAAACTTTGGTTTTATTCGACTTGTATAACGTGGAAATTTTAGTTTGTGATCCACAGTTTTTTGTGGGGACATTCAGGAATAGACGAAATTTTCCCTAGTATCGGACGGAAAAGGATTAGATTAGAGCGGAGAATGCGTCAGTCAAGTTTTATTCAAGTGATAGTCAAGTACTTTATCACTCAAAACTAGCTTAGCTAGCGATTCTTGTTATTTTTTCTTCTTTGATTTGGAATTATTTCTCGAAAATTAGGATTTCCTTTTTTGCTCCATCACCGTAGAGTGTTCAAAATACTGGTATATGGTCTGAGTAATGTGTTTTGTCTTGATGAGTCAGTCTGAAACTCCTTTTAGCTTAATCATAATTTCTTGTTACGCAAATGTATCTTTGTAATGTGTTTAGCTAACACTTGTTACTTAAAGTTTTACTAAAGTTTTTTTGTGAGCCACTAAAGCGTTTTCGAAAATTTTGAACGCGCGCCAAAACTTGTTGATGGTGAGAAGTTTCGTAAGACATGCTGAATCCTTATATTCCTTAAATGTACTATATTCATTTGTTACTCAGTTTTGCCTGTTTTGTACAAATTTGTTAAACATCCCGTTGTACTGTGTATCTAAATCCGGTTTTTATGGTTATTATCATCATATTCATGTTATTTTTTTTGTTTCCTGCTCTTCAGTTTATTATACTAACTGTTATTAAAGAATTTGTTTCTAATTGTGGTATTATATAGCTTGATCGAGTTATTCCGTTATTAGGAATGTTTGTCTGTAGACTGTAAACCTTTTGAGAGGCAAATTTCTTGTAATTATTTCGTATTGATTATTGTTGGGTGTGAACATGAAAAATTCTAACATGCGCCAAGTATCAATGCCTGTTCAAAAGGTTTGCAGTTTGCTAATCATAGATCAAAATAACGGAATATCTCGTTGGGGTATAAGCATTATATCGAAAAATGAAGATTTTATCTCGTCAAAATCGTGTTGGTGAAAAGTCATCATAATAATTTTGTGAATTTATGGAATTTGATGTCCGTATTTTATCGGAATAAAACCGGTTATAAGAGTGTTGGAGGTTTGGATTTATTGATGATGTAACATATGATTGCTTCCTCATTGGAAGCATTCAGCTGAATCCTGTTTTTGATTCAGTCTATCAACTATCAAGAATTTATTGTTCAATTTTGTTCTATTTTTTTCAGTTTACTTTGAATTTTTTGATGGGTGGTTCATTGGTCTACTTTGCTTCGATTAACGTATGATTTATTGATGATGTAACATATGATTGCTTCCTCATTGGAAGCATTCAGCTGAATCCTGATTTCGACTCAGTCTAACAACTATCAAGTATTTATTGTTAAATTTTGTTCTATTTTTTCAGTTTACTTTGAATTTTTTCATGGGTGGTTTATTGGTCTACTTTGCTTCGATTAACGTATGATTTTTTGATGATGTAACATATGATTGCTTCCTCATTCGAAGCATTCAGCTGAATCCTGTTTTCGATTCATTCTATCTCTATGAAGTATTTATTGTTCAATTTTGTTCTATTTTTTCAGTTTACTTTGGTTTATTGGTCTACTTTGCTTTGATTAACGTATGATTTTTTGATGATGTAACATATGATTGCTTCCTCATTCGAAGCATTCAGCTGAATCCTGTTTTCCGATTCAGTCTATCAAGTAATTATTGTTGAGTTTTCAGTATTTTGTTGTATTTTTTTAGTTTACTTTATCAAATCATTACTTTTCATAGCTAATATTTCGGTCTTCATCGCCTATATCTTTATTTACTCTTTTTTCTGTGGCATTTATCGGGTATTGTATTTTTAACCGATAGCGTACATTTGTACACTAATTAATCTGTTAGAATCATTTCGCAGTCCCAATTTCGTTTAAAAAAAATCACGGGAAACTCACATAAAAAACGATTGAAAATAGCGGAAAAACTTATCATAAATGACTTGATTTTTATATGATATAGATTTTTATTTTCAAATTTATAGTGATTTTTTAGTTCATATTATTCGTTGATGTTTCATATTATTATACCTTAATATTTATGTTCTTTAAATAATTTTAAATAATGTTTTTTTCAGATCTCACCACGACCACCAACCCTTGATAATCATGGCCACATTATCTTTATTTATTTCCTCCTTCACGTCTCCACCAACGACAACCAACGAAAATGGCGATTCTCGTGCGTGAAATGTCCGCGGCCGAAGTGAGGAACATGTCATCAAGAGATAATGTTAATAGAAGACGGTTGGTTCAAGTCTTCTGTTCGGAAAGTTGGAAAGCTATGTGATAATTAAAACAGCAGCTTTATTATCGTTTGGGTGCCTTCCTACTCCATTCGGAACTTTCATGAAATTCCGAAATTCACAAGAATCAGAAGCCAGAAAAAAATTCGTTTTGAAAAAAGTACTCTTCTGGAAAGTTCCAAAATGTTGCAACTGCAGCTTGATTGCAACTTGAATATAAAACTGCACTACCTAATTTTTTGTGTAAAATAGTTGTTTCATGGAAATATTACGTTGTGCGTCAACTTTCAGGTCCATCTTTCGTTAACCAGGCTTACAGAAAAACTCTGGTCTCTGTCTAATCCGTATAAATTATACCTGAAAACCCCAGAAAACAAGTTACATTTTTTAGGTTTGCACAAGAATAATTTTTGTTTTACATAATTGACTATAAATATTTTGTTTAATAATTTAAATTATTAAAATTTTGTTCTAAGATAATAAATCATAATAAAATTTCAGCGTCGCCAACGGTGGCAGCGGCGGTGGTGGAGAGAATCGTCATCGCACTCCCGATCACCACCAATCACGGACACAGGCGATCGTTTATCGACTGCATCTGCATCCGACACAAAGCGAGATCAGCTGCTGTGTCAAATATACAGTTTTCGGATTCAATACCGTGTTTTGGGTAAGTCTGATAATCTGATTCCAGTTATTATACGACCTTCTTGGGGAATTTTTCTCTGGTTTCCTAGCTTAGGGGGGTAGCTGGGGTGGGGAAAATCGTCATCGCATTCCCGGTGCCCACCAGTCACGGACACAGGCGATCGTGTATCGACTGCATCTGCATCCGACACAAAGCGAAATCAGCTGCTGTGTCAAATATACAGTTTTCGGATTCAATACCGTGTTTTGGGTTGGTTACAGGGGTTGGCAAAGGAAAAGATGAGCCGCTTTTTTAATTTTAGTTTTTCAATTTTTTATATATAAATTTTCTAAACGGAGGCAATTTTTGCCGAAACGCACACCCAACCCAATGCAATACCAAATGTACAACAATTCCAGCAGCGCAGTTAAAAAAGTTCCCCATTCTTACTGTTGCATTACATCTATGCTGGTTTGTAATTTGTGTTGTAGTCTATTTTATATTTTCGTTCACTTATTTTGTTGATTTTAACTAGCGGTTTTCTGATTTTCCTATTTTACAGCTCATCGGCTTCCTCCTGGTCGGCATCGGTCTGTGGGCGCAGATTGAGAAGAATCCGTTCAGCGAGTTGGGTCCGACACTTTCCAAGTTCTATCTGGATCCAACGTGGATACTTTTAATTATCGGATTCGTCGTTTTCGTATTGGGATTCTCCGGCTGTGTCGGCGCGCTCAGGGAAAACACGTGCCTTCTGGCTTTTGTTGGTTGAGATAATTGTGTTTTAATCATAAATTTTTTTTACATAGATTTGAATTTTTTTTCTAAATTATGTTTCTAGTTTTTTTTCGGATTTTGTTAGTTGTAATTAACTTTTATCATTGGCGTATTTTATTGTTCTCCGGTTCCGGCTGCATGTCATTGCAATTTTGATTCTGAAATCTGATCTAATGTATACAGTATAATAATTTAGTAATCAAACGATGATGGTGATGGTTTCTTTCTTTTTTATTTGTTGCAATTTTTCTGCATTTTTTATTAGTTGAGTTCATATAGCTTTTACTTATCATTCTGTAACCAAGTTACTTTTGGAATTTTTTTGCTGATAATCAACAGTTTATTGTGGTGATAAAAATAAGTTTCGTAACACGGAAACCGAGTCTTCTAATGAATTAATTACTGTTTTTCAGTACGCCATTCTGTTGGGTGTTCTACTACTTTGTCAATTGGGTTCTTCGGTCCTGGCTTTCATGTCGAAAAACTGGGTTGGTATGGATATTTATTCGGTTGAACGTCTATAATCATTCAATCAGTAAGATAATCAGTCATTCGCCCAGTCAGTCAATCACAGTTTGTCCAATGCCCATGCGTGGTTAATATCCTATAAACAATCAATTACACAGTAGTAGTTAATTGATTTTCAGTACCCAATCACTTATCAGTAATAAATCAATTAACTAATCAGTTGGCATTTATTTAATGAAGAATCACTAATAATTCAATGATTTTCTCAAATTTTGATGGTTACTGCTATTTCACTATGTTTGTTATTTGGTATCCCACTTGGCTTTTGTGGTATACAAACTTGATAAATCTTAGATTTTTTTTCAGCTAAATATTTTCTGTTCATAATTTGAACTGTCCTCTATTTCAGTTGCGTATGGAGATGGAGAAAGAGTTGGATGCAATGATCGTCGCGTATCGAGATGATCCCGATCTGCAAAGTGTAATCGACTGGATACAGAAGGACTGGGTGAGTTGTTGCTGTTGTTGTTGTTGATTGTTGCTGTTGTTGTTGTTGTTGTTGTTGTTGTTGTTGTTGTTGTTGTTGGTTGTTGTTGTTGTTGTTGTTGTCGCTTATCGAGATAATCCAGACCTGCAAAGTGTAATCGACTGGATACAGAAGGACTGGGTGAGTTGTTGTTGTGGTTGTTGTTGTTTTAATTGTTGTTGTTGTTGTTGTTGTTGTTGTTGTAGTGATTGTTGTTGTCTTTGTTGTTGTTGTTGTTGTTGTTGTTAATTGTTGTTGTTGTTGTTGTTGTTATTGGTTATTGTTATTGTTGTTGTTGGTTGTTGTTGTTTTTGTTGCTGGATGCAATGATTGTCGCATATGGAGATGATCCTGATCTGCAAAGTGTAATCGACTGGATACAGAAGGACTGAGTGAGTTGTTGTTGTTGTTGTTGTTGATGTTGATGTTGTTGGTGATTGTTGTTGTTGTTGTTTGTTGTTGTTGTTGTTGTTGTTGTTGTTGTTGTTGTGGTTGTTGTTGTTGTTAATATTGTTGTTGTTGTTGTTGTTGTTGTTGTTGTTGATGAGGTTGTTGTTCTTGTTAATATTGTTGTTGTTGTTGTTGTTGTTGTTGTTGTTGTTGTTGTTGTTGCTGTTGTTGTTGTTGATGTTGTTGTTGTGGTTGTTGGTGTTGTGGTTGTTGCTGTTGTTGTTGTTGTTGTTGTTGACACTTATCGAGAATACCAGGACTTGCAGAGTGTAATAGATACAGAATGGCTGTGTGAGTTGTTGTTGTGGTTGTTGTTGTTGTTGCTGTTGTTGTTGTCTTTTTTGTTGTTGTTGATGATGCTGTCTTGTTTCAGCTTCACTGTTGCGGCATCCAAAGCCCGGACGATTGGGATATGAACGTCTACTTCAATAAATCGTCGTCAGCCCTGAAAAGCCCCGAGGCTGGTGGTGTGCCGTTCAGCTGCTGTGATTTCTCCGATATTAAACATGTTGGGATTTGAATTTTTTTATCCATTTATTTATTTGAAAAAAGTTCAAACACAGTACTGTCTATACACAAATATACATAAAAAGTCTTGATAAACACACATGTATGAAAAAAGAACTGTATGAACAACAAAAATGTATGCGTGACAAAGTTTTTTCTTAAGGAAGTAAGGTAACTTTATCTACGAAAATTTAGATATACAAGAATTTAAAAATCCGTGTTCGAAAATTATTTCTATTTTAGAGTTGGTTGATCCGTTATGGCATCTTTCAACTGGATATTCAAGAGTGTGTGACCGTTAATCATTATATTTCAATTACGCTTTTCAGGAGTCAACTCTGGTCAACTTGTACTGTGGGCACGGGGTTCGGCTCGAAAACTATGTTGGTTCCGGCATTTCTGTATTTATACGTTCTTAGCCTATTCAGTAGTTTTGGGTTTTCAATAAACCTGAAGCATTCGTGAACTGTTTTCAATATAAAAACTTAGTAGTCTAATGGGTAGAGCGTCCGACTCTCTATCCGGAGGTGCAAGTTCGAAACGTGGCTGGAGACACAAACCCAGACGCGTTGCGACTATGAAAACACCTCCTGATATAGAATTATTGTGTCTTGTTGACTTTGATACGTTGAAAAATAATAAAATATAATTTATTTTCATTTATTTCAGCACGGCTCGCAAGCATTTTACGAGACGGGTTGTTTACCTATGCTGGTCGAATGGTTTAATCGGAATATTATGCAAGTAGGGGTAGCGTTGATCGTGGTAACGGTGATGGAGGTTGGTGTGACTTTTGTTATTGCTGTTTTGTTGTTGTTGTTGTTGTTGTTGTTTTTTTTTTGTTGTTGTTGTTGCTGTTGTTTTTGTTGTTGTCGTTTTTGCTAGTTGGTTGTGGTTGTTGGTGTTTTTTTGTTGTTGTTGTTGCTGGTTGGCTGTTGTTGTTGTTTTTGTTGTCGTTATCGTTTTTGTATTTGTAATTTTTCCTATTTCAGATTCTCGGTATATGTTTCGCTCAAAATCTACGCCAGGACATATTCGCGCAGCGCGCCCGCTGGCTCTACACACATTGACTGTGAGCGGGTTATTTAAATTTCAAATTTCCCGCCAAATTTTCTCTATGAACAAAATTATGGTTGGGCTGTTTGAATTTCAAATTTCCCGCCCAATTTCGAACGTACGTACTCTTATTTTCTAATTCACAGAGAGATTTCGTTGGTTCTCACATTGTTCAGATTTTATTCACATGTGGATGTTTTTTTAATAGAGTTAAATGTGTGAAAAATATATTTTGTTTTGTCTGGAATGGTCTGATTTTCGGCGTTTTTGTGTGAGTTGACAATCAGTGAGAACTAAAGATTTGAAGAAAAGGCTCTTATTTTATTTCGTTTGAGCTTTGACTAGTGAAGTTCGGGGCATTTTTATGCGTCGATTTGATCCTGATTCGTTGATGCATTTGCTATTTCTAGTGGCCATTGTGACGATTTATTTCCTTTTATAATAATTTCATTATTTTATTGTATTTCTAAATTTATTGGTGTTTTGTGCTTCTGTATGTCTCAGTCCAATATTACTGGTGTTTGTTTGTTTTATTATTATTTTATACTATCAATATTTGAATTAAAAAAATCAAAATTTGTCCAGCCCAACATGATATAAATAACACACACTGCAATCAACCATTTTGTTTCCATAACAGTTTTTTTTATTATATGTTCATTTTTAACAAAATTAGTTTGATGAAATTTTCTGTGTTGTATTTTCTTGTCAATCATTCCGTTTTCCTCATCATTTACCATCTGTCCTGTTTATGTTATGTTTTTTATACTTTATTGTGTTTTTCTCAGTAGTTCTTTATCTTTTTCTATCATGTTTCCAATCAATGTTACATTTTTCGTTAATACAATCGATTATATTGATTCCCAATAATTGTCTTCAACGAAAATACATGTCCTTCCGAAATTTGTCTACTTTAATTTTTATTAAGTGAGTCAAATTGCCACAAAGCTATTACGTTTTGTTGTCCAATACCAGTCATTCATTTTTATATTATTGTTATTGTACTAATTTTTTCTTATTTTTCCATTATAGTTAATCATCAGTTATCTTATAAATATTACTGTATTATGTTTTCTAATTTTGATGTCATTTTGTATTAAAATCAATCATCAGCTATCGTATAGTATAACTCTATAGGATAAGGTAATGTTTCATAACCTGGAAAAGCTGCCTTCCGAAAAGGTGTTTACAAAATATTGTCTCATAAAAACGTCCATTCGTCTGGTTTTCAACTACGTTTGTTAGTGTGAAATTTGTGATAAATTTTGTTTATCATTTTCGTTAATTATGAATGCTAATAAAAATGATAAAGAAATATGAAATGTTATCTGTATCTCTCGGCTTGTACTTTTTTTCTAAATGGTAGATTTTTTATCCAAGCGTTGAATACAGCACTACCTCTTCTGCATCCCGTCTCACTGGCCGACGAGCTAATTTCCCAAAGGGAGGGGAAATCTGTCAAAAAGGGTGGCATTGGCAGTTTTTGGACCATTTTACCTACACCTCAAGGAACAAACTCCTATTTTTGAAACCGCCAAAGAGGGGGGAATTCCATTTCCAGTGTCCCATCTGCTACGGCAAACATAACTAGCCGAAAGGCCAATTTTAGGTTTAGAATTTTTGTAAAGAGACATTCAGGTTAAGTAAAATGAAATAAAACCGCGAAATTTCATGAAAATAATGTTTTGATTTTGTTTAGGAAACTGCAGGGGTGGGCCGGGTTTTTTGGCGTTTTGCAGGGGGTGGGGGGGGGGGGTAGCCGACCGAAAACCCCGTCCTACCCGCCCTGTCCGAAAAGTGTGGGGGGGGGGAAGGGTGCCTTCATAGTGAGTTGCAGAAAAGTTGCAGACGGTTTGTTATAAGCAGCATCCACTGCAACCCATATACCCTGCGTGGTAAGTTACGGTAGTTGCAGTGGATGCTGCTTATAACAAACCGTCTGCAACTTTTCTGCAACTCACTATGAAGGCACCCTAAGGTCGGGTAAGGAGGGATGGGGGGGGGGGGGGGGGTAGGAAAAAAAAATTCGCAAAAAAGCTTTGTTTTTTGTTTGTTTTTGCTAAAAAAATCTTCTATTATAGGGTGTAAACATCACATGTACCGGTTTTTTCAGGTTTTAACCAATAAAATTGACCCAGAAAACGTGTTTGTTCGAAAAAAAACTCTCACAGCCAAAAATTTTTGAAAAATGAGCCTCAAAATCGAGGTTTTGAGGCCGATTTTCTCAAAAATTTCGAGTAGGGGGGGAGGGGGTAGGCGACCTAAATTTTTGTCTAGGGGGGAGGGGGTAGGCTACCCGCCGACCCTGAAAAGTGGGGGGGGGGGGTAACCCCCCTACCTCCCCCCCCAGCGGCCCACCCCTGGGAAACTGGAAAGAGAAAAAGCTTTGTCAACAGCGACTGATCACTAAAGCCCGTATGTTGTTTCTGCAAGCAAAAATATTGCCCGAAACGTCTGATAATGCAACATCACTAGCCTCAACTCAATTCGGTTGATACCATAGTTTAACAAAGCATAACAAGGGGTGATGATGATCGATGTGCGTGTTGACACTGATTGATAACAGTTACCACATTATTGTCTGATGTTTCATTATCAGACGTTTTGGGCACATCGTGACAGATCATTAAGATGTTGCCTTCATAAAAGTCCGGAAAAACGACAGTTGTTCCAATTTTTTACATATCCAGATGAATTTTCAGTCGTAATTCATCGTAATGTCGTCATCTCCCGCCCGTCCCCAACCGCAGCGACGTCGGTCCGGACGTAAGTCGGTGAATCGGCAAAGCGATGAGGAGGAGGACAAGTCGGCTGTGGACGATACTCAGAAGGAGGAGGAGCAGTTGGAGCAGGAGCAGGACCCCATGAAAACGGTTGGTTATATAGGTGAGGCGTGAGGATAGCTAATATTAAAGCGCCAAAGCGGTTTTTTGCTTGCCAGGCCTTGGGCTTATGCTTTGGCTCTGTCTGAAGCTTAGAGGATGACAGCTTATATTGAAAGATGTGAACGTTTTTTTACTTGTGAATATTTCGGACAGAGACAGCACTTGAGAGTTTTCTTGAAAACTCCTTTGTGATAAAATTTGTTTCACTGCACAAGTCATCCACGGATCTAGATTTATCCGACATGAACTATCTATATTTATCAGCAAGGATTTGGGCCGAACAGGTCACAGGTGAGGGGAACATTTTGCTTCTCCCCCACCCCAGCCCGAATTTTCCCAAAACGGGGTGTAACAGATCACTGGGAGGATGTATTTTTTTCTAATATTCTGGTAGCAACAAAAAAACGAAAACGGAGATGAAAAAAAATTATGTTGGGTCTTTGAGACTTATTTTTTGCTCTCAGCTTCGCGACCTGAACGACCAACACACGAAGAATGTCCTATCTTCAAACTTAACCGAGGTGATTCAGGGTTTGGTGGGTGATTTCCGTTCCCATGCACCTAAAACCCAGGTGAAGGCGGAACCTCATAAGGGCAAGGCTAAGGTATAACATCCTGGATGTTGTATTTGGCATGCTTTCGTGTTTTTTTCGCATCCCTCTGTTGTTTTCTGTTTTTTATTTATCGTTTATTCTAGCGTTTATAGTTTTTGTTTTTTTTATTTATACTAGCGTTTATAGTTTTTGATTTTAATGGCTAAACGTTTTTCTATGTTACCACTAAATGACGTCATTTTTTTCGCATGTTTTAGTTTTTTTTTAGTTTTTGTTATTTTATATTCAGTTTTACGGTTTGAGAAGACCAAAATTGGTATGCCTTGACACGTTGCTCTGTAATTTTTGCGAGGGTTCTCCGTTTATTCAACCTCTGCTGGCCTATAAGAAAACACCACCGAGAGGGGAACCGGCTTAAATTAGATCATTTTACCTACACTTTAAGGAACAAACTGGGCTTCTAGGAACCGTCAAAAAGGGGGGAATTTCACTTTTCCCTCCCCTTCTCGTCCGCTAGTGGATGTTATCAGTATGCCTTGTTGGCTTCCGTAATAAAGTCCTAGTAAAAAATAGAATCAAAGAATCAGAGTTATTATAATTTTTATGTCACTATTATATTAATTGCAGTACAACCCGAAGCTGTGGCCCGACCAACCGCCACGCACGTGTTTCGCACCCCGGTTCCTCAACGAACGCGATATGATTGATCAGGTTTGTAAAGAATTGCCTGAGTTGTTCCCAGTGTTCATAAATTTGAATTCCGTTTTTCGTTATTTTTTACAAATTTTATTAATTTTGCAGGTCAAAACCAAAATTATCCACACGGCTTATTTTATGCTATTTGGTGTTGTGCTGACCATAATGTGGTGCTATACAACCGGTACCTACAAAGCCTCTTTGCCTTATCAACGTATTCAGGTTTGAATTTTTGAATTTGGCGCTAATTATGTATATCTCATGAGGAGTTCAGGGAGATATTTTACATGGTTATTTGATGTCTACTACAGTACCCGACGTTGTTAATTTGGGAGAACCTACCACAGTTATTCAAGTCTGTGAAATACTGTACCATTTTCAAACTATAATGAAAGTAAATTTGAAAATCCGTTCTGTCAGGTTCACACCGAATTTTTCAAACATTCGAAAGCGAAACTTATTTCAACTTAGTACGAAAATATTTCAATGAAAAGATGAAAATCTTAAAATGCCGAAAAACTGGAATTATTAAGTTTTTGGATGTTTTCAAAATTTTATTAATTTTCCTTAGGACCTCACTGAATTGCCATTGGTTACGGTCGTGCCCGTACATTTGATCTTTGCCGACGGCGTTTCGAGTTCGGATCGCGACAAGACGATAGAACGATTACGAAACGAAATGTCGAAATTCGAACTCGAACGATTGCGCGTGGAGTTGGACTTTGTGGTTGAGATTCCTGATCAGGAGATGCGCACCAGGGTTGGTTGTTGTGGTTGTTGTTGTTGTTGATTGTTGTCGTTGTTGTTGTTGTTGTTGTTGTTGTTGTTGTTGTTGTTGTTGTTGTTGTTGTTGTTTTTGTTGCTCATAATCATGATTTCCAGCTCGCCAACTGGGAGCTGATTCGGGAAAATTCCGGCGGTCAGGCGCCGTTGGCGGAAATCGCCATAATTTTGGATGACGAAGCGCCGAAATCAGATGAAAACGCCATTCAATTCGACATTGAGTTTGTGATTGCCGGCCAGGCGCCGAAAAAGGATGAACCCAAGGTTGACCAAAAAAACTTGTTTTTCATTATTATAAAATTTGTGTCATTCCATCAACTCATCGAAAGTCCACGATTTTGACCTCACAGAAAATCAACTCACCGAATTTAAATTCACCGAAAATCAACTTACAGAATATCAACTCACCGAAAATATTTTCCACGATTTTGAACGCATTAAAATGCCACTCATCGAATTTTAATTCATTGAAATTCAACTCACCGAAAATTATCGTCCCGTAACTCAAGTTGACTTGTTCAACTCACCTAAAAAGCTAAAATCATCTAAAAATTTTTGAACTCGAAAATCAGTTCACCGAGTTTTATCTCACGGAAATTCGAACTCACCGAAATTCAATCATAAAAATTTTTAAGGTCTACTGGACGTCGACGAATCGTGTGTTTGTGCTGGGTGCCGTGCCGGCGGACTGGACGGAATCGGTGAAATCGGCTCTCAACGATGTCTACCTCACCACCGCTCATTTGGCGCTGTTAGTAGCCTGTTAATTTTTTTGTTTAATTTTTTTATTCTTATGTTGTGACAGAGTGCAATAACGAAAATCATATTTATAGTTATGGACCCGCTACCACAAAAAATTTGGCAGAATAACTTTTCTCGTCATAAATATTTTCGCAATAACAAGAAACCGTGGAGATGCTATACTTACCGGGAGAATAGTCATGAAAAGTCTGTCAACACCACCAGTCACCGTTTTTTTGCGTTATTTTTTTATTTTATTCAGCACATTGTTGAGTAAAACAGGTATCTTTGGGTACCTCCGATACCCGGATGTGGGGCATGCGAGGCCGAAAGCCGTCTGAGTTGACTAACAAATCACTGATTTTGTTCCGGAAATCTGAATTCTGTTCCAGAATCACCTACCGTTATACTTCAATGGCCACGACGACCGAAGAGTATCGTCGACGACCCAAAATTGAGGAACGGGTCAACTTTTCATCGGCGCTCGATCAGCATCGCATTTGGGGCACCGTGCCGGGTTGGTTGATTGACCGACTGACTGACTGACCGACTGACTGACTTACTGAATGATTGACGCACTGACTTGCTGAATGATTGACTCACTGACTGACTGACTGACTGACTGACTAACAGACTGACTGACTGACTGACTGACAGACTGACTGACTGACAGACTGACTGACTGACTTCAAATTCAGCGCCCGAGATGGCCATCGACACGTATCTGGTTTTGCCGACCGATTCTCTGCCGGCGGAATGTGCCACATCGGTTAATGAGTTGATGGATGGTGTTAGACGAGTGGTGTCGGCCATTGCCAGTCAGGTTTGTCAGTCAGTCACTCACTCACTCACTCACTCACTCAATCCCCTCCAAGTTTCATTCCTAACCACAATGCGTCACAAGACGTATCGTCTGTACTACTGTACGTCAACAACTCACTCACTTATCACTCACTCGCTCATTCACTCACTCATACTCACTCACTCACTCATTCACTCACTAACACTGCCCTCACTAACTCACTCACTGTCACTGCACTCACGCACTCACTCACTCAATCACTAATACTCACTGACTCACTCACTGCTTTCACTGCACTCACTCACTCACTCACTCACTCAATCACTTATACTCACTGACTCACTCACTGCTTTCACTGCACTCACTCGTCACTCACTCACTCACTGCACTCACTCACTCACTAACTCTCTCACTCACTCACTACACTCAACACTCACTCACTTCACTCACTACACTCAACAACACTCATTCACTCACTCACTCACGCACTCACTCACTCACTCACTCACTCACAGGTCTCATCACTAACCACGATACGTCACACGACGCATCGTCTGTATGACGTGAACATTCCGGATAACGTCATTTACTACGATCAGTCCAACGATCTGAATACCGTAACCGCCGGCCAGCTGCCGTTGCTCGTCAATCCACTAGAGAAGTGAGTGAGTGAGTGAGTGAGTGAGTGAGTGAGTGAGTGAGTGAGTGAGTGAGTGAGTGAGTGAGTGAGTGAGTGAGTGAGTGAGTGAGTGAGTGAGTGAGTGGGTCAGTGAGTGAGTGAGTGAGTGCAGTGAGTGAGTGAGTGAGTGAGTGAGTGAGTGAGTGAGTGAGTGAGTGAGTGAGTGAGAGTGAGTGAGTGAGTGAGTGAGTGAGTGAGTGAGTGAGTGAGTGAGTGAGTGAGTGAGTGGGTGAGTGAGTGAGTGAGTGAGTGGGTTGGTTGGGTGGGTGAGTGTGAGTGAGTGAGTGAGTGAGTGAGTGAGTGAGTGAGTGAGTGAGTGAGTGAGTGTGAGTGAGTGAGTGAGTGAGTGTAGTGAGTGAGTGAGTGAGTGAGTGAGTGATATTTATTTCTAGGCACATGATAACGATTGAACAGACGGCGCCTGTCTATCGTATCCTCCTGTATCAGGCTCCAACGATCGATCAGCCCATCCGCATCACCGACCCCATGGGCGATTTCAACTCCTTCAATGCCTTCTCCGTGGCCGATTGGGGCGGATTAACGGTCAGCTTTTTTGCATGTCGCCTATCCAGTCTACTGCGTAGGGCACCAGACTCGAAACCTGGTGATCCTGGTTTGAAACCTGACTTGAGCCACAGTTCCTGATGTGTTGCTCTGCGGTTTCTGCTGTTGCTCGTCAGTTCGTGATGGTGGTCTGGTCACTAACTCACGTGACGATTTCAACTTGTTCAATGCCTGCCTT
>OZ038444.1:29834150-29849150 GCA_964036265.1 Daptonema setosum
GTCAAAGAGGGGGTAATGGACAGTTTCCAGGCAATTTCACCTACATCTAAGGGACAAATTATACTTTTTGGAAACGTCAAAGAGGGGGAATTCCACTTTTCCCACCCCTTCTCGTCCGCTAGTGCGGCTACGTACGTACAGTCGGTGCAGCGGGTTATGTCTTGTAAAACTTTTGCCATTCACATCCTAAAATTGAGTTTTTCTCTGATTATAACGTGAATACGATGATAAACATTGGTGGGGATATGGAATAGGATCTGGCGCACCTTTTCAGTTCGACAGATAGTTACAAACCATAGTTCACAGGCAGAAAAAATGGCGAGGACGTACACTGACTATAAATTTGTAGTGAAGGTGATGTTTCATTAGTAGGGACGACTTTTTTAACATTCTTGCGAACTGAAAAGTTGCGCCAGATCCTATTCTGTATCTCCACCAACTTTTATCATCATATTCCCGTTATAATCAGAGAAAAAAGCAAATTTAGGATGTGAATGGCAACAGTTTTACAAGACATAACCCGCTGCACCGACTGTATGCGATGAATTGAGCGCAGTTTTCGTATGTTTTCAAAAGTTATGTGAAAAATATGTTACTTTTCGAAAATTTGAAAGCGCGCCAAAAATGAATTTAAATTTAAACTGCGCGCCAAAAAGCTCCTGACTAACAAGAAACCATGGATAGGCTATATTTTCGACTTTTTTGCGCCCTCTCCCATTCCCGCGTGTATAAATTTATTTTACTACGGTTCATCGCTGTTTTACTTAATTTTTTTGGTTATTATTGTTTTTTTTAATAGTACTATTTTTGTGTTCATGCATTCAATAACTGCCGATTTGCCCTGTATTTTGTTGTTATGTAAATTGTTACTGATACTGAATGAAATGTGCCACCAAGATTAATGACATTGACAATTATTTAATCAGTATAGTAGATTATTATAGGTATAGGTCGTATAATGACATAACTTTTGTACATTTATGTGTTGCAAATTATGTGAAACAGGACCAGAGATTAAACTACGTTAGTCGGAGCTGTTATATATTGGAGTATGAAAACAAACAAACACGAACAGCATAAAAAGTTACCACTAAGAAATACGTATAGTGAAAATACAATGAAAAAATTTCGCCAGCCTTAGTATACTTGAGTTATGTTTGTAGTTTATTTATTCGTTCATTTATTCAATGGATCTGATCGAATTACTAAAAATCACTAATTAAAGCAAGGAAAATAATCAGCAACTAAACACTAAATAGAAAAGCAGTAATTTCTGGATGAAAATATACGGAATGATGGTTTGCAGAAGTGAAGTCTTCTGCTGATTATTTCCGAATAATCAATTGGACTGTTATTTGCGACGCAAAATTGCAAACTCCTATAAAATCCCAGTTTTTTGCCAAAAGCGAAATTTTTGCGTGCATTCTAAGGTGGGTGAACCACTGAAATACCACTTTTAATAATCTTTGTCATCCTCCGTGTTCATCGCAAAGTAGCTCCATCCCGGATCTGATGTTTGTCCCTGCCGGATGTGGCCGACCAAAAGTGAGTGCAGATGGCACTTTCCAAGGCCTAAAACCATCACTCACTCACTTACTCACTCCCTCACTCACTCACTCACTCACTCACTCACTCGCTCACTCACTCACCAATACCATCCTTTTTGACGATCGGTAGAAATAGACGGGTCCCTGAATCCAGCAATTCGATTCCAGCCAGAGGTTTTAGCGTTGATTGCGAGCTAAATAGACTGACTGAATGACTGACTGACTGACTGACTGACTGACTGACTGACTGACTGACTGACTGACGGACTGCCTGACTGGATGGCTGACAGACTGACTGACTGACTGACTGACTGACTGACTGACTGACTGACTGACTGACTGACTGACTGACTGACTGACTGACTGACTGACTGACTGACTGACTATTTTACTTACTTAATCACCGACTGATTGACTAACTGATTGACTGACTAACTGACTGTCTTACTGACTGACTGACTAACCGCGTATGTTTCATCTGGTAAAATAGCGCCATGTCCTTGAACTTGCTTGCCAAAGTGGGTGCAGAGTTTGAATTCAAGATGCCTAAAATTAATCAACTGACTGACCGACTGACTGACTGACTGACTGACCGACTGACTGACTGACTGACTGACTGACTGACTGACTGACTGACTGACTGACTGACTGACTGACTGACTGACTGACTGACGGACTGACTGATCACTGAGATGACTGACTAACTCATTGACTGAGTGACTGAATGACTCACTCCATGTTGTCTAACTATTTAACTAACTGACTGCCCGACTGATTTGCATACCGATTGATTGATATACTAACTGCCTCACTTACTGGCCGACTGACTGACTAACTAATTGACTGACTGACTGACTGATTGAACGACTGACTGACGTTAATTGATAAGTGGTTTTTTTAATCACAAAACAAGATCGTCGGTAGTAAACTGAGCTCGAAAGTTGGTTGCAACGTTGACGGAGAACTGACGCGTGTGAGTGAGTGAGTGAGTGAGTGAGTGAGTGAGTGAGTGGGTGAGTGAGTGAGTGAGTGAGTGAGTGAGTGAGTGAGTGAGTGAGTGAGTGAGTGAGTGAGTGAGTGAGTGAGAGAGTAAGTGAGTGAGTGAGTGAGAGAGTGATGTGAGTGAGTGAGTGAGTGAGTGAGTGAGTGAGTGAGTGAGTGAGTGAGTGAGTGAGTGAGTGAGTGAGTGAGTGAGTGAGTGAGTGAGTGAGTGAGTGAGTGAGTGAGTGAGTGAGTGAGTGAGTGAGTGAGTGAGTGAGTGAGTGAGTGAGTGAGTGAGTGAGTGAGTGAGTGAGTGAGTGAGTGAGTGAGTGAGTGAGTGAGTGAGTGAGTGAGTGAGTGAGTGAGTGAGTGAGTGAGTGAGTGAGTGAGTGAGTGAGTGAGTGAGTCAAACTTACTTGAAGCCGTTGAATAACATAGGATTGTCACCATGAATATAAATGTTATAAAAGTCCGCATTTCCACCGATCAACTGTCAGCAGCCAACAACTTTTTGGCGCGCAGTTTGAATTCAAATATGTTTTGGCGTGCTTTCAAATTTTAAATAAAAAAAATGTGCTACACACAACATTCGGACAATATGAAAAATAAAAAATCTTAAAGCGAGTATGTTCACCACTGAAATGCATTGAAGTTATTAAATTGGATTGAAATGTTTAAAGAAGAAGTTTGCATTGAAATTATGAAATTGGACCGTGAATCAAATTAGTAACATATCCCGATTTGGTGTGAGCTTGATAAGGAATAGGCTTATTAGGCTTAGTCTTTAGGCTTAGTCTTTAGGCTTAGTTAGGAAGAATGCTGTTTACGATTAAACGCAATTTTTCTTGGCATTTTCTTGAAGAGCAAATTTTATACCCCATAAATTATCTACAACACTAGAATTTCTTACTGATTTACTGACTGACCGACTGATTGACTGACTGACCCTCTGACTGACTGACTGACTGACTAGAAGAATGTCTGGGCTCAGTTCCTAAGAATTACCATTCGGTAAGGAAGAATTTACACGCTTTTTGTGTATATTTTACCAGATTAATATATCCGATATTTTGAATAGTGAAACTGAGAACATAATTTATTAAAACAAAATATCCGGTATAAAAAATTAGAATCGAGATTGGAGATTGAAGTGCCAATTAAATTGGCGGTTAAATTTGAATGTCAATTTTTTTCTCACAGTTTTTTTGATATAAAATAAAATTCAGCGGCTTTCGGTTGCAGGGGAGAGAATTTGAAAAATGTACCTTTCAAATTGAAAGGTACAAGTAGCCAAATACACACACACACAATAAATCATAGATTAAAACTCAGTGGCTTTCGGTTGTAGGGGAGAGAATTTTTGAAAATGTACCTTTCCAATTGAATAGTTGAAGTAGCTAAACGCGCACAACAAATCATAAAATAAAACTCAGTGGCTTTCGGTTGTAGGGGAGAGAATTTTGAAAAAGTATCTTTCAAATTGAAAGAGACAAATAGCGAAACACAAACATAGAACCAAAAAAGTCAGCGGCTTTCGGTTGTAGGGGAGAGAATTTTGAAAATGTACCTTTCAAATTGAAAGGTACAATCAGCAAAATACACACACACACAATAAATCATAGATTAAAACTCAGTGGCTTTCGGTTGTAGGGGAGAGAATTTTGAAAAAGTATCTTTCAAATTGAAAGAGACAAATAGCGAAACACAAACATAGAACCAAAAAAGTCAGCGGCTTTCGGTTGTAGGGGAGAGAATTTTGAAAATGTACCTTTCAAATTGAAAGGTACAATCAGCAAAATACACACACACACAATAAATCATAGAATAAAACTCAGTGGCTTTCGGTTGCAGCTGCCGTGGAGAGATTTCCGAAAATGTACCTTTCAAACTGAAAGGTACAAGTAGCAAAACACAAACATTAAATCATAACATAAAACTCTGTGGCTTTCGGTTGTAGGGGAGAGAATTTTGAAAATGTACCTTTCAATTTTGAAGGTAGTAGCAAAAAAGCAAAATTCCCAACCCCAAAAATTTTCCTATAATTTTTTCATAACGCCAAACTTTTCTGCCACCAGAAAAATATTCCATATCAAGTTTTACTGTCCGTTAACCCCCCGATTACCTATCGTTAGGCCCGCGCAGCGGTGGTATTTCAGTGGTTACCCACCTTTGTATGCGCAATTAAATTTTTGTGTTTGGGAAAAGTTCTAGGAAAATTTCTGGGTTTTGGAAATATGCAGCAAAACACACACAATGAACCGAAAAAATTGTCACACAAGTGCCCTTCATTGCGGTGGAATTTTTTCCTCCAAATCACTGTCATCGCTGTCAATCAAAATCGTAACCATCATCCATTCCTCCATTTTATTGATATTATCAAGGAATATTGCCGCCCACCCTAATATTCTATAATTTTATAAATATTTCTTTGTTTATTGATCTTCCCTACAACCAAAAGCCACTGGAATATAATTTATTGTATGTGTTTTGCTACTTGTACCTTTCAATTTGAAAGGTACATTTTCGAAATTCTGTCCCCGGCAGCTGCAACCAGAAGCCGCGGACTGGAAATTACCTGAACTGTACAGAAATGCCCTTTGTTTTGTTCTCAGATGAGTATTTCACGAGTTATACACACGAACGTACGAAAACAATGTGTTTTATACTTTTTACGCTTGTTTTCCACTTATCTACGGATTTTAATCCTGTGTTATCGACACATTTCAATGTGGTCACTGGCGGACGACCTAATCCTCCAAAGGGAGGGGAATTTCGTCAAAGAAAGGGGAATTCGCAGTTTTCAGGCTATTTTACTTACAGCTTAGGGAAGAAATTTCACTTTTTGAAAACGCCAAAGAGGGGGAAATTCCACTTTTCCCTCCCCTTCTCGTCCGCTGGTGAATGTGTTTAATGAATATTTTAATCGACGGGACTCCATTTCATCGACACCAAAATCGAAGGAAAGTCGTTAAATAGAAACGTCACGAGTGAATCTGGTTCACAAACTAATTATAGTCGAATTTTTCGGGTTACGCCTTTTTTGGGAACTTTCTTCGTGTAAGACCTTTTCCTCACCCAGAAATTGGTCGGTCGAAAGCAGCAATTTGGGGTTGATGAAAAGGTTTTACACACAGAAAAGTTCTTAAAAAGATGATTATGACTCTTTTCAGGAACTTTTTCGTGTGTAAAATCTTTTCATCAACCCATCCTGCCGCCAATTTCTGGTGGAGGGAAAGGTTTTACACGAAAAAAGGTTCCCAAAAAGGCGTAATAAAAAAATTCGACTATACACATAGGACAGTACTAGAACTAGATAATGGAGCTTGTCTGTTATGTAATTCATAACTCACGCTAAAATACTTTAGATTACACTGTTCGGACAAGATCGACAAAACATGAAACATCAGCGTCAAATGCGATATCAGTCTTCATCAAGTGCATGTGCACTGCAATCGGCTTGCATCAGGGTTATTTTCAATGAAATAATTGTCACTATCGATAAAGTAAGTTTGAAAGGGATAAATAATTTTTTAAAGTATATTATTCAATGTTTTCATCGAAAATAGCACTGATGCAAGCCGATTGTAGTCAATGCACTGGAACAGGGCTGGTACATATCTCATAACGCTGATGTTTCCTTTTTTGACGGTCTTGCCTGATGGTACTGGCTCGATTGGACCCAAGTTCGATTGGACCCAAATTTTTTGTAACGATTGGACCCACAATTTTGAGTATATTTACGGGTCCAATCGATACATAAAAAATGTATTGTTTGGACCCCGATTTGAATGTAACGTTTGGACCCACGCGTCAAAACACAGCTTCGACGCTCATTGGGTCCAAACGTTACAAGGGAATAGTATACGTGCCCAGTAGCGGACGAGAAGGCGAGACGAGCCGTCCCTTCCCGCAATCAACACTAACTCGCTCACTGTTGAAACCGTCTCAAGATCAGTTCAAAAGAGTATACCCATGAAAAAAGTTGCCATCAATAACATGAAAGGAAACAGAGGTATATGCGACAACCACTTAATTGATTTGTTGGTTCAAAACAACGATGCAACCGAGGTTCGTCATGACATGATACATGTGTACACCATCACGGCACTGAAACATGACGCAACACGGACGCATGAATGTAACGCACATGAGAACACAACTGACAAACGGAGATCATTCAATAAAATAACAATCATTTTAGGATATGTACTGTTCACTACTTCTGATCAGGAGCAATTCATTCTCTATCAGCATGTTAAGGGATTCCACTTTCACCTTTATACCGAACACTATATACTGTTTGATCACATCAATTCGATTCTTTTCTAAGCTGTCATGTCATGCCACTTTTCACAAGCATAAAGTTGAGATTTCACTGGAATTAAAGAGACTATATTTGATTAAATTGATATACTGTTTAGGGGAATCCACTTTCGCGCTTGTTAAACCCAAGTCAAGTTTCTCGATTATTTTGTTAAAGGTGGAATCCACTTTCTGGCTGTTAGATCGGTAAACCTTACTATCGTCATCTGACACAAAAATAACTATCGCCATCGTTCTCAGCGGGTCATAATTAGTCAGAAAACTTAATTTCATCCTTATTGGACCATTTTCGAAAGTTTTGAAATTTTTGAATTTCATGAAAAAATTTGTGCCATTTCCAAATTGGCAGTCACTTGGTCACCTCTGAGCAAACCCCTAACATGTGTTATGTAACCAAAGATATCTGCCTTAGGGCATGCGCTACCGTAACCCGGTAATCTCATTATAGTCAATAATTCAATTTGTGCAATTAGTGGTTAATTACCATTAAAATCAGTTTAAATAGGTTATATCTCGAGCTGTACTTGACCGATTTAGTTGAAACTTGGACATCTGGGGTAAAATTTCACGCTCTTTCGAGTGGAATAACTCTTGTTGAAGTGGAATCCACTTTCTGGCTGCTAGATCGGTAAACCTTCCTATCGTCATCTGACACAAAAATAACTATTGCCATCGTTCTCAGCGGGTCATAATTAGTCAGAAAACTTAATTTCATCCTTATTGGACCATTTTCGAAAGTTTTGAAATTTTTGAATTTCATGAAAAAATTAGTGCCATTTCCAAATTGGCAGTCACTTGGTCACCTCTGAGCAAACCCCCAACATGTGTTATGTAACCAATGATATCTGCCTTTGGGCATGCGCTACCGTAATCCGGTAATCTTATTATAGTCAATAATTCAATTAGTGCAATTAGTGGTTAATTACCACTAAAATCAGTTTAAATTGGTTATATCTCGAGCTGTACTTGACCGATTTAGTTGAAACTTGGACATCTGGGGTAAAATTTCACGCTCTTTCCAGTGGAATAACTCTTGTTGAAGTGGAATCCACTCTCTGGCTGCTAGATCGGTAAACCTTACTATCGTCATCTGACACAAAAATAACTATTGCCATCGTTCTCAGCGGGTCATAATTAGTCAGGAAACTTATTTTCATCCTTATTGGACCATTTTCGAAAGTTTTGAAATTTTTGAATTTCATGAAAAAATTTGTGCCATTTCCAAATTGGCAGTCACTTGGTCACCTCTGAGCAAACCCCTAACATGTGTTATGTAACCAAAGATATCTGCCTTAGGGCATGCGCTACCGTAACCCGGTAATCTCATTATAGTCAATAATTCAATTTGTGCAATTAGTGGTTAATTACCATTAAAATCAGTTTAAATAGGTTATATCTCGAGCTGTACTTGACCGATTTAGTTGAAACTTGGACATCTGGGGTAAAATTTCACGCTTTTTCGAGTGGAATAACTCTTGTTGAAGTGGAATCCACTTTCTGGCTGCTAGATCGGTAAACCTTCCTATCGTCATCTGACACAAAAATAACTATTGCCATCGTTCTCAGCGGGTCATAATTAGTCAGAAAACTTAATTTCATCCTTATTGGACCATTTTCGAAAGTTTTGAAATTTTTGAATTTCATGAAAAAATTAGTGCCATTTCCAAATTGGCAGTCACTTGGTCACCTCTGAGCAAACCCCCAACATGTGTTATGTAACCAATGATATCTGCCTTTGGGCATGCGCTACCGTAACCCGGTAATCTTATTATAGTCAATAATTCAATTAGTGCAATTAGTGGTTAATTACCACTAAAATCAGTTTAAATTGGTTATATCTCGAGCTGTACTTGACCGATTTAGTTGAAACTTGGACATCTGGGGTAAAATTTCACGCTCTTTCCAGTGGAATAACTCTTGTTGAAGTGGAATCCACTCTCTGGCTGCTAGATCGGTAAACCTTACTATCGTCATCTGACACAAAAATAACTATTGCCATCGTTCTCAGCGGGTCATAATTAGTCAGGAAACTTATTTTCATCCTTATTGGACCATTTTCGAAAGTTTTGAAATTTTTGAATTTCATGAAAAAAATTAGTGCCATTTTCAAATTGGCTGTTATTTGGTCACCTCTGAGCGAACCCCTAACATTTGTTATGTAACCAATGATATCTGCCTTAGGGCATGCGCTACCGTAACCCGGTAATCTCATTATAGTCAATAATTCAATTAGTGCAATTAGTGGTTAATTACCATTAAAATCAGTTTAAATAGGTTATATCTCGAGCTGTACTTGACCGATTCAGTTGAAACTTGGACATCTGGGGTAAAATTTCACGCTCTTTCGAGTGGAATAACTCTTGTTAATGTGGAATCCACTTTCTGGCTGCTAGATCGGTAAACTTTACTATCGTCATCTGACACATAAATAACTATTGCCATCGTTCTCAGCGGGTCATAATTAGTCAGAAAACTTAATTTCATCCTTATTGGACCATTTTCGAAAGTTTGGAAATTTTTGAATTTCATGAAAAAATTAGTGCTATTTCCAAATTGGCAGTCATTTGGTCACCTCTGAGCAAACCCCTAACAAGTGTTATGTAACCATAACCAATGATATCTGCCTTAGGGCATGCGCTACCGTAACCCGGTAATCTCATTATAGTCAATAATTCAATTAGTGCAATTAGTGGTTAATTACCACTAAAATCAGTTTAAATTGGTTATATCTCAAGCTCTAGTTGGTCGATTTTGTTGAAAGTTGGCAATCCAGAGCAACATTTCACGCTCTTTCGAGTGGAATAACTCTTGTTTAAAGTGGAATCCACTTTCAGGCTATTAGATCGGAAAAGTTTAATATCTTCATATGACCTAAAAATAACTAGTAGCATCTTACTAAACGCATAAGCATTCACAACATAAATATAATAAACAAAATCTATTATATCAAAATATATCTTCAGGTAAAACCAATATGACACCTTAACCAAAGAAAGTTGTCAGCAAGTCGATCACCAGTTCTTCGCCCCCTCCTCCTCCTCATCTGTACCAGTCGAGTCTTCGAAACCCGCACCTACTCCAACATCTACCACTTCCACTCCATTTTCTTCACCTTTCTCAACTTCACATGCGCACACCAACTGAAAAAGAGCCAACTGACAACTGCCAACTGTAAAAGAGCACAATGAACAACAACTGAACAGGCAGATAATCCTCGTAACAGAATAGTATTTTCATAAAAGCGGGGACTTTGAAATCAATACCACAAGCTCTCTTAAGGATAAAGAAAACTATGTAAATTGATGATACACTAATGAACGTCATAGATTCTCGTAATTTACTTGTAATGAAGTAATGTCACTTTAGAATAGCTATCCGCTACCATATGCATCGTAGAGCGAGTGGATCATTAGCGACATATGTAGTTGGATCAGGGTAACTTTTTACATGTCTTTCTCTGTAAACCCATTAATACAGATACACGGAATTTGATGTCTCGTTTTATAATGTCTGGAAAAGAAGAAACATTTTATGCGTTTTGAGCATTAAACAACCTTCATGGTCATCTGTTATGTAACGCCGTTTATACTATTCTGTATTAACCGACGAAAGTTCACTCGAGACACGATATATGTTCAATTTATCACAGAGTTTTTTCACCCGCTACATAAGGGCACGTATACTATTCCCTTGTAACGTTTGGACCCAATGAGCGTCAATTCTGTGTTTCGGCGGCTGGGTCCAAACGTTACAATCAAATCGGGGTCCAAACGATGCATTTTTTATGTATTGATTGGACCCATAAATATACTCAAAAACGTGGGTCCAATCGTTACAAAAAATTTGGGTCCAATCGAACATGGGTCCAATCGCGACGCACTCTTGCCTGATCTGGGTAATCTGAAGTAACGTGAATTATTAGTTATCTTTTTTCTATTTTATTCCTAGCAATTGCGCTAAAATATCGCAGTCAATATTAATAACAAATGATTTAAATCGTGAATAAGGGGAAAACAAGCGTAAAAAGTATTACTAAAAAACGTGTATAACTCGTGAAATACTTATCTGAGAACAGAACGTAGAGCATTTTAAAAAATTTAAGGCAATTTCCTGTCCGACCATTATTTTCCCGTTGTAACTTATGAATTTACACATGCGAAAAATCTGGCCAAAAAGGGTACGTAAAGTTGTGGGTCACCCTGTATGTGTGTTATTATATAGTGTTATTATATATGCTGTCAAACTTACTATAGATAAAAGCTTCAACAAGTTTTTGGTTAACCATTGCATTCTGACCTACGCACGATTCTTTTTAAGAGCCACTTTCGCTGCTGAATACGGTATTGGATCAACTGCCGTGGCACAAGGCGTATGTAAATGCGTCCATCATGTTTTGGGTGGACACCACCCACTGAGAAAAGTGGAATTCCCTCCTCTTTGGCGTTTTTCAAAAGTACAATTTGTTACCTTAGGCGTAGGTGAAAATTGCTTGGATACTGTCCATTCCCTCCTCTTTGACAAAACTTCCCTCCCTTTGAAGGATTATCTCGTCCGCCAGTTAGCGTAGATGCGTCCCTCACGTTTTTGGGTGGCCACACTAGCGGACGAGAAGAGGTGGGAAAAGTGGAATTCCCCCCTCTTTGGCGTTTTTTCAAAAAGTACAATTTGTTTTTTAGGTGTAGGTAAAATAACCTGGATACTGTCCATTCCCTCCTCTTTGACAAAATTCCCTTACCTTTGAAGGATTATCTCGTCCGCCAGTGAGTGTAGGTGCGTCCCTCATGTTTTTGGGTGGCCACACTAGCGGACGGGAAGTGGTGGGAAAAGTGGAATTCCCTCCTCTTTGGCGTTTTTTTTTTCAAAAAGTACAATTTGTTTTTTTAGGTGTATGTGAAAATTGCTTGGAAACTGTCCATTCCCTCCTCTTTGACAAAATTCCCCTACCTTTGGAGGATTATCTCGTCTGCCAGTGAGTGTAGGTGCGTCCCTCATGTTTTTGGGTGGCGACCACCACGCTGGGAGTTATTAGGAACCTATGTCGTTGATTTACCTGATTTACATGATTTACCACCCCGGGTGCAAGTTATTTGAATTCTTTTATTAAAATTAATATAATTCTTTTTTATAGTTAATATAAATCCGTGCTGACATTCTGGGAAACTTGGGCGCATATCTCGTTTATAATACCTGATTCACCACCCGGGGCGCCATTGATTACCCCATCATGGTGGGATGAATATATTAATTAATTTTAATTAATGATTAATAATTATTTAATTATTATTATAAATAGTGAGTGGGTGAGCTTGTGAGCCGAATGAATGAGTGAAACGCAAAAACTGACCAACGAAAGACTGTTCCCACACTGGTTGATTCCGAGATCATTATAAAGAGTCATATTCGAAGAACTGACGTGTAGCTATATTTTCCAACCTATTCAACTCACTCTCAATCACGGACTCACTCACTCACTCACTCACTCACTCACTCACTCACTCACTCACTCACTCACTCACTCACTCACTAACTCACAGCTGTTTTATATATCATATGTCATTGATTCACCACCCCGGACGAATTAATTACCCCTCATAGTGGGTTAAACTTCAATGTGTGGTCTGCAAATGATAAATTTCTAACTAAACTTTTTTTGATTACTTATTTTTATTGATTTTTTCTTATAATTCATTGTTTAAAAAAACGAAAATGTTCTTGAATCCAAAAATAGCCCGCTATAGCCCGCTATAATGTAGCAGCAGTATGAACTTATGAGGTGAGAATTTTTTTCTTTCAGTAGGGGTTCAGTAGCGTAGTCGTTCAAGGCGCTGAGTTAGCTTACAAAAGGTTTCAAGTTCGATTTCAAGATCAATTGCTTCATTTTGACGGTTGTCATTTGAAATTGTCGTTTGAAATGGATGACGATTTTGTTATAATTTGTGCACGTGAAAGTTTTTTTATTACGGAAATAAATTGCCATCAAAATCATTTGCACTGGCGATTGGACATTACATTATTCCCTCATTTGCTCATTGCTTACATACAATGATCGGCAACTTTATACTCAGCCACCAAAGAACGAAAAAGAAAAACCATAAAATTTAGAAATAAAATATTCTAATAAAATGGTACATTATTATACGCCTGAAATGTTATCTTATGTACTAGTGCCAGTGCCAAATACTCACACAAAACTCAGGTAAAAAGATTAAAAATATGATAAATTTCGAATGCGCGCCAAACGCAGATTTGAATTCAAACTGCGCGCCTAAACTTTTCTGAGTAACAAGAAACTTTGGATTGACTACTGCCATGCCAAATCACTAACGGACGAGAATGGGAGGGAAAAGTGGAATTTCCCCCTCTTTGGCACTGGCGGACGAGTTCAACCTCCGAAGGGAGGGGAATATTTCCAAAGAAGGGGGAATTGGCAAAATTTAGGTAATTTTAGCTACACCTTGGGAAACAAAGTCCACATTTTGAAACCACCAAAGAGAGGGGAATTCAACTTTTCCCACCCCTTCTCGTCCTCTAGTGCTTTTTGGCGAGTTTAAAAATGGCGGTTTGTTCCCTAAGGTGTAGATAAAAGTGTCTTAAAATCACCAAGTCCCCCCCCCCCTCTTTGAAAAAATTCCCTCCCAAAATGTCAGTCATAGTACGGAATACCGTATCCATTGATGTAGGGAGGGGACATCATCTGACACCGACTATCCCCCCTTCTCCGTCAGCTACTTCTAACTCCCTGGTGCCAACTTCATCATCATCATCATCATCATCATCATCATCATCATCATCATCATCATCATCATCATCATCATCATCATCATCATCATCATCATCATCATCATCATCATCATCATCATCATCATCATCATCATCATCATCTTCATCACCATCATCTTCTTCATCATCATCATCATCACCATCAACATATCATCATCATCATCATCTACAACAACAACGTCACCACTATCAAACACAATATCATCATCATCTTCTTTTTCAATTCATCGCTGCTTTGTTCATCAGTATTCAAGCCGCATTCACGTGACCTGAAAATAAATAGCTATATATACAGTCGGAAAATGATACCCATCCACGGTATTTTCTAACTCAGAAAGTTTTTGTCACACAACTTGAGTCAGTCAGTCAGTCAGTCAGTCAGTCAGTCAGTCAGTCAGTCAGTCAGTCAGTCAGTCAGTCAGTCAGTCAGTCAGTCAGTCAGTCAGTCAGTCAGCCAATCTCGTTTGTCAATTTTTTGGCACACAAACTGAATTAAAATTTGATATTGGCACGCGTTCAAAATTTTTTTAAATAGTAAGAAATCTTTTTTTCAAATGTCAGATTGACATCACACAAACGAATGATATTCAAGGTAACGAGTTTAGAGGAAGAAACTTCAGTAACAGAAAATCCTGAACCGGCTATATGGGGGCACATGATGAACCCCTAATGTCTTAACGCACCATTGACTTCAGTTTTGGCCTTTATATGACTCGTACGTCCAACCAGTCAGCCATGAAACGTCTTCTGGGTTTCGTCCCTCGAGATGGTACAATCGTTATCAGCGGATGGACAGATGTGTGTGGGGTAATGGGCGAATCGGTGCAATGGTGTAGTTCGTGGTGTACGGTAATACATTTCATCATTTTTAGAAACGTTACAAAGAGATATTTATATATTTTACCATGTTTTTGTTTAATCGTGCATACTGTACTTCTGGTTATACCGGGCTTGAGACAACAACAACAACAACAACAACAACAACAACAACAACAACAACAACAACAACAACAACAACAACAACAACAACAACAACAACAACAACAACAACAACAACAACAACAACAACGACAACAACAACAACAACAAAAACAACAACAACAACAACAACTACGGCTCATCAACATGCCCCCACTCCACATAAGTTTGGAGAAAACTAGGAAACATGTGAGAAGATACTTGAAGTCGCCAAAACCATTTAAACTTTCAAAAAGCGCGCCAAATGGTTTTTTAGTAACAAGAAATCCCGGATATGCTATAATATGAACATCCATATTGAAAACTGTCCCTAATATTTAGCGCATATCATCAATTGTATTCACTAGCGGACGAGGGAAGAACCACTGGCGGACGAGATAATTCTCCAAAG
>OZ038444.1:29854150-29858025 GCA_964036265.1 Daptonema setosum
TGATCAACGGAGAATGCAAGCTACAGTATATGCATACAGTGGCGATTATCCCGAGCTTGTCATCCGTGCTTATTTACAAACCTGGCCAGAATACTATTCTTCAGTGGAGAATTCTCCCTACCGTATCTTTCATATTACAGTAACCAAGAACTATACTCGGTGGTTGTGGGTTACGATAGAACAATATGAGCTCTTATCAGTGGACGCAGACTGGCATGCTGTAATAACGTTACTGCCTGTCAATGGCGGACGAGCCAAACCTCCAAACGGAGGGGAATCTCTCCAAAGAGGGGGGAATCAACAGTTTTCCGGTAATTTTAACTACCCTTTAAGGAACAAACATACTTTTTTAAAATGCCAAGGAGGGGGAATTCCACTTTTCCCACCCCTTCTCGTCCGCTAATGCTGCCTGTCTTTATGAAGTCCCCTCCAGTGGTCCCCCCCCAATTTTCAGCTTTCTCAGAAGGAATGGGGTAAAGAGGGGGTAGCTCATCCTTTCCCCGAAGTTCTGTTATTGAAGTGGAAATGTCAGATTTGTAGATTTCATCATCGTAAATTGTAGATTGTGTTTCTATAGTGCAATAGAATCTTTTATTACTGTATTTCATTACAGTAATAGTCTGTCTTCGGAACCCTGCAATAACGTTGCCTATCATTATGAAGCACTTACAGTGCCCCCCCCTCCCCCCGATTTCCGACTTTCTTGGAAAGAGGAGTACCCCCGCCCTTCACCTCGACTTCTGCTGTTGAAGTGGGAATGTCAGAGTTGTAGATTTCATTATCGTAAACCGTAGATTGTGCTTCTCCTATAGTGCAATAGAATCTTTTATTACGGTATTTCACTACAGTAATAGTCTGTCTTCAGAACGCTGCAATAACGTTGCCTATCATTATTAAGTCCCTTACAGTGCCCCCCCCCCACAAATTTCTAGCTTTCCCAGAACAAGTGGGATTTGCCCCCCCCCCCTGGAAATTTGAGAATTGTAGATTTGACTATCGTGAACTGTATGTAAGTTGAGTCGTTATATTTTAATCTCCGTAGTATCTTAAATAGTTTTTTTCTGTTCTGTTCCTTGATCTGCTATGAAAGCTTGCTTCAAAAAATTGTTTCTGTGGAAGTGAAATTTACATTTTAAATTTTGCTTCATTATATGTTACTGCAAATTCTAATGATAATTCTAATAAAAAACTGTGGAATGTTTTCGTCTCTTTTCCTTGTGTGTTGCGTCGCCAAAGTTTCTGCTGGGAAAGCCGGCTTTCAAACACTCAGTACATCAAAAATGTTAAATAAATACAAAATTTCTCTTTATCATATTAAGATGATTTACCCAAATCAGTACGCTTCAAATACTTTTTTTCTTTTGTTCTTGGATTCTGTTCCCTCACCACCGTTCCTGTTCAGGAAAGAGATGCTTCCGAAAATTGAAATAAATACATAAAAGATAAAAAAGTGGTATATAAAGGTTTCCTCATTACATTATATCAAAGATGCTCCCATTTTACTAATTATCGTTTTCTGCGGTTTGTTGCATTTTTTTATCTTCTGTTTCTTTTCATTCTCTGCCGACCATTCCTGCTCGGAACATGCTTCCGAAAATCGCAGTACATCGGAACATGACATCTGATGGAGATTGATTATCTGACGGGATAAATTGGCCCATTGGCTTACAATATGTACCATTCTAAAATATGGCATTCACATTTGATTGGGAGACTGTAAATGAAAGGCCGTCAGATATTTTTTTCAAATCAGGTTTTGGCGCGAGTTCAAATTTTCTGAGGAAAAAAACCTTCTGAGCCAAAAAAAACATGACACCTGGATACGTTCGAAACCACTCTCCATTTCCCGCCTATTTTATTGCATGGATATTTATAGGATGTAAACAGTTTTATAGAAAAATAAGTCTATAGTAAAGAGATACATACATATGTACCCTGATCAAGCTCTAATAATGGCGCGCATTCAAATTCAGTCTCATAATATATTGTGAACACTATAAATACGAGGGAGAAGATGCATGGCGAATGCCGAGCTTCAATTCCATCCATGTTAACCATGTATGTAGATGTCCGATGCGATGACTGATTGGCCGCAATTCTTTACGGTTGTATAGTCAGCTACATACGTCCTTGATTCTTTAAGTTGAAGTCTCTTTAAGTCTCCATTTTTTCACATGCTCGAAGTGTTAAAATCGCTTGAATAGGAATGAATTTAACGTAGGATATAATGTATCATTATATAGTAATCTGAATCCGTATTGGAGTTGCTACGAAGATGACTACGGTATCTCGGCGCATAAATACATACAGTAGCTCGGTAAGGGGTTGTTTATTAGATCAAATAATATTTTGATGGATTCGTTAGGCATTTACATTGATAAATACGAAGTGAGCGCAATATCGTACATATGTGTCCAATGTCATGGAAAAAGTCTCAAAGTTCGCCTGCGCACCAAAAGCTTTCCGAGTGAAAAGAAATCCTGGATAGACTAGTTCCATTATTCAGAGCATCTCAAATCGACCCTTTCTCCCCTCCAAAAAACACTCATTTCTATTTCATAATTGTCCAATCAACCACTAATATTACTAGAACCGTAATATAGCAAACAACCACAAGACCAGCCACACTTGTTGCGATCAATCATCTTTCCCCAAAACACCATTCAAGACTCCAAGATTTTAGCCAAAAACTACCTCATATTCACTGGGCATATGCCAGTCAGTCAGTCTGTCAGTAAGTCAGTCATTTTGTGACCGACGAATTTCGTGCTGAAAACCACAGCCAATCTTGATAGTGACTGTCATTGACTGACTGACTGACTGACTGTTAAATTGACAGACTGACAACAAGTGGTTGACTGGTTTTAATTGGCGACGCGGCAGTTGCTGTGGTTTCGTCAGTCATTTTGGTAAATTATTAGTACAATGTAGCACAGTCTTCTAGTCACTCAATCGTATGTCTGTCAGTTTCTGTGTCTGTCAAAGAATCATTCTGTAATCAGCCACTCAGTACTCAGTCTTTCGAAACTTAGCAACATTCTTCATAAGACAAGTCATTCAGTATCAGATCCAGAAGACCATGTCACTGCGTGACGCGCGTTATGTTTCAGTTCAGTCAGTCAGTCAGTCAGTTAGTCAGTTCAGTCAGTCAGTCAGTCAGTCAGTCAGTCAGTCAGTCAGTCAGTCAGTCAGTCAGTCAGTCAGTCAGTCAGTCAGTCAGTCAGTCAGTCAGTCAGTCAGTCAGTCAGTCAGTCAGTCAGCCTGTCACCATAAATACGCAACAAGTAGTTGGAGTCTTCACAACTGTAAACCACTTGGACAACATTTACCACTGTGGGCTTGTAAAACTCATCCCTCACATGAACGATGAGAACTTATAATGAGGGAGAGGAGGGGCCAGAGGGGGGGAGGGTAAAGGGGGGGTAAGGAGGGGGTAAATTTTTTGCCACTGACAACCTCGGATTTAACATCCCATTCGATGTACCATATAACCATAAAATCGTTCATCTCAAACGCCCCTCCTCCACCCAGTTATGACATAATGTGTTTGCGTATGTTTGTGGGGTTTCGGAGGGGGAGGAGGGACTGGCGGAGGGGAATCTTCCCAGTGGGGGAAACTGACAGAAATAATGCCATTTTACGTACATCTTAAGGAACACGCTGATTTTTTTCAACCACCAAAGAGGGAGAGTTCCACTTTTCCGTTTTTTTTCTCGTCCACTAGTGTTCGCGGGAGGAATCACTGTTGTCAGTAATTTATATACTGAGGTTTTCTGTTCGGGAGGGAGGGGGTATCAGTGGTATATTGATTTATGACTTGATGACGTTTTCACCCACTTCTGTTGACACCCTGAAGCGCTCCACCCAGCTATCTG
>OZ038444.1:29863225-29908225 GCA_964036265.1 Daptonema setosum
GTTTCATCCTTTAGTTTGTAGACTGTAATCTTGCTCTAGGTTACTGTATGTTACGGTAGTTACACAGTAGTTTCGTTATTACAGGGTGGTCCAAAAAAAAATGACAACACTTTGAAGCTTAATAACTTGTGGTACAGTCATCAGATTCAACTGAAATTTTCAGGTATTATCATCAACATAACAACTTAGAAAAATGTATAAAACAAAAGAGATCAGACAATCACAGCGGCCGCCACGCACCAATGTGTGCGAAAATGCGTGTGGGTCAAAAACCGAGCGATGCATCATTCACATTTAGGACATGGTTTACACGTGATTTTTGAAACAGTAAACTCTGTTATTTCAGCAAATAATCATTCAAGAGTCTTTTTTATTTATTCTAAAGCATTTGTGGCTGAAAATTTTCAATAAATTTTTTTATTTCATAAAACTTTGTTTGAAGGTGAAAACTGCATTTATCTTCCTCTGACATTAAAGTAGGGCTTTATTAGCTAATTAAAACGAAAAAATATGAACCACATAATCAAAATGGTTCAAAACCAATGTTTAAAAGTTATTTAAAAGTGGAGTTTTCAACCAATAGCTATTTTTCATTTGTTACGTGCATATCATCTCCCTAATATGCGTGCACTTTTAGTCGGTTTTTGACCCACGCGCATTTTTGCACACATTGATGCGTGGTGGCCGCTGTGATTGTCCGATCACCTTGGTTTTATATAATTTTTCTAAGTTAGTATGTTGGTAATAATACCTGAAAATTTCAGTTAAATCTATAGTCCTGTGCCACAAGTTATTCCGCTTCAAAGTGTTGTCATTTTTTTTGGACCACCCTGTATAATTACAAGAAACGCACATATTTTTACAATTGTCTGAAAACCGTCGATCATTTGTCAATGTTTTGCGACATTGGAACACCGAAGTTAGCGATTTTATCAAGTGTGAACCCATCATTTATCCATGAGACGTCTGGAGATTTATCTAAAAAAATCATGTAATTTCGTCTGAGAACACCAATGAACACCGGAATTTATTTCCGCCGTTTTCGGCGAAATAAATGTTCGGCGAAAAATGTTCGGCGAAAACTTAGAAAAACCAGCGCATGCATATTTGTTTCATGGAAAATCAGTCGGTGGTTTGCACTGAATGATACGAACTTGAAACGTGAACGACTGGTCAGAGATAAGGATCGTAAGTAGACGATGATTGATTGGCTGTTCCAGTGCTAAGGCGGTGACTGACTGACTGACTGACTGGCTGACTGGCTGACTGGCTGACTGACTGACTGACTGACTGACTGACTGACTGACTGACTGACTGACTTACTGACTGACTGACTAACTGACTGACTGACTGACTGACTGACTGACTGACTGACTGACTGACTGACTGACTAACTGACTGACTGACTGACTGACTGGACTGACTGGCAAACACAGTACAGTAACCATGATACCATGACCACTCTTTTTCTTTCTCTACCATGAGTACATTAAAGAGTGATTGATAACTTCGGCTCGAATACAAACGGTCATTAACGGAATACCGGTGGAGGGGGGCTGAGGGGAAAAGGGAGGCTGTATGAAAAAGAAATATGTACATATACCTTGCGCGGATGAGTTAAATGAAAAAATTTCTTTCTATTCTGCTCTTTGTTTCACGACCGGCGCTATAAGACATGTAGAGAAACGGGGCAATTGAGGGGTTAATGGACAGTCATCATCACCCCGTCTTTTTCATTCACCTATTCACTCGTTTGAGGGTGTTTTGTGTTGACGAATGAGTCGTTTGTACATAGTTCGTAGGAAGACGGTGAAGAATGAAATGGTCAATATGTGTGTTCATAAAGAAATTGACCGATCAACTGTGTATGTGATGTTCATTCGATTTTTCTCCCTCACTCACCCACCCACCACTCACTCGCTCACTCACTCACTCACTCACTCACTCACTCACTCACTCACTCACTCACTCACTCACTCACTCACTCACTCACTCACTCACTCACTCACTCACTCACTCACTCACTCACTCACTCACTCACTCACTCACTCACTCACTCACTCACTCACTCACTCACTCACTCACTCACTCACTCACTCACTCACTCACTCACTCACTCACTCACTCACTCACTCACTCACTCACTCACTCACTCACTCACTCACCTCACTCACTCACTCACTCACTCACTCATTCACTCACTCACTCACTCTTTAACTCACTGACTCACTGACTCACTCACTCACTCACTCACTCACTCACTCACTCACTCACTCACTCACTCACTCACTCACTGCACTCACTCACTCACTCACTCACTCACTCACTCACTCACTCACTCATTGCAGGATATGCTCAACATGTCCAAGTCGGCCGCCAATGCCGCCTATCATCAACAGATGCGACCGTATTTCGGTGGATTGGCAGGTCCCTACGGTTCCGGTCTACCAGCTGGATCGTATGGTACCGCGGGCTTGACCACAGCCACCTCCGTGGCAGCTGGTGTAGCTGGCGGCCACCACCAATATTTCGGCACCAACGGCTTCGGCGCCAATCTGGTCGGGATCGCGTGAGCGACCAATGAGTGAACAGACTGTGAAACATTATGTTATTGTGGAATATCAGTAGACGTACATTAAGTTGAGTTGCTATTGAATTTTTTTCCAACAAAAAATCAGACGATTGAACTTCATTTATAATAAGTTCTGACGGTAGTTGCATCGACCAAAACCTAATTCAGGATGGTCCAGAAGTTAGTCCAGAAATCAACTCAATGCAACTCAATTTGTTTTCTGGCAGTATACAGTTCTAGGTGATGATTTTTTTCGTGGAAACTGTCAATAACTTGATTGAATTTCATCTGTTTTGTTGTAGAGTATTTTTCGTGTAAGCCTTTCTCAACTGTTTAAGAGTCTTGAATAGTAAATCTTTCATCGGGAAAAATGGCGCGCTTTTCAAATTCAGTCTCCTTATCCATTGAGAAAGCTATAATTATTATCAAGTTTTATAAGACTTAATAAAATGTTATTCGCTCGTTCGCTATCTGTGATATAACCCAAAAATGTTGGCACCATTATATTCTAAAAACTATTTTCCCCCAAAATGAATACTTTTCCCCTTCCTTCCCCTACTTGCTTCCATTGTAGTCTGATCGGTGTAGTCTTCTGAACTTTAAGAAAAATTGTTTTTAACTTTTTAATTTTTTTCCAGTTTTACATGTCGAAAATGGCTTCGTTGAAACATTTTGACTTTGCAGTGTAGAAAATGCTGTAATTTATGCTTTGCACTGTATATCTATCATTTATTGCTTTTATCTATTTTTGTCTTTTTGTGTTTATTGTTTTTTTTTATACATTTATGTCTTATATATACTTTAAATGTTCTTTAACCACATCGCAACGAAACTGATCTCCCTGAAATTGACAATTGCCGCACCAACGCACCAAAATATTTCAAATTTTTGAATATATCGAAAAATTTAATTTTAGAATACAAATTTCAAATTTCAGATTTTTTTCTTTTCTACACATTATAGTGTTACAAAAACTCGTTTTCAATACTTAAAAGACATATTTAATGTTGTCGATTTTTTTCATTGTCGTCCAATTTTATAAAAAATGTCTTTTTTTGCCTTTCACAAAAAAGTTTCACACGAAATTTATCGACAGTAACATTGTTGGCTCATATAAATAGTTTCATGCCATATTGTTTTTTTGTAAAACCCTTACAACACACTATATGTACAGTTTATTACAAAAGATGTTTCGTGAATCGTGATCCACCGTGGCGGCTATTAAAATTGTATACAGATCGTTCTCGAATGGCTTCGACCAATCAGCATGTAGCATTTAATAGACGTAATGACGCGTCGTGTTTCACATCTCTTCGTCCTCGTTGCTTGCCCCAATGAATCTTGTACTCCAAACTTTTTTTATAATTGAGAAATAGGTATTTTTCAGTATTTTTATCGATAGTTACTGATTTTCCGAAAACTACCACCGTGTTTTACTCAAGTTTTGCACTTCCGAAATGAAGTTCGGCTGGAAAAGTGAGTGGTTGTTTCCAGTGAAAAAAACGTGAGTATCATAGGAGTATATATTAATTGTGTATCTCATTATTATAGCTTTGCCATTCATATAGACTTCAGAATCTATAGAATATTGAAGACGCGATTTGCGAAAAAAATATAACCTCAATTTTGATGTATCTGGTTGAATAAAAAATGCGTCAGAAATAACTCTTTGAATTCTGAATCCAAAATCTGAATGAATAAGCTATACTCACGTATTTGATTGGTATTTAATGGCTACTTCTGTATGTATTTCTATATTCTATTCTGTATGTATGTGTAATTTTTACAAACAGTCTTCCCGAGTCAATTGCGTCCATGTCGTCCCCCCATATATTATACTTATTACATATTATACTTATACTTATTACTTATTATACAAGTATAAAATACATATGTATTCTGTTGTGTATTTTGTGTACGTGCATACAAACACTATTCTCGATGGCTATAAAAGCAATGAAAGTATCAGGATATATCGAATTGGATTGTGGGATAAGGCAAATGATGTAGTAAATAAAAGAAGTCTATACAATCATACAATTTGAAACAGTAGGATAGGAGGTAAGGAACATTGGGTTTCGACGGAATTAAGGGCTTGACCCAATGTTCCGATGGCAAGGCTCCGTCATCGTCAGAAGTCTACCTTGCCATCGACTAATCTACACCTTTAATTCCAATCATTCAAATCATACAGAATAACAGAGGTAATAAACAAAAAAAATTTCAAAAACAAAATTTTGTGCGAAATCTAATGTGTATGTAGAATTGGAAATGTATGTAGGTTGTTCGACAGAGGTTCTCGTTGGAAATTAGGCAAATATTTACTGAAACCCTCTCTTAAATCTGAAAATCCTGGTTAATCTATAAATTATGTCAAACTGAAGTACCGAACACACAAAAAAACTTTCCTCACAAAAATCACAAATCAAATTGAATACAATTTAACATCGCCAAAATTTAAAAATCACAAATAAAAAATGTTAGTGTGAATAAGACAACGAATCCCAGCTCGTACTTGAATGATATTGCTCGAAAAAATCTACCGTTTGGCGTCGACAAAAAAAGCTGATATTTTTTATAGTGTTTTAAATAAACACTATACAGGGTGGCCCAAAAGTTTATGTACACTTTTTGATCATCTTTTTCGCTTGTGTGAAATTGTAAAACTACAACGGGACAGTAATGGTTAAACTGGAAATTATCTGAACTTGCCAAAAATGCCCTCCGTTTTGTTCTCAGATAAAAATTTCACGAGTTATACACACAAACGTAAAAAAACCCGTTTTTTATACTTTTTACGCTTGTTTTCCCCTCATTCTCAATTTTAAATCATGTGTTATTCATATTTACTGTGATATTCAAGTGTAAGTGCTACAAATAAAGTAGAAAAAATTGCTAACTAGTAATTCACACTACTTCAGATTACCTAGAACAGGCAAGACCGTCAAAACAAGAAAATTAGCGTTATGCGCTACCAGCCCTGTTCAAATGCACGTGCATTGACCACAATCGGCTTGCATCCGGGCTATTTCTGATGAAAACATTGAAAGTTAAGCTATACATTTTTTTATTTATCACTTTCAAACTTCCTTTATCGGTAGTCATAATCATTTCATTAAAACTAGTCCTGATGCAAACTGATTGCAGTGCACATGCACTTGAATGAGGCTAGTATCTCATTTGACGCTGATGTTTCATGTTTTCACGGTTCTGCCTAAACTGGGTGATCTGAAGTAGCGTGAATGACTACTTAGATATTTTTTCTACTTTATTTGTAGCACTTACACTTGAATATCACAGTAAATATGAATAACACATAATTTAAATTGCATATGAGTGGGAAAACAAGCGTAAAAAAGTATAAAAAAACGTGTTTTTACGTTTGTGTGTTTAACTCGTGAAATATTTATCTGAGATCAAAACGGAGGGCATTTTTGGAAAGTTCAGGTAAGTTCTAGTCTGACCATTATTGTCCCGTTGTAATTTTATGATTTTACACACGCAAAAAAGACGGCCAAAAAGTTTACATAAACTTTTGGGCAACCCTGTATGGTGGGTAGTTATCAACCATAGTATTTCATAGTATTAGGGCTCACAGATATTTCATTTTCAAGAAAGAGGACTTTAAGAATGAAAATCTGAAAAACGTTTTTCTGACTTTGAACGGAGATATCAAAGGATAGCAAAGAGCATACAGCTATTTTTTGTCGACGCCCAACTGTAGTTTTCCCCAGGCAATCCCATTTTAAGCGCAAACTCCGGCTATCACGTATCATAAATAAGATTTTTTTATAAATAAGAAATTTTTTCTCGTCAAAATTACATTTAGCACAAAAAATTGTCTGATCGAAAAAATTGTCGTATTTCAATGGCTTACAAACTCCAGCTTAAGCCGCAGTTTGTAGTATAACATTTATTGATGTGCGCCATATATAAAAAACAAGCAACTAAAAATGCCCTGAAGGCATGGGGAGTAACGAATATGGTTCGATCCTGGCAAGTCCAATCGTGAAAAAGCAGGAAACAAGATTTGCGATGAATCACGAATAAGTTTGTACTTCATTAAATTAAGAGCCAAACCAAATTACACGAAACATATTTGGAACTTTTCGGTTAAAACTAAACCCTCTTTATTTCGTGCAGCTCCTTGTGAGCATGGATTTTTTCGATTAGTGTGACGGGACTGCCACGAAACTTTTTTTATTTTCCTTTCAGTTCATTAACGATGAAATTTTATTGTAAGACTTATTTTTTAATTGAACTCCATTATTTACTTAAGAAAATCTCAATGGTTACCACAATACTCGTGAAAAGTTCCAAATATGTTTCGTGTTATTTTGTTTTTGCTCTTAATTTAATGAAGTACAAACTTTTTCGTGATTCGTCGCAAATCTTGTTTCCTGCTTTTTCACGATTGGACTTGCCAGGATCGAACCATATTCGTTACTCCCCATGCCTTCAGGGCATTTTTAGTTGCTTGTCTATAACTTTTTCATGTGTGAACAAATGACATTTAGATTATGTGAAAAGGTCACAAATGCCTAATGAGTTGAAAAAAATCATAGGATTTATGAACTTCAGCCCTGTAATGACTTAGTCCATTATCAAGTATTGAAGTACAGAAAAAATCGTGAGCACCGGGATCGTTTGGGAGCCTCTTTAATTTTTTTTTACTTACTGAAGTCATTACATTGTAGATAGAATGATGCAAAAACGTCCCAGAATTAGTACTATAGTGAATAAAGCTGCCTTATGTTATATAAAAAAGACCGTTGAGGTTCTAGAGTAGTATATAATATCAATAATGAAACAATTTAACATTTTCGTTGTTATTGATTTTCAGGGGTATTGAACCCAGATCCACCCGTTTAACATGCAGACCCACTATCCACTTGACTACCTTGACCAAAAATTATATTCAAATTGGATCTCATCATCAAACCTAGTTTTCAATCGTAAATTTATCATTACATCTAGTGTGACAGTAACTTCAAAATCTGACTATTATTTGGTTAGCGCTGAGTTGTATGAACTGACGCCATGTGACTCGTGTTTTGCTGCGTTTTAATAAATTTGGTACATGTCTAAAAAATGACAAAATAAATCTTAGATTTTTTCTGTTTTTCACTTTTTTGCTGTTTCGAATCATAACAATTTATTAAAGGGTCCTTATTAAGTTTGAAAACCATAGTTTATTTGGAATTTAGTTTCTCTAAACAATCTGTCATAATGAAATTTGTCATATCTCTGTATAAATAAATAATTTGGATTCCATTGTGGCTGCAATAACATGAGTAAGTGAACTTGAATTTTTACCGTTTTTGGCAGACCATTCTTTTTTTAAAGAATGTTGACAGAATCCACTTTTTTGTATTGAATAGAGCTTCAGTTATTCTAAACATTCTATCAATGCGAAGGACTTCAAGATTTTAAACTTGACAGTAATCTGAGTTTCAAATCGGTGAAAATCGTCAACAAGGTCGACATTTTCAATGATCTCTTTTTGGATTTTTTTAGAAAGGACAATGGGTTTATCAAAAAAGGAATCGAAAAAAGGTCATCTTGAAATTAGATTCCGCGTCGAACGGGCACATTTTCAGAATTCTTCAAACTCTCCTCATAAAAAATAGGTTTTTTCTGAAAAATGTACTTTATTTTGACGTTCATTTACCCGTGGCCGTTTTTTTCTGTTTCAATCATTCAACCAGTTGAATAGCGGAATACACTTCTACATGTGTCTTACCCATACGGTTAAAAAGATTTCCTAATCGGAGCAACCTATCGCTCATACAACTATTCTTTCGCCATTTAGCCTGCGATTTTTGACATTTTTTTCATAAAATCCTGTAAAACTGAGGTTAAAACTTGAGGTTCACCCGGCGATCTCGGCGTGCCGATACAACAGGCGTTCAGTCACGATATTCCCGCAATAAATTCGATGGACGCATTAATGGCGAACTTAACTCCGAAGGGCCGCAAAAATAGAGCCAGGAAGCGTGCCACGTCATCGTCGTCCCAAAAACAATCAACTGATTTATACGAGCAGCTGACCGAAAAACTGGATGGCCTACAGAAATGCACCGCCGACGGGTTCGCGGAAATCAAGACAAAACTGGACATGGTTCTTCAACAACAGGCTAGCCTACTTGAAAGACAGACCCTCTTGGAATCAAAACTGTCTGATCTCATGGAGCCAAATCAGAAAAGCCCGAAGCCAACTCCGACACCGGAGGTGGTGATGCAGGATGAAGAAGACGGTTTTAAAGTCGTCCAATCGCCCCGTAAACGGCGAAGTGGCTTAGCAGCCAAAACCAAAGAACAGTTTGAGTCGGACGATCGTGTCAAGAAACGGTTCAATGTTGTGATTAAGGGCACGCCTGAGCCACCCAGGGTCGCCACCGCCAACGAATCAGCATGTCGTGATTCTTCCAAGAATGACGACATGCGGTTCGTGCGGTCGGTGGTCGATAGCCTGGGGGGCGAAGGCCAGGCCATTACTCGTGTGTTCCGTATGGGACAATTGAAATCGGTTGAGGAGTCAGCTGAAGGCGGTCGACTTCTAAAAGTGGTCGCCGACGGTGAGACTGCCAAGAAACTGCTCATGTCACCCAAATTCCGATCCCACCTACGCCAATATTATAAAGGCCAAATGCAGCTGCAAGCCGAGCCTCTGGTCCTCGTCAGACACGATCTGACCGAGAACCAGAGGGCCGGGTTGGCGCTGGCACAGAAGTTCTGTCGCTATCTCTACAACAAAACAGGCAGAGATGTCGTTGCTTCGGTTCTCGATTCAGCCGACGATGCCATTATCTCGGAGCGGTCGTTCGAGGGTAGTCGGGCTCACTTTGAGTTCCTCGGCTATCCGCGTGATGACCTGTTCCGGGAGTATGGTTTCGTCCCGCCCATCATTACCACGAAGAAAGGCGATCAGAGGATATAGGGATACGCCGGAATACAACGTGTTCATAAAACCAAAAAACCTGTTGAACATTTGAAAATATATCTTGCGAATTGCCGTTCAATAGCCCAACCTTCAAAAAGAATATTTTTGGAAAAATTAATAAATGATGATCCCAGTTCAAGCTCGACCATTTACTGTCTAAACGAAACCTGGTTGTCCCAATACTTCTCTGATTCGCCTTTCCAGTTCCAAAACAGATTTAATGTATTTAGAAGTGATCGTGTAAACAGTCGTGGTGGTGGGGTGATGATATTGGTGCCCAAACGCTTCAACTGCCGTTTTGAACCGAATCTCAGCATATCCACCCCGTACTTGGAATCAATAGGCATAGTAATCAACATTAAGAAAATAAATTACACTATCATAAGTTTCTACAGACCACCTCAACAGAAGGACAAAAACGAAGCATTGATAAATACTCAAACTGAAATTTTAAAGATTTACCAAGAATCTCTGAACCACGGAACCACTACTGTGTTAGCTGGAGACGGAAATATGCCTGAGATTCGGTGGACAGAGACTTCTATATCAAATACAGTTTTCACTTATATAAAATCGTCTATTTATAAGGTTGGACTCCACCAGGTCGTGGACTTCCCAACCCATATTGAAAATAACATACTAGATATTATTCTTGTTTCAAACAAGAAGCTTACCCGAAAAATTGAAAAACTGCAACGGTTTGGTGATGGCATATGTAACCCACCCTCTGATCACTTTGGAATATCTTTGACAACAAACATAGAACTTAATCAACAAATAAGATACAAATTCCCTAACTTTCATAAGGCAGACTACAACACAATGAACCTGATACTCGATTCTCAAAACTGGCATAATATAATTGATCCAAATTTCCTATCTCTCGATCAAATGTGCGAAACTTTTACTGGAATTTTAAATAATCTTATAAGCATACATGTCCCTGTATATAAGAAAACCAATACCCGTTTATACTGTGTTCAAGACCCTAACCTAAGGAACCTGAGGGCCATTGAACTGAGGTTAAAAACGAAATTCAAGAAAACAAAATGTTTGAATGTTCATTCCCAGCGCATGGAAATATCGAGACAAATAAGAAAACTAGAAGTGACATCCTACTACAACAATGAAACCCGCATTCTGTCGTCAGGTAACGTACATAAATTCTGGCAATATGTTAACTCAAAAACAAAAGTTAAAGACTCTCTTCCCATCCTAGTCGATCAAGGAAAAGAGCTTGTTTCCGATCAAGAAAAAGCAAACCATTTCTCAAACCAATTCTCCTCCATTTACTCAGATAGCACAACCAAAGTTCGTCAAGACAATGGTAAAAACATTCAGAAACCTATACCTAAAATATTTTCACACAATCCAGATCTTCACCCCGTTTTTACACCCGAACAAGTCAACGAAACCATAAAATCTTTGAAAAATAATAATGCATCTAGTTTTGACAAAATACCAAACATCTTCTTGAAAAAACTGAACCGTTCAATAAGCGTTCCACTGGCTAAAATCTTTAACGTATCATACTATACTTCGTGCTTTCCTATATCGTGGAAGCATGCGAAAATTATTCCAATCCATAAAAAAGACAATAAATCTTTAGCGTCAAACTACAGACCGATTTCTTTAAATGCAACTATTTCAAAAGTCTTTGAAAAAATAATTAAAAAAGCTGTTTTAAACTGTTGTCCAGCTAACAATTTAATAAATCCTGCTCAATATGGTTTTCTACCGGGAAAATCAGTTGAAAGCCAACTTTTGAGATGTCATTTTGACTGGGCAACAAACAAGGATGCAGGTAACTGCACAGATATTATATACTTAGACCTCACAAAGGCCTTTGATCTTGTACCGCATAATCTTCTTATACAAAAATTAAGAAAATTAAAGCTGGCTGAACATTTCGTTGATTTTGTAATTTCTTATTTAGACAACAGAACTCAATCAGTTTGCATAAACAATGCTAGATCAAAACAAACATCAGTAACTATGGGTGTCCCTCAAGGTTCTGTGTTAGGCCCCCTTCTTTTTATCCTATTTATGAATGATCTACCAAATGTCGTAAAACATTCAAAAATTTTCCTCTATGCCGATGACATAAAACTATACTCAGAAATAAAAAACAATACAGACATTGAAAATTTACAGACTGATTTAACCTCTGTTCAAAAATGGATTTCAAACAATGGTTTAAAAATCTCTGCTCCGAAATCTGCAGTTTTGAGAATAGGGAAATCAAAATTCAATGCAACCTACCAAATTAATGGTGACAAAATTCCAGAAAATGAAGTTTTTCGTGATTTAGGAGTTTTAGTCGATTCCAAATTGACCTTCTCAAACCAGGTAGAAAAACTTTGCCAAACAGCCGGAAAACGATCCAGAGTAATTAGCAGATGTTTCTTCTCAAAAAATCCAAACTTCAATATACAAATGTTCTCAACTTTTACTCTATCAACTTTAGATTTTTGTTCTTGCATCTGGTCACCTCATAAATGGGGGGATAAAGAATCAATTGAAGCTATTCAAAAAGATTTTACACGATACTTACCTGATGCCATGACTTTATCATACAGAAACCGTTGTAGTAAATTCAATCTAATACCGCTTATTGTTAGACTGATTGTCAATGACCTGGTGGTGCTCCATAAACTCGTTCACAAGAAGTTCAGAGACTTGGAACCAACTGATTTCATTTCATTTAATAGATCTAGTACACGAGGACACTCATTCAGGATTGTAAAAACTCATACAGGACCCTCCTTGAGAAACCATGTTATATTCAGATCTTTGAACCTCTGGAATGATCTTTCTCAGGAATTGGTTGAAATCCCATGTTCTGTTGTTTTTAGACGCAAATTAATTGATTCAAACATTGTGTATAAGTACATCGAAGATATAAAGCTCACTTTTTTAGATAGCCGATATGCCTAAACCACAGAACTGTAATTAATTTGCTATTTACTACTATTCCACCTTACCATAATCACACATTCCATTAATCAATTGAATCTCGACTTTTTATTTTCCGATATATACTCTTATTTGATTTGTTTTTGTATTACAGTAACGAAAGATGTATTCGTTTATTCGAACCCGTTGTTATTCCTCTCCTTAAACCCCTTCGGTTTTCGATATGTCCATCAGGACAAGTTCCGTATATGTCTGGTCGTTACTCTCACTTTATATTTTAATTTTTATTAATTACGTCTCACTTACATTCATTATATTTCTTTATTGATTATTCAAAGTAATTTGTAATTCGTAATTTGTAAGACCGATTATATACGAGTCAACCCAATGAAACTGAAACTGAAACTGAAACTGGTGCAAATAATTTTCCGATCTGCGGGACAGTTTAATAATCGTTTTCTACGCTAGACGTTGACCTAGAAACCGATTTTCAGCTCTACAGGTCTCACCCAGTTTCCATACACCAAAATGGGTGGAGAAAAAAAAACGGAAAAGCGCATTTTCATCATTTTTGGCCCTGAAAAATGAAAATTTATCCCTACCGGGTTAAAATTAGCCAAACAGATGTAGAATCGCACGAGAAAACCGATGAAACAGACTAGAAGTTGACACGATGAGGCTAGATCGAGATACCCGCAAAAAAGCTTATCTTAATCGAACCATATTAAGGGTTTGATACGTATTCGCTAGATCGAGGGAATAAGCGAATATGAAGGCGTCTTTATTCTCAGAAAAAATCAAGATCTCACTACAAACAGTGTGAAAAAAACTATTTTATCACAAGATTTCATCCAAAAAATTTAGTTCGTCAAGTAGGTTAACAGCGTCCGATGCTTCTTGTACAGCCGTTTCGTACGCTTCCTTCAAGATCAGCTTGTATCTAAAACAAAATGCAAGTTTTTTCATGTAATTGGATTACAGGGGGGGGGGGAGGGGTGGTGGCATGATCGTTAACATGAGAAACGAGGGGAAACGAAGTTCCATGCTTTATCAGATTTCATTTAGCAATATCAGTGGAAGCGAAGTTACAGCATTCGAAGCATTGTACGAAGATTTCGTTTAAGAATCTTAACGAAACGAACCTCTGCGAAACACCAATTTACGAGCTCAAAATGATGAATTTTTCAGCAGTCTTTTCTGGATTGTATACAGTCAGCTCAATAAGCAAAAACTGCATGTTCCATCGATGTTTGCAAGGTTCAATAACACACTATATTTAAGACATCTATCACAAGATTCTAAAATATTTTTTTTACCTCTGATCTTCACTGTACACGATTTTAATACTCGATTACTTAAAAAACGATTCATGCAAAATTTCTAACTCGTTCTCTATATAAAATTACCGTGCATCCTGTTATGATATTATGCTGTTGTTCAAGTTAACATGCTATTTTTCTTGAATACGATTTAACTAGACTGGTGATAATTAAAAATTGGTAAATTAAACTTACTCTACTGGTTTCTCTGTCGTACAAACATCACTCGCATTTTCAATGTTATCTTCATATGATGTTCGTGTGGCAGAACGTTCACGAAGTTCGGTCAAAGCCGCTTCTTGTATTTGCTCCTAAACGAAGAGCACCCGGTCAAAAAATATAACCAAGTACTTGATAAACAAACGTTCACAATCACAAAATGATACTTTTGTTGATCAAGTTTCTTTCATTTAAAACGTTTGCTAGTAATCAGATACACAAAAGCTGAATCTAACGGTATTTCAAATATCCTACATTGATAGCGTTCTTTAAACTTCCGATATGATACTTGATAACTGTGGTATTAACAGAAACACGCCATAACTTACTAGAGTGGATACATATTTTTTTCTATCCTGATCAGATGTCACTTGATCACTCTTCTCCATTCTTTGCACGACATCATAGTAAGTGGACGTGATGTCATAGATTGCTTGGAACCAGGTTGATGCCTCGAAAGCCACCGGATAGGCCCAATCAATGCCAATTGGATACTCAGTATGAAATGAGGCATCATCAATCTCCAGTAAAATTGCGGGAAAACTATTGTTTAAATAACGCTGCATCGAAAAATCACCGTAAACTCAATTCTCATTAACCAAAGTTGTTAGCAGTATATCGCATGATACTGCTTATCTGAACTCATAACATACCTTCGTTGATTCCACTACGTTCCCAAGACTGTTGAGAACCTCCTTTGTATTATAAAAAGATTCTGCAGAAAACTTCTTCTCAAAGATTTTCATCGCCATATCCAGTTTTAGCCATTGGTTTCGAGCCTCATAAAGTTTTTTTAAAACCTGAAATTTGATAAGTTTCGAAACTCATCATCATCAACGTCATATGATTTCAATAGGGATACAACCCCATTTTATACTTGGGCCTCGTGGTTTAAACGGAAACTCAAACTTGGGCTAAACTATGACTTTTACACAGTATAAGTTCCATGGTATTTAAAAGTGATCGCAAACTTATGGATTTTTTACTTCTCTTGATTGGAGCTACCAGACGTCAGAGCTAGTTGAGATCGATGGGCTGTGCAATATGTGGCAAACACAAAAAGACGCCAGTGCGATATGGATCAAAAAATTTCAATCGGTTTGTCCCGATTGTGACCTTTTTTGGAGTTATATTTTTTACATAGAGAGTAGTTGTCCCGCGAACCGTCAATAGAGACATACCATAAAACCGTGTTTTGTGAACGTTCCATGATAAGTCTCCCATACTTGCTCACAGGAAAAACTGCCTCTGAATGATGCAGAAGGTGACAACGTATGGGGCATTTGTTAAAGGTTAGTTTAGCCTACAAAGTGACTTACTTACGCAATTAAAAAAGTTTTGTTCGGCCATTATAACAGTGTCAAATGTACTCCTTCTGATTCCATATTAATTTACCATCATTTATCGATCATAAATTCGTTATGAAATCCTGAGAGAATTCGAGAATTTCGAAACTTTAAACTTCAATATGGCTGCAACAGATTGCAAGAGTGTGTTGAACTTCTACTGTTTCTGGCGAAATTTGTTGTTAAGAATTCTGAGAGAATATATATATATTTTTTTGATCGGAACCTTAGTAACTCTAAAGATTCTGTCGATACATTAAGTCCGAAACCTTGAGATAATCCAATTTTCAAATGAGAAAAAATCGTCAAAACGGTAAAGTTTCTACAATCAGAGCCGCAACTTTACAAAACCCACAGATTTATTGAAAGTTTAAAATTTTTATCAAAAATCTGGGAAACGAACCCGGGCCACTGGCATGCTAGGCAAGCGCTCTTATGCTGTGCTACTGAGCCGAAATAAGCTGCATATACCCGACTAAAACTATGCAACAGTGCTATGCTACAACACTTGCAGGAAGACATTTTGAAATCTCCGCTGCGGGGCCTAACGCGCTTCTCCTCGCTCCGCTCGGACACGTCAGCCTTACGATAGGTTATCGGGGGCTCGCAGACAGTAAAACATTACATGGAATAATACTGTTGCTCGAGAAAAACCAAGTTCGAAAAATCTGTGGGGTTTGAAATCATGCCTCAGAGCCTCATTGAGAAACCATTTAATACATAATTTTTAAATACATGGAATGATCTTCCTCAGGAGTTTGTTAACTAACTAAGAACCATGTTCTGGTGTTTTAGTAGAAAAATAGTTGACGCAAACATTATATATAAGTACCTCGAAGATATAAAACCTACTTCTTTAGATAGATTGATAGCCGATATGAATGAAACTCAAAACAGAAGTTATATTACCGATTTAGTTATATGCCACATTATCATCATCAGACAAACCTAGCCATTTCATTCAACTTTACTTAAGTTAATCTCCACTTGTAGAATCTCAAACTGAATTCACTTTCTTTTGATCCGTTTTACAATTGATGCAAATGTTGATTGTATGAAATAAAAACTGTTGTTATTCCTCTCCTTAAACCCTGCAGGTTTTCGATATGTTCATTAAGAATGTTTCAGTGTATATCGTGTTGTTATTATATTTTCATGTTTAATCTCCGTTTTTACATAGCATAAACTCATTTTTTTCATATTTTTCCACCTCTTTATTTCAGTAAAATTTGTTATTAGTAATTTGTAAAGCTGTTTATATGCGAGACAAAACAATTAAACTTGAAACACTTTTTTAAGTTTTGACAAAGAACGATGATTTTATCCGAAATGTGTCGGGAAGAGTCATATTAAGATAAACTTATGCATGATAAGAACTGTTAGCCCTTTGTAACTTCCCAAGTATTATAGCTTTTGTGAACATTTTTTCTACTTTTGCCCCTTACACACCCCTTGCCTTTCTCGTGTGTTCAAGGAATCTAAAAGTTGATTAACGGAAACAATTTTGTTAAGGATTTTGCTAAGAATATTGTGTTTCGCTAAGGGCGCTTAACAAAACATCGGCAGCATGACGTCCATTATGTTTTTTTCATCTTTTCCAATTCGTTAATGCGGAAAATAATCAGAAGCTTTTTATAATTTCCTCTTTTTATATAAAGATAAACTTTCACGTTTAATATGAGAGTAACTGCGTCACAAAAACCCGAAAAAGTTTTTAATCCGTGACATTCAAATCCGTCACCTTCACAGCGCTCTAGTCGACTACGTAACCAGGGCATTGAGTGTTCATGCTGAAAGGCATACAAGTCTGCACGCACGCTGTTCACTGGGGTCTAGACACTGCGTTTCGCTGAGCACCCTTAGCGAAACACAATATTCTTAGCAAAATCCTTAACAAAATTTTTTTCGTTTCACAAGCTAACAAAACGAAATTTGGTTTTGTTTCGTTTTGCATGTTATCGATCCCTGCTAATTATACAGGTGCCACACATGTCCAGTAAAAACTTTCAATCAGATCAAACCACGCTATCGATCATAAAACATTTGCTTTTCTATTTTGCCAGCGATGTTTGAATTTTTTTTCCTAAAATGTGAATTAACTGTTATCCGTTCCGTGATAGTAGCAAAAACAAAACGTTTGTTCTAAATGGGACACCATGTATACGTTTTATAACGGCTAATCACATCCGTGTACTGAACGGAAGGTGGTGGGTTCGAATCCTACCAGGATACTTGACATTTTTCAGTTTCTTGGTAAGACTAGAATTCGTTCACTAATTCTTACAACCACTGTTTTTGGCTTTTAAGGCCAATAAAAAATTTTCAGAAATGCTCGAAAGTGTTTTGAGTCGACTTCAGTTCACGAAATTTCAGTTACTTTGTTCTGAAAATTTTTCTTAGGTATCGAGTTCTCCATAAATTTTTTGTTATTAAAGTCTACCGATTTGTCAAAGATTTAATTTCCTCAAGAAACATGGAAGATTAAACCAAAAACTGTTGAAAACCTTACTATGAACTGGAAAAAATTCAACCAGGCTTCAAAAATCGTAAAAATACATTAAAATAATGTGAACCAAGTTCGCCGACGCAAAAAGTATCAACAATTTTCGAAACTTTTGACTTTGCGACAAAAAAGTAAATTCGTAAAGGTGACCTATGTATTTTACAGAAAAAGTTCAACTGCCGTAAGAATTGCTTTTGTTGATAAATAACTTCTTCAACTACAAATGAACACAACTATCGTGTCCAATTACAGTTTTTTACCTTACAGAAATTCTTACCTTATGAAACTACAAAGCAACTATTTGATCTTCACATGTGATTATGAAATTTTGCGCGAAAGAGTTTTTATTTAACGTTTTTTTATACGGTATGTTCGCCAACACTGTAAATGAGGTTATGTTACAGCAATAAAAATAAGCTTAAACCAACGATTGAGAGAAGTTCGACAGCTACGGATCTTTTATGCGATGTTACGTGAAGGTAGGTTATGTCACGGCTGAGCTGGCGTGACTGTGCCATTAACCATAATTGCCTGCTTACAGCTCTACTTGGAAAACCTCTGTAGGAAAGGTCCACCTAAAAGCGCATATATATTTCTTATAAATGGTTGTGAGAATTAAACACGCATAATCTCAATACACAATCAAATCGAAATCAATTCAAATTGAAATCATTGAAAAATTAGGTTCACCAAGTGAGAAGAACGAAAAAAAGAGTTGAATGGGAGGCATCCTTAATTCATCTGAAGTGCACATCATTGACTCATCAAAAATGGTTCGTAATACATAATTGTTCATTAACAGGTTTTCATTTGTTAACAGTTTTCTTGTCAAAAAAGACCTAGGCTGAGCACCAACCAATTCCGTTGAACATTGGATTTCAATACCAGAAGCTAGCGCAACCAAACCGGAAGCAGAAGAGTTATCGATAGTGCGAACGTCCACAAGATTCATTGTCCTAACTGAGTTGCCGCCTGTTATCTGAAATATTTATTGAAATAATAAGTGTTGTCATTTTGAAGAAATACATAGCTTGTTTGATGTGTCGCCATGTCATGGATTTGTGGTTTCTTTAAGTAGAGGGTTTACTTACAATGTGTGATGGTTTTCTCCTTCCGAGTAACAGTTACCAAATCTCGTAGTATGTCATTAATGCAAATTTACAAAACCCAGTGAAAACTTTGGTCGGTACTATTTTTCCTCATTTACGATATTTATTTTTACAACTGAAAAACGTTGTTATGTACTATGCGGATTTCGATAGAAAAGTGAAACAAACTGAAAAAAGTTATGGGAAAACCATGACCATTTGATTTTCGGGTGAGAAAGAATTATACCTCCGCTTCGTGTTGCTAACGGTCCAAAGTTGGGCATAAAACTTAGGTTTCAGTGTAGGCTGCGCGCCCAAGCCCATCCCAAATACTAAGTCTAAGCCTAAACTGAAAACTAACTCTTAGCCTCATACTCGGCTATCACTCTGGAAAAGTACAGTACTTGTGCTAATGACTAAACCGAAGCCAAACAAAAAATTAAATACGTGATTCAAACTGAAAACTACAGGGTGGTTCAAAAAATGACACTTTTGCGGTTGATATATTCTGACACAAAGCACTGATTTCATTTCGCTTTTCAGGGATTAGAATAAATTTCCAAACTCTATAATATCAAGTAAGTCGATTCATCACAGCGGCCATCACTCCTGATTGTATGGGAAATTGCGTTCGGATGAAAAACCGAGATGTATGCTGATACAAAGCATGTTATAGACGTTTTAATTGAAACATGAATTTACAGAAAGCTGTAAAAGGAAATATGTCTCAGCATTAGTTTTAGTGAACTTGAAGTGGTTTTTTTAAATGTTTAAATGTTTTGCTCCAGAATGTGAAATATCACTGTTAATTGTTAACTGTTGGCATTTTTTTGGACCGCCCTGTATATATTGAGTATTAAAATGTCGAAAATTATACGCTATACAATGTGATTCTCAATCAAAATTAAAAATATATATTTTTATTTCATGACCACTACAATTTTGTATAACTTTTACTGGGTTTATAAAAATTGCTTCATTGGTTGTATGTACACTAATTTTTAAGTGTATCAAACAAAAACCAACTTGCGTGAGAATGAAACCAAGTTACCTTTTGAAACTTCGATATTAACTTCAGTGCAGATTTCTGCCATTTCTCGCCACCCGGTCTCAATGACTCGATGTCACTTTGGTTAACGTTCTGAAAAATACTAATATGCATGGGGTGGCCAGAAGTCTCGCATCACTTTTAAACAGCCTCATTGCAGCCCGATATATGATAGAATGAAACCCCGTGAAACAAAATGCTTCAATCTGTATTTGAGCTAGGTGAGGCGAACAATTTGGTCCAATTAGGCTTAGGCTTAGGTTTCAGCTTAGATACTGAAATAGATGAAAATACGAGCCGGTGACTTAGCCTAATCCTATTACTAAGCCCAAACTTCAAAATAAGGACATGATAAATACAGGTTGGATCGAAAAAAATTACGACGCTTTGATCTGATTTGAAAGTGGCGGTGTCCTATATTAACAATTGTCGTTATCCACTTACAATAAGGATAACATATAAACTTGGTTCTTTCGAGAATTTCGTCAGGTTTGGTTTGGGTTTGAAAGAATTGTTCTTTTTTGACTGAAAAGTTGCTCGCTCATTTTTTTTCCAACCATACAAGATAATGTGTACATATGTACAATGAGATGTGTCACTGAAACATGGACTTCTGTTGTTTTTGGATATTTTTTATTACAGTTAACTTATTAGAGATAAGTTTAATAAAAAATCAGTTTGGAAACGTGGGTGAAAATTTTAGATGAACGATTAAAAAAGTCGCTTTTACTACAGTATGACCCGTTTTAAGCTTGTTTTAGCTTTTTGGTCTTGGGTTAATTTAGTCTGAGTTTTATCATACGCTGTTTTCAACAGCTTTTTGTAGTTTTTGATGAACATCATACATGCAGTTTTATGTTGGTCGTTTTTTATGTCTTTTGGCATCTGCAATCTAGAACGGAATTATTTTCTTAGTACAATTTGCAGCCCTAACAACTAATCGGACCTTGACTTCTTTTCATGTTCTATTTTTCCATGGAATTATTTATTAAAACAAATGGTTCAGATTACTACTAACTGATAACTTTACCCCGCATGTTTGCCAAGTGCAAGGGAAAATTTAGTTGCTGTCACCACGAGTAACAGCATTAATGTGGTATTTTGAAAAGTTTGAAAAATGCATTTCACTAGTTACGTTAGTTACATAAATACATAGCAGATGACACGAGCTGTCAAACATTCTACATGGTGGCCAATTGATGTATATCTAGGAAAACGGTAAAACATGACAATGAATCTAAACGGACGAAAAATTTGAAGAATTTCCTCGAAATGAGTATACAATTAGTTTTTTACACTTACAATCATTAGTCAAAGTTCGTTCGAATTGATTTAATTTTCTCAGCCACAAAACCCGATTCTTCATAATCAGGATAAGGAAATCAAAGGAAAATTTATAAAACCTGTGTATTTTCTGAAATGATGAACGATTTTCAAAAAAAATCGTTATGTTTCCTAACATATTTGCTACCTCCAGTAACAAAATAAGCTTCACGCCCTCACTTTCGCAGTTGTTATTAGAAAAGTTCATTAGGGATACTCCGTTCGCAATTCAGATCATACTTCTTGGCGTGAGACTTGTGGCTTGATGACGCAGTTTTGGCGCAACACGGTCTTTTTTTTCATTGAATAGGATGTGATTTTCCTCGAACCACAGAATAAATTGGATTGAGAGTTAATGCGGGGGACAACGGCTTGCTCCGCATATAAGAAGTTGACGAAATACATCTAATTTTTCAGTTTTGGTAAACAACTTACTTGTTATATTTATTATAACCGTTACCCCTATATAACAGAAACTTTGCATCACTGGAAGCCTAAACTCATAAAAATTCCCATTTTTCAAGTTCTATAACTCACGGGACAATAGGTTATAAATCAAGAACTTTCGTTCAGAGGTAAGTTCAACCAGTTTCTCACATAAAAAACACTCAAAAAATAAAAAAATATTATATGAGATATTATATGAAAACTGTTAGTTTATATTGCACACAGTTTTCGCTCCGAGACCAGGTGCCAAAAGGCATTTTTCATAAGCAGCGATGTCTATTCATATGTTTTCAATGCAGTTAAATGTTTTTATTTTGAGTTCCTTGTTTGTCTCATGAGTAAAATCAGATGAACTCACAATTGAAAAACAGTTTTTAGTTTATTACCAATTATCACGTGAGGTATACAGTTTCTTGCATAAATACTGTATGCAAGATTTTCGGCATCCACTTTCAAAAAGTTTCTTTGATATGGGTGTTGGTTCATTTATTTCAATTTAAAATGGACTGTGCACCAAAGACAGCGATTCTTTGTACACGTTAACATCTAATGTTGGGCCGAATTCTACCGTTGGTCAGCAGAACATTAAAAATCGTAGAAGTTAAATAATTGGTGTTAGTGCAAGTACCACATATAGCAACTGTAAAAAAATTAGGTTTTTCTATAATCAGTATACTCAATAAATATTGGTATTCAATATGATAGAGATGACAGGAAGCTGTTGTAAATACTCTGAAGACTTTTATACAATCGAAATAGCATCCAGCAAATCTGTGTTAAACGAAATGTGCGTACTTGATTTGTAGATAATCCTCATTAGGTAAAGTTTTTTTCTTCAGTATTGCATTTACATCAGTTACTTTTACATAACGAAACTTGACTGTAAAATGAGGGCATTTATCCAAGGCCTTCGTTATTAACGGTAAAAGTTCAGGGGTTTTCTTCAGACATGAGCAAAACATCGTTTCTAAAACATAATTGATGTATTTATATCTGGACCTAAAGCTAACAAACATTTATTAACCATAAATAGCTCTGATCCCTAGCGTGTCAGAAAGGGTGCTACTGCATTGCGCACTAGGAAGAAAGTAAATTCAACACCAAAAACAACGCGCCATAATTGACGAAGATTAATGAATTCACTTCACTAAAACTGTCGCAATTTCTCTTGTGGAATACGACCAACCTGCGAAATGTGTGTTACTAGTTGGTGTCCATCAACAGCTAGTTGTTTCAGTTCTTCATGTATCGCTAATACTTTACCATGCACCCCGGACGTATTTACTTGTTCTATAACATTTTTGAATTTATCGAAATCGCGCAACACGCCATCGACCCGTTTTATGAAACTGGCGTTGTTTGGGTTGAAATTCGCAATTAAAAGCAGCGGAATGTTGATCCTGCAAAGGAGTAAGTTATTTTAAGTCGGCGATGTCTAACAGATTCTACGAGTTGTGGCCCGATCATTCGGTTTAGTGTAGCACCTAAGAGTGATTATTCAGAAACCAGAGCTGTTTGTGCATATTACAATGAATTTAGGGAAAACTCAAGCGTCAAATAATGAACAAATTATAATTTCGGAATTTTCGATTTTTTATCTGTTCTTCGGAATGACTTCAGTTTGGGCCGCGAGGGCGAAATGCGAATTATTTTGTGATAATGGGTGGACCAAAAAGTTTACGACACTTTGATTTGACGAAGATATGGCTGTGTCTAATATTTTGGCATGTTGTTTTCAGCGTCGATTGACATTTTTTTGACAGAAGTTTTCCGTAATGTAGCATATCATGGCGTCAATGCGTCAAAGTTGACTGTAAATTATAATACTTTTCAAGCACTTGAAATTATAACACACCTAAGTGTGTCATCCCCTACCTTCGCCTTGGTTTCAAATGAAAAATTCTGATTTGTGAAAATTTGACGGCAAGTATTGAAATAATTGTTTTCTAACTTGAATTTTCTGCTAAGATTTGTTCCTCATCCTGATACATTTCATTGATTGGAGATTTATAAAATAAATTTGTGGCTTCAATTTGAGACTTATCTGAAGTACATAGTGGCTGAGAAAACTCTTTGAGCTCGACATTTTTGCCTCGTTTTATAGATTTTTATGACATTTGATTTGTTTCGTGTGATATTTATGACGTGAAACAGTTCTTTGCAATACTATGACACCCGATCTACGCTTTACACTTGTTTTCATTTGAGTGCTTGATGAACCCTTTTATCGCGTTCAGAGAAAATATTTGTCAGCTTTATGTCACTTAATTCCTAAGTACTCAACCCCCACTTCATATATGTAACTGCAGTTCAAATGATTTATCTCAGCTACTACATACCGAAGCCCAACGACTTAAAAACATGTATCTTCAAACAAAAAACAAAGTGATGCAAAAAAATTACAAATCTCCAAGCAATGAAGAATGAGAAACAAATCTCAGCGGAAAATATCAGTTCAGAAATATTTTTAAAGTTATTTTCCGTTGAACCGTTAAATCCCATTTGCAAGCCATATCTTTGAGTTTTCTGTCAACGTTGACACCTAGACAGACCCTACTGACATGTTACATCGGGAAAAATGTTAGCCAAACAAATTCCCATCGATGTTGTTCGATTGTGGCTCGACATGACTGCAATGAAACAGAAGTATGTATGTAGATAAAATTTAGCGTTTGATATCGCAACGCAAACTGAAGTAATGTCTTTTTATAAAGAGACAAGTAAAAAAACGGACAGTTCGAACGATCTTTTGAAATCGAAGTCCTATAACCGAAGTCCTATATCCGAAGTCCCAAACCCCTTACCATACCATGTGAGCATCCTCAATTTGTATCATCCTTAACCGCTTCATTCGTACTGGGTTTATATAACTAAATTAAATTTTCTAATATGCAAGTCTTTGGAAATTTGTTTTACACCTACCGCATCAGAACTTTAGCGTCAATGCAAATCAGTGTAATGCTTTCTTTTTAACTATATATTGGTTGTAAAATTTGCTAAAGAGTTTCTGGAGATTCAAGTGAAAAAATGACACGTTAACGTGTCCAACCTAGTGTAACAACCACTGAACATGATGATTGCATTTTATAACATGCTGGATTGAGTTGAGTCGGACAGCTGACTATTGTGCATCATATTCTTTTACATTTGATGCAGCTAACGATTCACAAGTTGGTTTAGTTAACACTACAACTTTTCACTTGAATCCCAGGCAGCCCTTTACATTCGTCCACTCTCCTTCTTTTACATCGACGTCAAACAAATTGCCCGAAATTTCAGTTGTATGTATTGACCCACTGTATTCGGCGGTTACGGATGGGGCATCCAGTATAATCTCTCAAGCAACGCGATTTAAATTATTGAATTTTGATTTGGTTCGCACTTGTTCAGCCTAACTGTGGAATAACGAAGCAATGAAGAACGGCACCGATTTCAATAGTTTTGGACAAAGATGTCGCCGCCATACTGTCAGATATAGGACCTGAAATCATTAGAATGAATTAAGTGAAACAAATTTATGTGAGTGTGGCCCCATAAAACTAACATCATGTCACCTAGTAAGCAAAAAGTACATATACGATGCCGTAGTAAGAGAGGTTCGATTGAAAAGTAAACAGATCGGCTTTTTTGTATGTGTTCCATCATGTGGAGTCTTGTGAGGCTTTGATTCTTTTTAAGGATACAGAAAAGTTATTCCATCGATTACTCATCAAATTCGCTACATACTAACTACAAATTAACTTATTGTAAGTGTCAAACAACTAACCAAAGGCTTTGCAAGTTGAAAATGTTAAATAAGTTATGTTATTGGTGTTTATTTTAAATAATGTCTATTTGAAACTGTTCTATAGGCCCATTACAACTCGAAGACGAAATAATCAACACCGGCTGTTACGGGTGGGACGCTCTGTATACCTCCCCTGTTTGTCAACTGACCAGCGTTTTTTCCAAGGTAAGTGAGTACTACTGTTGGTTGAATCCAGAACATCATGGAGGCCAGTGCAGGTCCCATATTCGCCCATGAACTTTCGTTTACCTGTTTAAAAGGAAACGTTTTTTTCACTTGTTGATTACGTTCTTAACTCGGTAAATACAAACGCAGGCTGAAAAAACTGACTCGAACGACGAGTTTTTCACGTACTCAGGGGTTATTCATCCATTCATGGACAACTCGAAGTGCATAAGTGTAATTCCCAAAAACGGTGATAAGTTTGAATGTACCAAGAGGTACAGTTCAATTTGTTTCAATTGTGTTGAATCAAGAGACTTGGTTGTGATATAACTTTCAACCATGCAATGTTGCACTGATTACATAAACCTGACTTGCATTAGGGCAACAAGTTTTGAGAAAATTTTTTAAGTGAGTAATAAACCCAACACATGCGTATGCTTTTTTAGTTTAAAAACATTTTATTTTACACGTGACTAAATAAAATGTGTATTATATGCAGAAGAGCTAAAAAACGCTTCGCTTTCGAGAAGTTACTGTGGAAGTTATACATATGTAAGTACATATTATAAAACTAGACTTCACTGCGCTCATTTTGAGCCTTATTTTGTGGTTTTTGGATATTTTTTTGGATAAGTGACATCAGCTCAAACTTTTTGTATGATAATTATTTTGACGAAAATCGTCAAATCGGAGTTGAAAAAGTGAATATAAAAAATTGTGCCCGCCGCATTCAGCCAAACCGAGTATGACACATTGTACCCAGATGATAGGTCGTCCGAAGGGAACACACAATGGAACATGAAGGGGTATGTGGGGGGGAGGGGGTTGCGTGTGTTCCATTCGGACGACCTATCATCTGGGTACAATGTGTTATACTCGGTTTGGCTGGATCCGGCGGGCACAATTTTTTATATTCACTTTTTCAACTCCGATTTGACGATTTTCGTCAAAATAATTAACATACGAAAAGTTTGAGCTGATGGCACATATCCAAAAAATTATCCAAAAATCACCAAATAGGGCTTAAAATGAGCGCAGTGAAGTCTAGTTTCAAAACATGTTATCGGTTTAATCATGCGAGCTTTCTATCTTTCAGGGCAGCCGTTTGTTGCGTTATCGCATGTTGAAAAAAGGGCATGGCCAAAATCTTAAACTTTCGATTTTTCTGGAAATAAGCGGTTTTGGGCCGAACGGTCTTACAGAAATGTTACACTTCCCTGGGTGGTTCCAAAACGCTAAAGAACTCAATTTTGATAAAAGGGGCCACAATTCCCATACAACCTGTAGATTCTCTCAGGCAACGCGTTTTAATCAGTTTTACCACAAAATAAAAACGTTTAGGTGTGAAATTCGGAGGATTTTCAATAATTACGTGTAATTATGGTGTTAACTGCAGTAGCATACATTTTGTAGGTCAAAACGTCAGCATAATTGAATGCTTTTCACCCCAATCGGACAGCCTATATTTGTATAACTTCCACATTACCTGCTCAAAGGTGACACGTTTTAGCCACGCTGTACACGACGGCCAACTTTGATAGAAACTTTTAACTGATCTCTTGCGTTTTTCATTTGTTTTTCTGCGTCTTCAAAATATATTTTCATTTTAGATAATGTTTCTGATTGCTTTAACGTGATGTCTTTCATCCGTTGAATCTTGTCACGAGCGGGTTTATCATCGCCCTGGAAAGGTTTAGCAATCATAATTATGTTGTGTAGATCATTGGTAAAGTTTTGCAACCGGAAGGATCAGGTCAAAACAGTAAGCATAATGGTTTTCGAATACAGCTCAGCTCCCGTAACGTAAGTGAACCAAAGAATAAAAATCTGTTATTGAATGTTTCATGTGACACACAAAGTGTGATATTTGGGCATGTTGCTCACAATATCATGAAAACTTTTTTTCTATTAAAGTTTTAGGTGGTTATCTAACGCTGTGATTGTCCGGAACTTGACTAATGGCGTTCTCCTTAGCAAGTTTTCCGGCATCATGTTTTACTCTTCCATAACTCATTTTAATAAACAATTACTAACCACGACCGCAATCAGCAATTCTTCAGTAATCAATGCAGCAGTGCTGAATGAGGATGCTGCTGATACTGCTTGTTCGCTGATGTTATATGTTGTGGAATTAATTGTTCGGAACATTACCTCTAGTAACGATTGGGTATCGTTGAACCACTCTTCGTGAACCTGAAATGATGCAGGTATGCAGTTTTTGCAGTGTACATACTTTTTTCATTAACTCAGTTAACGTACATATTAATGGGTAACCCAATAATAAAGGTTTATGTTTCAGTATGGCATCGACTTGATGAAATGTGAGGTCAACAGTGAGCACAATCGATTAAACATTTGATACCCGAGAGAATGACGGGCACATCATACTACGCTTCAACCCGGTTTTGGAACGTTTCAATTTCATGTTACAGTTTCGTGTTTCAGAAACGTGAAGCGTGAACTGACAGAAAAACACAAGCCAATATTTCAACATCCGCGCGAACCTGAACAGCTACAGTTAGTAGCATTGAAAGACTGGACAGCGAATAATAAATAAATCCCCACCGTCCTGGTCTCGTCTGACCAACAAAACAGGCAGCGTGTGCAAGCGGTTGACTTTCAAAAGGAGAAAACTACCTAATATAACCGTGACATTACATTTTTCTCTTTTTCTACATGACCGATAATGCAAGATTTTCCTCTTGGTTACAATTATATTACGTTCTGTTCTATGTGCTAAAAATAAATCTACCTGTCTGCTTGTTTCACCTGTTTTTCATTTGATCGAAATACACCCGAAACACAAACACGGAAATTAGCTCTAACTTGCAAGGGTTAAAATAACAAAACTTCCTCATATTTTATTAAAATATTTTATTCCAGTAAAAAATCTAGTATCCATACAACGCAAAAAGGAAGCCGTCAACATCAGTGTTTTTAAGGATGGGTCACCATGTATGTCGACCCGCAACTTGAACTTAGTTTATAAAACACTTATTGTGATCATTGTACACTGCGAAATTTATATTTTAACAACATCAGCTCATGTGCCATGGCAAAAGATCAATATTAGGGAAGGAACGCGTGGTTCGTGGGTACCATGCGCCGTGGGCGGTTTATGGGGGAGACCCCAGTATTCGACCTACCTTGATATTAAACTGGAACATTGTTTATGACGTGAGTGATATTTACTCTTACCTTTATGACCGATCCCAAGCTGCAACCGATCACATCACGGTATTGGAGGAATGTAACTTTCATGATAGTATGCATACATACATCATGTTCTTTCATTTTCAAAACAAAACTCCAATAAGAAAGAACGTCAGAAGTCAATTACATCAGATGTTTTTCTTATTATCGAAAAAATGAGTCGATCGATTTTACTTTTACGTAACGGTAAATAGTGAACTGACAGTATTTATATGTTGATTCAAAGATATAAAATGTCAAATAAGGATTTATTTCGTTCTATGACTCTATCAAGTTGTAAAAAACAACACGTAATCTCCCTCAAACCGGCATCGGCACATGGTTCTCACGAACAACGCGCGCTTTCCCTAATTTTCGTAATATGCCATGGCACATGAGCGAATGTTTTTTAAATATTGATTTGGCAATTTACAATGATTGAAATATGTAGGTGTTATACAGGGTGGGCCAAAAAAACTCTGCGATTTTGTGAGACCATAACTTTTGCAGTGGAACATGAATTTCTTTGAAATTTGCAGGTTATTTCAATAACATATTAACTTAATTTTCTCTAAAATTTCAATGAGATATCTAACAAACACCGGCCACACCATCAGGATACATGAAAATTTCAATTTTTCCTTTAAACCGCGTCATTGTTTCGAAGAGAAATCATGTGCATACGTAACTAAGCAACAATATTTTTATGAATTGAACGAATGAATTGAATAATGGTCTTAAAACAAAAGTTAATTGGTTAATTAGTAAAAAAGTTTTATTTCTGAACCTTTCTTCCAAAAACGCCATAGTTCCGGTGCTAAACTGTTTTTCATGTCTGTTACCGGCTGTTGCGTTCCTCCTCAGCGACATTTCGTTCCAAATACGTGAACTTTTTAATCAAAACTTCAAGTTCAATAAAAATAAGTTCAAGATTTATGAAAAACATGCTCGTTATGTCCATACGTCAATGTTTTTTGGGGAACGTTAGTCGGCGCGGTTCAAGCTTGTTAAAGCTGGTTATGGCAAATGTTAAGTTTTCCACCTACCGTGGTTGTTTAATTCGCAAGTTTCATGCTTATAAGCATTGCATGTCTTTGAAATTTCAAGACGATAAAAAATATTAAATCAATAAGGTATTCTGAGAATTTCATTCAAATTCATCAATAAAAACCAACTCTAAGGTAATGCCGTAAATCAGACAAGGGAACAAAAAGCAAGCCTCCTACTGTAAGAGTTTTCCATTATTATTGAAACTAAATTTAGACCGAATAGCTACTTAATCAAGTTGCTTTTAATCCTTGTATTACTAGTTAGTTCACTCGTTCAATTCAATAATAAATAGATCAATACCTAAAAACTAATTTATACGCATGATTCCTCTTTAAAACAATGACGCGGTTTGAAAGAAAAACTGAAATTTTCATTTATCCAGATGGTGTGGCCGGTGTGTGATAGATATCTCATTGAAATTCTAGAGAAAATTAAGGTAATATGTTATTGGAATAACCTGCAAATTTCAAATAAATTCATCGTCTACTGCAAAAGTTATGGTTTCACAAAATCGCGGAGTTTTTTTGGCCCACCCTGTATAAACTCAGTTTAAGTTACGCTCCAAAATATCCACTAAGTCATGGGTTTCGGGCCGGAAACCCTGAAAACTGGTTGTCTGAGAACTTTAGGGCGCCACTGTATATACATATACAGTATTTATCACAACAATGTATGTATAAAGCATATGTACTTCATGAAACGTGCCACAGCGCAACTCAATGCAATTTCAGATTATCGTTGATATGGTTCATCAGCATAATTGAATAGTTGAGTAATGGTAGAACAATTCGTTCTTGATTGACGTTCTCTATTTAATATACCATAACACGAGAAAGTGGTTTGTATGCGGAAATATATGCTCCCTCCCCAAAGACGAGCAACTCGTGAATCCACCCGCCAATGGCATATGTACATATGTAAACAAATAACTGGGTTACAAGGTGAAGTGTGTGTTCAATCAATTCCGTTGGAAGTAACCGATACCCGTGGACGGTTCAATCCTCCAAAGGAAGATTAACTTCTGCAAAGCGGAAGAAGGGAATAATCCGTAGTTTTATGTCTATTTCACCTACACCTTAAGGAAGAAATACTACTTTATGAAACTGTTATAAATAAGAGAACTCAACTTTTTATTCTTCTCTCGTTCGCCAGTGGCAACCTCATACATTGTATTGTACATATATTTTATTCTATGTAAAAAACAAAAAAAAATCTGATAACTTTTTTAAATCCCTTTTTTATGTAAAATTGTTTTACGAAATTAACCGTGTCTTGGTTGAAATATTCCGTAACTGAGTCATGGATTTGTGTAAAGTAACGTGAGCGTCGGGATACATCTCGTATTTCCTTCATGCTTTCATGGGCCTGTTCAAATGCCGCATTGACCTTGACTGAAATCTGAAATGGGAAACGCTGGAAGCATAGACTTCCCTCTTTTATCTTTAATTTTTTTTCTCGTCATCGTCTTAGAAAATCTTGACTTATTGTTGACGCTTATTTAAAACAGTTAGTAGCTCTCGTAAATACACCTTATTTAATCGGAATTGTGCACGAGCAACTAGAAAAAAGCACCAAAGGCATTGTTAGTAACTGATGCTGTTAACTCATGAGAGTCGTGTCAAGTCGTTGAAAACACGTGTCACTACAGCAAAAAGGCTAATACTATCCTAACGTGAAAAGATGGATCATGAAGGAGCAAAAAACAAGTTTGGATAATCTTAATTCGAATGTGCTGATCGAAAAGAAATAAAAAAAAAGTTTTCAAGTTTAAGATTAAAATTTTTAGTCCAACCAGAATACACATAACATGTTCGGGGTGTTTGTGAGAATTATATTACAAAAATAAGATTCACCTCCAACAATAAAATCACCATACTTGTTGGATGAAGAATGAAAAATTTTCATAGCCGATTTGTTACACGCGGACAAGCTGACAAATATCAGAACAAAATCAGAACAATTATATTTTTTGACCGTGAATTTTATGTGACTTTTTACCTAGTTTTACATACCTGACTGAAAGCTGACTTGCATTTGGCTGAGGCATCTATAAGTTTCCACCCGCCGGCTGGTGGCGACGGCAGGTCGATATCCGATTTCAACGTCGTCTGTGAAAACAAGCCTCGCGTTCCTGTTGCTTCGTAGGTAGGGAAAATAAAGTTGATCCAATCGAGCGAACTGTAAGTTTAAAATTACACAGTATGTAAAGTGGTGCTAAATATTTTATCCATCAAAATTATTAAAATGCAGCTACTTACAGGGTGGCCAAATAAAGTATCTCAAATGATTTTTTTCTTAAATTATGTGCACACATTTAGTTATGGAGTATATTTTTTGTTACTAAAAGCGGCCAACTTATTGGGCAACATAACGTTTCTTTCGAAAACATAACGTTCTGAATTTCAGAAAATACGCAGGTTTGAGTAGTGAACCATTGTTTCAGAGCGGTTGCAAGCACCGTTCGGCCAAACCGTGCAAAAACTAAGTAGATAAACGAAAAAAAATGTTTTTAACGAAGTTAAATGGTGAAATCAAAAGTGGTTAAGTGCCTGAAGTCACCCAGAAAAATTGTCAATCTATCGTGTCGGATCGCTGTTAAACAGCTGGTATTCGTGCCTCATTCATACCACTATTAGGTTCGTTCATACAAACATTATACTTCACTGGAACTGGCATTCAATCAAACAACTTTTTTATAATATTGGCTGTCACGTGCATGAACTGAAATCGGCGTGCTTCCATGAAAACCTAATGATGGTCAGTTATACATTCCCTGAGTACTACTGCAAACAAAGTAAGTTTGAAGGTGATTAAGAAACAAAAATCATGATTCTGAAGCATTTTAGATACTAAATTTGAATTTTTTCCGAAATAGTTTTTTTCTCGTTTATAAAATGTCTTTTTCAGCCTAATTGAAGAACCCTATATTCTTGATCAAAAGTAAAAAACCCCTAAAAATTAACCAAAATTTAAGGTGAAACATAAAAGTATGTTTTTTAATCTATTTTTTTAAATTATTAATTCATGTTTCATGTAAATTTCACATAACATGCCGCTGTGCTTTATCGGTTCCTCTGATATCATATAGTGTTCCTATGTTAACATATGTTGGCGTTAATCCCTGAAAATGGAATCGGTAAACTGTGTCACATGATGTTGGCATTCATTTAAACGGGTTAGGGTAAATTGTTCAAAAGGTAAATTGTTCAAAAGGTGAATTGTTCAAAGGTAAATTATTCAAAGGTAAATTGTTCAAAGGTGAATTGTTCAAAAGGTAAATTGTTCAAAAGGTAAATTGTTCAAAAGGAAAATTGTTCAAAAGGTAAATTGTTCAGAAGGTAAATTGTTCAAAGGATAAATGGTTCAACCACCCTTTTTTAATTAAATTTATTCATTTATGTGAAAAGTATCGCATACAGTATGCTTTGACGAAAAATGGGGTTTGCGTTCCTCAAACCACACGTTGATCTCATGTTACGTTTGACGCCATAACTCGAAATAAACGGCCGGTCAAAAACAGTTTTGAGGTTTTGTGATCCACATTGTAGACTATCGATCACCCAAAAAACTGGTTTTATTGAACGAACGTTGGTCGTAGGTTACATGGACGGCCGTATGTTATTTGGAATTAAAAATCCTTCTAAAGCAATTTCAAAAAAACTCATTTTAAGCAGAACACCGTGCATATGTTAACCTGAGTGCTATTCGTGCTTGGTCAACCATTATTTTTTCATCGTTGAGAACACTCACATACGTTTGACGAATCTTCTGTTTCAAGACATCCTTCTCACAAATTTCAACAGCATGAACCCACGTCAACAGTGTTGCAAGCTAAAAATGTTCCTTATGTAACAGTAACAAAGCACTTTTTTATCTAATAAACGTGTGTTAAAAGAATACACGGTTATTGTCAATAAGTTTACTCAGCAATGGCTTCATTCATCCTGTAAAACGAAGTTCGCAAGTAAAATGGACTACAATAAAAAAAACTCAAATTTTCTTAGATTTTTTTTTATCAAAGACGCAATTTTTGCATGCATATTCAGCCGCGCGGGCCTTACACGATAGGTAATCGGGGGTTAACGGACAGTAACATTTCATATGGAATATATGTTTGATGACAGAAAAAAATTTACCTTTATAAAACAAATATAGGAAAACTTTTGGGTCAGGAATTTCGATTTGTGAATAAGTGTGGTGTTAAAAACACATCGATTGTGAAGTTAAATTGCTATACCTTGCTCTTGGTAAAATACTACCATGTTACATAAAACAACTTTTTTTAGATTCAAATGTCCGCTATTGTGTCATTTAATAAAGTGTTTAGTTTGTGATGCGATGGGGGAGCTAGCTTGGATTTTGAAGGGAATACCCGCGAATTTAATCTAAATAACCAATTAAAAAATTCGACAACAACAATAATCGTAAATTAATTTTTTGAAACTACAGTTGGGATGGGGCAAATGTAAATATATACATGTTGGAGGCCTCTTTCTCAATTAAACTTATATCGAGTGTCGTTGATATTAAACGTCTCATATAGGTTGTTATGCCTGAAAAGTCCAGTTGTGATGCCTAGTCGACCCTATTTTTTTTATTGAAATTTGCTAGTTTTAAGGCGTTTTGATTTATTTACGTCTTATTTTCCTTGATTACTTCATACTTGAGAAAATTAGCATGAGCAACCCTAACTACCTGGAAACTGCATTTTTTATAGAGTATAACTACAGGGTGTCCCATTTTTTACATTGTACGGTTTCGTGTTCAACGTGTTCTTTGTTTATAAAACTGAAATTTCCATTTTTATAGGGAATTATTTGACAATTTGTTTGAAACCTCGGACTCTTTTTTCTTCCTTTTGTAAACTTTTTGTCAATAAATTTGATAAAAAGGCATTTCAAAAGCAGAGCATCACATGAAATAGCATAACCCAGAATTTTAAAGCTAAACAAATTTAGAAGCCTAATTTTTGACTCGGGTATCTCAATTTTTGACTTATGTATGTCTGAGAAGTTGCAAGAGTACGGGCCAGTCACATCTCTTTATTTATGAAGAGGTGAGTGCATTTTCTATGGAATCGGGTAATGTGACCGTGGATGCTGTGCCTCGTCCCTGGGAACGATGTCAGGATGAAGGAGCTACCCGAGTCGAGATTTGAGCTTCTCAATTTGTTTTTTTGCGGTTCCATTTTGGTATGTGGTACAGTACAGGACAAAAAGATGTGGCCGCTCTGTCTTTGAGCTATCTCAAGGTCAGACCCACACCTCTACAGATGGCCAACACCGCCTTTATTATGCAACTGCTCTTAGGTAACCTGATATGGAAATCAGCAAAATTATTACGGCGATGTCTGTTGGATGTTTTCAAATGCATTGATGAAGTAAATGCCACATCAATCAAAGATAGATCAAGCGACTTACAACGTTGCGATGCGAACCTCAATGGCGTATAGAAAATGAACGCAAACCACGACTAACGCATCGGTGGTTTTTGCCACCGGACAAGTGACAAACGCTAATTATTATTTCAATTTTATGTTTTTGAACGGTTTGAACTACCTTCTAACTGATTTGTTTTGAACATCTAATCAGTTTTCAAGGCAACAGAACCACTAAACACTTTGGTATTCGACAAAATCATGAAAGTAATAGGTGAATTTGAACCTCAACCTTCACTGTATGGTGCACGCAGGTGTATTCATAAACTGATTTAGTCGTTCACATGAACTTGAAAAATATCAACTAACAATTTCATTCACCATTATTTGTTTTTTTCACAACTGTAAATTTTCAGTTTCCAAAAACGCCCGAAAAAAATTCCACGCTCTCAATTAATCACATACGCGCACACTTACCGAAGCTTCGGTAAATTTGTCACATCTTTTTGTCCTGTACTATAACTGAAACGTATGGATTATCATCAGTAAGTGTAATTTTAATTTTATTTCACCTAACAAACCACTGGCTTACTTATAAAACGAATGGAGATGGAATGAACTAGAAGCCTTTCAAATTTTTTTGACCGATTATGGCAATCGCTCATTTCCAGCTACATGTAAGCATGTCTGGATAGTCGATTAACGAGTGGTTGCTGTTTCAAGATACCACTTAACGTTTCGAGCAAAAACTCTAAAAAAGTAAATATCTCAAAGCATTTCCTTTTGATGATAAGTAAACCAGTAATTTATAAGTGAATACTGACGATAAACATTAGGTTTCAGTTACTGGCACACATGTTAGAGCTTGTAAAGCGAATTTCTTGTCCACATGTTTCCCTGGCCCGTTCATTATGTTTCGGTTGTACTGAACGTTGAATACGTATTTCTTCAGTTGGTGGTAAACGAAGTACAGTCCCTGCCCTAATAAACGGCTAAAATTGTCGTCCCCAAGCTTGGACCAAGTAAAAAATTATTGCGTGTTATACATTCACGTAATTTCATTTATTTTGCGTTCTTTATAAATGATATATGATGTTATAACTTGTTCGGTGGTTACTGAAAGATGCCAGCTCGTATTGTTTTACGATTTCACTCCGACTTGACCTCACCCTCTGAATATTCGTCATTCGAGTAAATTGAAAGAAGGCAATGCATTGCACAGCACGCAACAAACATTGAGAAACATTTAAGTTTTTTGCATGAATGTATTTTATCCGAATGAAAGTTATTACAAAAACGTATAACATCACTCAATTATTTTTCAAATATGCTAGCAGATAAAAATTACCAGAAGAGCACATCAAAAGCAAAAAATGACTGTATATGTAAACTATTATAGTGTACACAATTCGTACTTATAGTTTGTTACAAATAGCTCTCTGTGACGTCACCAACTGTGCAAAAAACAAAACGTGTAATCACTCGTTTCACTGAAAAAATGATCAGGAGGATTTCTTTGAGGTACACGCATCGGAACGCAGCAATAATGTTTACTAAGTTCATGCTTGATGACAAACGCATTGAAAAATCAAAGAAATGTAGTCAGAAACACATACGGTGAAACATTAGTTGACGGATTGGCCGAATTTTTGGCCAAGTCTTTTCCAAGCTTGGCCCATCCACGTTTTATGTGTACCATACTTGGACCAAATTTGGCCCAAGCTTGGTAAAACTTGGTGTGATTTTCGTATGCTTATACACTAGGAATACCAAGTAAACACCGCAAGTTTTGGGCAAAGCTTGGTCCATGGAAATTCGGCCGTTTATTAGGGCAGGGATTGTACCCTATATAATTAGTTCTTACTGAAAATTTGTTCCCATTGAATGACAATCCAAGCATTTTTTGCGAAATTTTTTTTTTTTACTTTATTCTTGATTTTAACTATCTTTGTTCAATATATCTAAAAACTAACATCAGAATCGGATTTTTCGGTTAATTTTTGGCCAGGATCAACGCGAACATGAGATCACACAGAAGTAATTTTTTCGTAACTGGCTGTCGAAAAGTGTTACGAGACTTTTGGCCACCCCTGTAAAGACCCAGTACAACTCAATAACGGAGCCGTCAACAAGGATGGGATGGGATGAGTCACCATGTACAGGACTTTGATGATTGTTTGTGCATCGAGAGCTGATCAAAGAACATTGTTAATTCAAACAAAAGGAGCGACAAACCAAAGCAACATCTCGTATCATCAACATGCCGTTGAGAAGGAATGAATTCAGCAAATCCACAAAAGTTTGGTGTAAAGGAATTAAAAGGAACTTTCTGAAATGGAAACGATAAGACTCATTTAAATTTAACTCAAATCAAAATCAACTCACAACCACATACGTCTTCTGCACACGATTGATTATGCAAAAAATCGGAATCGGGTTGCTAACCAAAGAAAAGTCAAGCGTACGATTTGTCATGCAGCGCGAACAAAAATTTAAATTTCGAAAATGTCTCAAAAAAAAGCAAAAAATTTTATTTTTGAAGTGCTTTAATCTCCGATAAGTTATATATATGATTTCCATGCATTGTTTTGAATTAATTACATGTTTATAGCCTCGGAGAGATGAGCGCAGCCGATTTCCAGCGTAAGAATGTTTGCCTTAGCAATAAACATGAAATACGTAATAATAATACTTAAGAAAAAAATATAATATTAATTCTATCTAACTTAAAATCATAACTGAGTGAAAATAATAATTCTATGGCGTTTCGTCCTGAAACATCCGACCCCAAAGCTAACGATATCAGGATTCGTCAGGGAAGTTCTAAATGTCTACGATGCAATGTTCGAAAGTCTTACGACTTAATGCATAATGAAAACAGTAGCTGCAAGGTTTATCTCACATGAGAACTGAGTTTGTGACATTATCGCATTTGAATGAGATTTCCCTTGACAGTTTATCATGTTTTGGCAACAATATGAAAGTAGTAATGATATACATTTGTATAAAAAAAGAAGAGTGCAGTAATATTATATCTCAAAAAAATGCGTGAAACAAAAGCAGCCGATTTGTCGAACTGCAGACTCGGCCACATCTTTTTGTCATGTATTAGTTTCACCAACTTCACGAAAACTAACATTTGGACGTGAAGTGTTGAAATGTGACAGGAAAAAACGTAAAAAAGTTTTGTCACGAATCATAATTTGAAAAAAAAACTGTTGGGGCACGTCTTCCGTTAAATTACTTCACATTTGACTTCATTTTCATAGTTTAATGGCAGTTGTATGAAAAATGCATCGTCTGACGGCTTTTGTTATTAAAGTTCGGTACATGAGTTAGTTCGTATTCGAAACGTAAATTATCTTTGCGAACATGCATTTATATACGGTTTGTTAACGTTTGTAGTTTTAATGCTATGATGATCAGTGTGATTTGATCACTATAAGATATCAAGGCTCATTGTGCAGTACCACCCATATAGACTTTCAGAGTTGTAGATTACACTATTTATTTAAACCCGATATTGGTTACCTCCCATGTAGACAACCACCACAATAGTGGAGTTTTCCACATGACAGAATAAAATTCGGTAGAGCAAATGCCTAACTGTGTTTCGTTTTTTTCGTTCATGCAATCATAAAAGTGTTTTTAGTTTTTATGTGTTTGTATTTGTAGGTTATATAAAGCCAAAAATCTCGAAAGCACGATAAAAGCCTTGCAGTTATGTGAAACATGATGGTGCTACAGTAACCTTATAAAACAATGAATAATTTGACACAAACAGTGTCCTGTAAACATTTCCTCATACATGTGCTAAAATAAGGGTTTTTCCGAGAAAAAAAACATGATCAATGTAGTTCGGATTTTTGAGGGTATGTATCAAGGTACGGGCACACACAAAGGTAGGATCAGACCCACGTCTAACTGGTTCAAATAAATTCCATCGCACAGGGGAAAATAGTTTTTAGATTACAGATTTTTTTACCAGCTGGTGGTACCGATCGGCTCGCTGGTCAAGTTGTTAAGGTGTTAAACTCTGAAACTGCCTGGTCGGCCCCAAACAGGTTCGAATCTCGGGACCGTCACCAAAAGCATCATGACAGTTAAATAATTGTGATCTACTGGCTGATGGTCGTTGGAATCGCATCCGATGGAAAGACTTGGAGTCTGATTCCATTATATGGCTATGGCAAGCGACATTGAGATTGAGACACGGCGAATTATTGACCCGAGTGAGACAACCAAACAATAATTAAAATATATACAGGGTGGTCCAAAAATGTCAACAATTTTGTGCGGAATATCATGTAATACAAATTTCCGAGTACAAACTTAATACAAAGTCAAAACTTATCATCAACATATTAACTTAGAAAAATCAGAAATATCAAAGAGATGGATCAATCACAGCGGCCGTCACGCTTTATTGCGTGGAAAAATGCGTGTGGAGGAAAAACCGAGGTCTATATTACGTGTTCCATGATGTATTATTTTTACTTCTTAGGGTAAACCTCAACATTCGCTGGTTGAGCAAGTCAAAGTTCGATGATTGTAAGGGCGTGTTTAAAAAATGATTCTGAATGTAGATTTTTACCGTAATAAAAAGTTCAAGAAATGACCTTTTCAGCCTAACAGAAGAACTTTTTAACAGACTTGAGCAAAAAAGATCAGCAAAAAAGCATGTATTTTGTTAAAGTGAGTAAGTAAAAATACTTCAAAATAAAGGATAAAAGTGAGTAATATTATTAACCCTAGAATTAGGCAACTCTGTCGGTCTGACGTAGACGCGTTTGCCGTTGTCGTTGGGATCATCAGAGGTGTTGGTATTTCTTTTGGCCTTGGCCAGAATTTTATTCCGTTTGTTGAGTTTGTTGTTATTGCTGCTGCCATTGTTGTTGTTAGGCTGAATGTTGTTATTTTTGCCTTTGCCCATCTTTTTCGTAGTACTGGAGTGTGCTAAAAGTAGAAAAAGGTTTAAAGGTAAAAATAAAAACCTAGAATGAGAAGATGTGGTCTTGTAATTACGTGTTTCGCCTCTTATTCGAGACACGTAAAAGCAGGGTGAGGCTCGTCAGTCGAACCCCTGCTCCCTTAGATTACAATATACTGTTGTACAAAGCCAGGCAAACTGCGACTTGTTATGTATACCAAATTTGAAAAGCATTTCTTTCTTTCTGTCATAAAAGTGAAACAGGCTGTGTACAACGTAAGAAAGTGACTGTTTGTTCAAAAGTGTTGCACTACTTATATCAACCATGGCTAATCTTAAGAACTGTATATTGGAGGCTATTCTGGAAACTCTAATCATTTGTGCAAAAATCACGTTCTTCATAATGTTTCGGCTGATGTTGCTAGAAGCTTCTGGAAATTTATAAATACGAAAGTTGAATTCTTTACGTTTGTCGTAAACTTTGATGTTTAGTGAGTTACGTTTTATTTCAGTTCCGTTGGAAGCTACCGAGTTCACACCCGGACGCATATTTCCAAAACCCAAAAATTTTCCTAGAATTCTTTCCATACACGAAATTTCATGTTTGCGTATTAAGGTGGGTAACCACTGAAATACCACCGCTGCGCGGGCCTAACGCGCTTGTCCTCGCTCCTGCTCGGACAAGCCAGCCTTACGATAGGTAATCGGGGGTTAACGAACAGTAAAACTTCATTTGGAAATTATAAAAAATTTTGCGTGTAGTAAAAATTCTAGAAATTTTTTTGGGTTTTGGAATTTTGCCACCCGGACGTTCCAGGGCTAGGTCGAGATCCAAGAAATGAGCAGTTAACCGGTTGGAATTGTTAGTAAGCTCCAGTTTGATGCTTTTTGTGTAAATTTTACTAACCATATTTTCAAAGTCATGTCCAGAGATGTTAACAATGTCATCAATGTATCTACATGTGAAGGCAAATTTAAACTGGTCCTGAGGATTTTTCACTAGGTAACGGTATTCAACAACGCTAAGGCATATGTCTGCAAAGGTAGGTGAGGCAGATTGCCCCATAGGAATACCCTGCACTTTTAAACAATGGTGTTACCAAACTTAACGTAAGTTTCATTGATGACGTAAAACACCAATTCTTTAAGAACTTCCTTGGAGAGAGTTTTATCGTTACTGATAAAATTATTAGTGTAGGTGCAAAATTTATATTTGACGTGTAAAAAGTTCATTTTTGCGTTTCTAAACATCAAGTCAATTAAGAACCAAATGTTATCGATAATTAGAGCTTGAGGCATACTGGTATATAAAGTAGTGAAATCTGCTGTGGTGAACATATCTGTGTCTTTGATGTTTTTAGCTGAAAGCCTTTGAATGGCTTGTTCTGAATTGGAATAGACCAGAAGAGTCTGCGTTTAGTACCATGAGAAATTGTATTGCAGTAATTAGTGAAATGTTTTCGTATACCATCTAAAGCTTTATGAAACAAGACATTCATCTGTCGTGTGGAACTTTTAGTTGCTGCGGCAATAAATCTGAATTTAACTGGAGATTTATGCATTTTAGGTATGGTGTAAATCGACGGCAAGACGCAGTCAACGGGTTTGACTAGCAAATTCCAAGTTCGATTTAGGGATTGGTGGTCCCTTACCAATTGGTCTGCAAGCTGGTTAGTAGGTTTGTAAACATCATTACCAAAAGCAATGAGTGAGTTATTGCTAGAAATTAACCCTAGCTCTTTACATAGGATTTCTATGTAGTATTTTTTTTACATGATGATGTAATTATTGTTAGCTTTGTCTGCAGTGCAGAAGACAAAGTTCTTATGTAGTTCGTTGATGGCTGGTTTAAGTTCGTTATGATTCAAATTTGAGGTGCTAGGATTTCTGCGTTTACGGAATTTGCTCCAAGCTATGCGATTATGTAACAATCTGTAAATTATTTTTCTATAAGGTAAAAAAGCGTTCTTGCTTAAGTTAAATTTGTTACATAAGTAGTTTATTTTATCTGTGAGCGATTCGACTATTTCAACTCTTGCCTGTTCTAGATTGTAGGGTTTGTGTAATCTGAAATTTGCTCCGCAGCCCATCACATCATTTAAGAAACAGTTCTCTACTATTTTCAGATCTCCTGTGATAACGTGTTGGTGACCAATCGGAATGAACTGCGCGTAGTTGACAGAACAAAGACAAGATAAAGTCTCCATGATATCGTCGTTGGTGATACTTTTACAAATATGATTGTTATTGCAAATGTATCTGCCTATTTGTTTATCATAGTTATAAATAATTCGTGGATTCGAGACAATATCCTGTACCGAGCTTGGAGCTGCGTTGATAATTATGTGATCTAACAAAATAGTTCTAAGGCTAATATCATCTATCATACTTTTCCACGATTGGACTAGCCAGGATCGAACCATATTCGTTACTCCCCATGCCTTCAGGGCATTTTTAGTTGCTTGTCTATAACTTTTTTATGTGTGAACAAATCACATGTACAATATGTACACTAAATACACATATAGGCCTCGTAATTGATTATAAGAAAAACCAAAAAAAGGCACAGAAAATTTTTTACTTGAGAATCCAGTTCTGGACTTGAGATTCTGGTTCTAAGAAATTTTGAAAGGTGGCTAAAACGTGGCACTGAAAATTCATTACTTAAAAATCCGGTTCTGGACTTGAGAATCTGGTTCTGGTTTTAAACCATTTCTTATAATCAATTATGAGGCCTATATGTGCTAATGTAACAAAAATGCTCTATGAATTTAAAATTTTTCATAAGATTCATCTACTTCAGCCCTTTTATAACTTTCGATTTTCGAATATTGAATTACAATAATTTTTGTGAACAGTGATCGTTTGCGAGCCAGCCCCCTTCAATTTTTTGCTTGTAAAAAGAAGTCATTAAATAATTTACATAATGAAAAAAATCTCTGGGTTAGTAATATAGAGAGTTAAAAGCTGCCTTATTATATCTAAAATATACATTTGAAGTTCGGGAGAAGTATATGATATCAAAATTAAAACAAATTAACACTTTCGTTGTTTTAGATTTTCAGGGGTTTTGAACCCAGCACCACTCGTTTAACTTGCAAACCCACTATCCACTTGACTACCTTGACGAAAAATATTTTAAAAGTTGATTTGCTACATCAAATCTAGTTTCAAATCATAAATTTATCATTTTATCTAGTGTGAAAATAACTTCAAAACTTGACTATTATTAGGTAAGCGCCGAGCTGTACTTGAAAAATGTACCAAGTGACTCATGAAATTTTTTTCCTTACTTCCAGAACCTTTATAATAAGGTTTTGAGGTGTTTTATTAATGTTGGTACACGTCTATAAACGAAGAAAAAAATTACATAGAAAAAAATTTTTGACCCATTTTTTGATTTTGACGGATCATAAAAATTTTTTTAAAGGGACTGATCAAGTTTTAAAAATATAGTCTATTATAAATGTACTCTTTCTATACCTCCTGTGAAAATGAAGTTTTTCCGGTTCCTGTATAAATAAAAATTATGAAATCCAATGTGGCTGAAACAGCGTGAATAAGTGAACTTGAATTTTCAGCGGTTTTTGGCGGCTCATAAATATTTTTTGAGATTGCGTAGAGAATCATCTTTTCTGTATTCGATACAGCTTCAGTCATTCTAGACATTTAGATAATACAATGGGTGTAAAGGCTTCAAATCTGGAGATAATCTGATTTTCGAAAGAGCAAAAATCGTCAAATACGTTGAAACTTTCTACATCAATTTCCTAAAGTTTTTGTCAAAGTACGATGATTTTATCGGGAAATGTGTCGAAGAGAGGTCATAATGAAATTTGATTTTGCAAATGATAGGCTAGTTTTTATGGCCATTCGATAAGTTTGTCACAAGGAATAGAGCTTTTGTGAAATTTTTCGCTAATTTTGCCTCTTACATAACCCGTGGCGTTTTTTGTGTATTTCAATAATTAGCTGAATTAAACAGCGGATCGTATTGCGACATATGTAATACACATCAAGTTGAAATTTCAGTTCGATCGGACCACCCTATCGCTCATACAACAATTCTTTCTCCATTTTGCCTGCGACTTTTGACTTTTTTTTCATAAAATTCCTCAAAAATGGTGGAAAGCTTCATCCGATCTCCGTGACACTAAGGAAATCGTGTTCGGGCGTGAATTTGACCTATGTACCAATTTTCAGCTTTACAGGTCTTACCCAGTTCCCATACAGCGTTTTTGATGAGGAAAAAAACGGAGAATCGCATTTTCATCATTTTCGGACCTGAAAAATGTAAAATTTTCCCTATGGGGTTAAAAATAGTTAAAAAGATGATACGATGAGGCTAGATCGAGATATCCGCAAAAAAGCTTATCTTAATCGAACCATATTAAGGGAACGGCCTAGCGGCCGTCCCTTGACAATAAAAACATAATTCTTGTTTGTTTTATTAAATAAATAATTAATATATTTATTACTTTTATTCTTTTTATTAAATTACACAATTGATTTTATCACTTTTTCTCACCAGACTTACAACCTATTTTAAAGTGCACTTGACCGATTCGAATTTCGAAGCAGTCAAGATTGTTGGCTGGGAAGACTGAGAAGTGAGTGAGTGAGTGAGTGAGTGAGTGAGTGAGTGAGTGAGTGAGTGAGTGAGTGAGTGAGTGAGTGAGTGAGTGAGTGAGTGAGTGAGTGAGTGAGTGAGTGAGTGAGTGATTGACGTGCCCGTTGACCGATACACAATATTTTTTCATTAAAAAATCTTTACT
>OZ038444.1:29910725-29912831 GCA_964036265.1 Daptonema setosum
TTTTTGCACGTAACATTCGTGTTCGATTCAAAACTCGAGTTGTCGATAATTTTCCAACAATTAAAATACCGATCAACACCAATTATGTGCGCATTACTTGGTTCTAGGAAACTATATAAATGATTTGTTTTATGGTATACTTATATCGATCGTTGTGCATCACTGTTTGCTGTTGAGCTAATACGCTATCCGGTCATCAACACTCCAAGTTCGTGCTGTTCTGCTGTTGCCTCAACTGTGCTATTGTTGTGTCACATCTCTCAACACTGTGCTACTGTTGTTGTTGCGTGCTACAGCTTCAACTGTGCTACTGTTGTTGTTGCGTGCTACAACTTCAACTGTGCAACTGTTGTTAATTCCTGCCACAACTTCAACTGTGCTAATGTTGCTGTTGTAAGCGACAACTTTAACTGTGCTACTGTTGTTGTTGCGTTCTACAGCTTCAACAGTACTACTGTTGTTGTTGCGTGCTACAACTTCAACTGTGCTACTGTTATTGTTGCGTGCTACAACTCCAACAGTGCTGCTGTAGTTGTTGTGAGATACAACTTCCACTGTGCTACAATTGCTGTTGCGTCCTACAACTTCAGCAGTACTACTGATGTTGTTGCGTGCTACAACTTTCGTTTTAGTTTCATCCTTGTTGTTGTGTTTCAGTCTCCCCAAACAAGGCTTCGATCACCATGAGTGCCCAGCTGAAGTTCGTCCTGGTCCTGGTTGCGCTGTGCGCCCTGAACAGTTGCATGGCTGTAAATAAAAAAGGTTTACTCACTCACTCACTCACTCACTCACTCACTCACTCACTCACTCACTCACTCACTCACTCACTCACTCACTCACTCACTCACTCACTCACTCACTCACTCACTCACTCACTCACTCACTCACTCACTCACTCACTCACTCACTCACTCACTCACTCACTCACTCACTCACTCACTCACTCACTCACTCACTCACTCACTCACTCGCTCACTCGCTCACTCACTCACTCACTCACTCACTCACTCACTCACTCACTCACTCACTCACTCACTCACTCACTCACTCACTCACTCACTCACTCACTCACTCACATCACTCACTCACTCACTCACTCACTCACTCACTCACTCACTCACTCACTCTCTCACTCACTCACTCACTCACTCACTCACTCACTCACTCACTCACTCACTCACTCACTCACTCACTCACTCACTCACTCACTCACTCACCTCACTCACTCACTCACTCACTCACTCACTCCACTCACTCACTCACATCACTCACTCACTCATCCACTCACCATCTCCTCATAGTCATCCAATCCAGACTTAACTGCTTGAGCTGGTAATCGCTTACTAAATGACAGTGAAATCACTTTGCTACTCACTCACTCACTCACTCACTCACTCACTCACTCACTCACTCACTCACTCACTCACTCACTCACTCACTCTGCAGCTCGGCAAGCGTGCGCGTTCTGCATGCTAGAATGTGGGCGGCGAGCTAATGTGGCGCACCCCGAACCGATTCGCGACGAGGACGCACACGGTGCGTATATCACAAATTGTTATAAAACAAACTGCGATGTTAGCCAACGTTTGCAAGTATAGTCGTGTTATTATTGGCAAGTAAGTGTGATAACCGAGTAACGGTGATTTTTTTATAAACGAGTAAATTCCTCAATATTTTGTTATGCGGTGGTGCGGTGTTCCCTCGATACTTCATAATTTATTATTAACTTTTTTATGTAACTGTTTTATCAAGTAAAGTTTAGTTTTATTGTTATGTGAAATGTAACTTTTTGGTGTGGAATGAAGGTTTTTATACAATATTTCAAATGTCGGTTGTTTGTAAACTTTTTTGTGAAATTAAAAATAAATAAAACATGGGATGACGTTTGATTATATTGAATGAATATTGAAACAGCACGAATAAATCAATAAACATAGAATGAAGAGTTTCATGTCATATGAACAAAGTGATGAAATTAAATAAATAAAGTCGATGTTGATGTTATTCTCTGCGCTCGACCTCATGGTTGTAATTCCCAATTACAACCGACCTTATCTCTGAAAAGAATTTTCATTCTCAGTTAGGATAACTCAATTGGTTAGCGCG
>OZ038444.1:29913031-29915531 GCA_964036265.1 Daptonema setosum
GTCTGACAGTCAATATGTCAATGAGTCTGTCAGTCGTTTGTTCAGTCAATGAGCCAGTCAGTCAATTAATGAGTGAGATTCCAAAGCATTCAGTCAGACCGTTTTGGACATATACAGTACTGTTAAATTTTGCTAATCAACGATTCAGTCAATCAATTGCGTTGGTCAGGTCAGTCAGTCAGTCAGTCGGTCAGTCGGTCAGTCAGTCGGTCAGTCAGTCAGTCAGTCAGTCAGTCAGTCAGTCAGTCGGTCAGTCAGTCAGTCATTACGACAGTGAATCCGAGGGATTCAATCGTGAACAAAAAGTTGCGAGGTGAACATGCAACCGTAGTTTACAAGTATTCTAGAAGGAAAATTTCGCTTCTAGAAAATCTAACGTTCTAGAACTTTCCAGATTGTCTATCCGTAAGTCGTTGTATCATGTGATCCTGTTCGCGCTGTATCACCGCACTATATAAAGGGTAGTTGAACGAGTCTGCCAGTCAGTCAGTCATTAGGCCAGTCTGTCAGTCAGTCAGTCATTCAGTCAGTCAGTCAGTCAGTCAATCAGTCAGTCATTCAGTCAGTCCGTCAGTCAGTCAGTCAGTCAGTCAGTATGTCAGTCAGTCAGTCAGTCAGTCAGTCAGTCAGTCAGTCAGTCAGTCAGTCAGCTTATCATTTTTTCATTCATTTAGTCAGTCAGTCAGTCAGTCAGTCAGTCGGCTAATCATTTTTCATTCATTTAGTCAGTCAGTCAGTCACTGGGCCAGTCATTCAGTAAGTCAGCCGGATATAGCACGTACATAATTGTCAGTCAATCCGTCCCAAGTCAGTCATTTAAACAATGAATGAGTCAGTCAGCCAGTCAATCATTCCGTAATTAGTCATCACCCAAATCAGGAAGTTATCCAATCCCCAAAACATACAGTCATTTTCTTCGGTGACAATCTGTCAATTTGCAGTCAGTCATTTTCAAACTCAGAACCGAACTGTAAACCCCTGAACCAAGTTTCAGTATTTTGATGATTGTAAACTTGTTTTCTTTCACCGTTGAAAGGAAGTATAGTAATAAAAATCTTATCTCGCTGTCTCACCTTCACCACCACGTTGACTTTGTCCACTTTGTACTTTAATCGAGGGTGCAGGGTTCAAACGGCAACCTGATTTTATGTTTCCTTTTTACTGATTTTTTATTACTTTTTTGCTATTACTATTTTCTTGTCATGTGATGGTGATTTTTTTGGGACTTTTCCGTGTGTGTCTACTTTACAGTCGTACACGGGCTTTATTGGTTATCAGAATGGTCAAGGTTTTTTTGGCGTGTTTCCACTACATACCAAATTGAATTTTGGATTTTGGAAGTCTATTTTAGATTCTGATTGACTGATAGTTTATTTAAAAAAACAAGATGGACTTATTTTTCTCGTGTTCCATCGCAACGGTGTATTGGAAGAGAACGCACGTTTTTTATGTAAAGAATTTTTATTTATTAACTCAATGGGAATTAATAGTGGGGCACAATAAGATTGGTTTTCATTGTTGATGTTGTTGTTGTTGTTGTTGTTGTTGTTGTTGTTGTTGTTGTTGTTGTTGTTACACTCAACAAAATAAAGTAGGGCTTACGTGACAACAGCAGCGTCACCACTTCCTTTGTTTGAAAAGACCGCCAACTTCGAAACGGAAGCTCTTTACACCGAATTGCATTTTTTACTGATAAATTATTGACGTGTTTTAATAAGAAGTAAATAAGAAAGGTAATATATAACCCTTCCGCTTGATTAGGATTGTAAGCACAGTATGATATCGAGCTCTATCCCTGCAATCAGACATTTTTGGCGCCCAATTTGAATTCAAAATAATTTTTGGCGCGTGTTCAAATTTTCGAGAATAAGGTTTTTCATCACATGACCCGTGGTCAACGCACAAATGTTGCGTTTAATTCATTGTAAAAACGGCAACGGTTTTCCATCATTAAGACACCCTGTCTCAGCTCTATATGAAATCAAACGGCCACCCCTAGGGGTACGTTTATAGTCTTCCCTAGACTTTCCCTGGACTTTCCCAGGAAACAGTTGTCATAAGCAGCGACCAATGTGGCTGCTATAGCAAAGCGTGTTAAATTTGTGAAACCTCACGTTTCCCGGGAAAGTCCAGGGAAAGTCCAGGGAAAACTACAAACGTACCTTGTAGTTGGCTCCACCAAACAATGATGATTGTTCAGTAATTAGCTTCGGTACAAAATACTACGATTTACGAGTCCTACTGATAAAGGTTATCTTACCGCCCCAGACCACGTGAGACGAACGTTGTACAATTTGTCAATACGATCACGAGTTAGCCCCCTCAGGTCTACCGTAACCTGCGGTACTTTATGTACTGATTACAAAGCGATCATAATGAATTGAGAGATATGATTTGTATTTTTTTTGAATGAATGATTTGAATGATTAATTTATTATTTCATTGAGTATCTTGTTACCGAACTTTTCAAAGAATGTTTCCTACTGTTTCCACAAGTCCC
>OZ038444.1:29920531-29933031 GCA_964036265.1 Daptonema setosum
TGATAAGATGCAACGGTGTTGTCAAGCGACTCAGGCTTGTTGAGTCGGCCGTTGCTTCTGATTGCGTGGGCGGTGATGGCAGATAGCAGGATCGCCACCTTGTTGTGGCGATTCCAACATCTGTCATCGTGGAAAGGGCACGCAGCGCGTAGTTTAGAAAATTATAGTTCATGTTGATGAGAATGGTTTACATGCTGATCTATCTGGTTAAAGGGTTTGACAAGTTGACATATATGTAGCTCTTCTGTTCTGCCTTGACAAAACATATGACATCATAAATTTTTTGAGTCATTGTGTTAAGGTGCCTAGTGGTAAGCTGTTGTTTGTTATATGGGCGCCGAACACCTTCGTCGACTCCAAACATCGGTAAACTATGCCATGAGTACCTTGAAACATATGGTTCACAAGTTGATAATACATTTCTAAATTGTTGGGTCATTGTGTTTAGGTGCCTAGTGGTAAGCTGTTGTTTGTTATATGGGCGCCGAACACCTTCGTCGACTCCAAACAATGGTAAACTATGCCATGAGTACCTTGAAACATATGGTTCACAAGTTGATAATACAATTTTAAATTGTTGGGTCATTGTGTTTAGGTGCCTAGTGGTAAGCTGTTGTTTGTTATATGGGCGCCGAACACCTTCGTCGACTCCAAACAATGGTAAACTATGCCATGAGTACCTTGAAATATATGGTTCACAAGTTGATAATACATTTCTAAATTGTTGGGTCATTGTGTTTAGGTGCCTAGTGGTAAGCTGTTGTTTGTTATATGGGCGCCGAACACCTTCGTCGACCCCAAACAATGGTAAACTATGCCATGAGTACCTTGAAACATATGGTTCACAAGTTGAAAATACATTCCCAAATTGTTGGGACATTGTGTTTAGGTGCCTAGTGGTAAGCTGTTGTTTGTTATATGGGCGCCGAACACCTTCGTCGACTCCAAACAATGGTAAACTATGCCATGAGTACCTTGAAACATATGGTTCACAAGTTGATAATACAATTCTAAATTGTTGGGTCATTGTGTTTAGGTGCCTAGTGGTAAGCTGTTGTTTGTTATATGGGCGCCGAACACCTTCGTCGACTCCAAACAATGGTAAACTATGCCATGAGTACCTTGAAACATAAGGTTCACAAGTTGATAATACAATTTAAATTGTTGGGTCATTGTGTTTAGGTGCCTAATGGTAAGCTGTTGTTTGTTATATGGGCGCCGAACACCTTCGTCGACTCCAAACAATGGTAAACTATGCCATGAGTACCTTGAAACATATGGTTCACAAGTTGATAAGACATTTCTAAATTGCTGGGTCATTGTGTTTAGGTGCCTAGTGGTAAGCTGTTGTTTGTTCTATGGGCGCCGAACTCCTTCGTCGACCCCAAACAATGGTAAACTATGCCATGAGTACCTTGAAACATATGGTTCACAAGTTGATAATACAATTTTAAATTGTTGGGTCATTGTGTTTAGGTGCCTAGTGGTAAGCTGTTGTTTGTTATATGGGCGCCGAACACCTTCGTCGACTCCAAACAATGGTAAACTATGCCATGAGTACCTTGAAATATATGGTTCACAAGTTGATAATACATTTCTAAATTGTTGGGTCATTGTGTTTAGGTGCCTAGTGGTAAGCTGTTGTTTGTTATATGGGCGCCGAACACCTTCGTCGACCCCAAACAATGGTAAACTATGCCATGAGTACCTTGAAACATATGGTTCACAAGTTGAAAATACATTCCCAAATTGTTGGGACATTGTGTTTAGGTGCCTAGTGGTAAGCTGTTGTTTGTTATATGGGCGCCGAACACCTTCGTCGACTCCAAACAATGGTAAACTATGCCATGAGTACCTTGAAACATATGGTTCACAAGTTGATAATACAATTCTAAATTGTTGGGTCATTGTGTTTAGGTGCCTAGTGGTAAGCTGTTGTTTGTTATATGGGCGCCAAACACCTTCGTCGACTCCAAACAATGGTAAACTATGCCATGAGTACCTTGAAACATAAGGTTCACAAGTTGATAATACAATTTAAATTGTTGGGTCATTGTGTTTAGGTGCCTAATGGTAAGCTGTTGTTTGTTATATGGGCGCCGAACACCTTCGTCGACTCCAAACAATGGTAAACTATGCCATGAGTACCTTGAAACATATGGTTCACAAGTTGATAATACATTTCTAAATTGCTGGGTCATTGTGTTTAGGTGCCTAGTGGTAAGCTGTTGTTTGTTATATGGGCGCCGAACTCCTTCGTCGACCCCAAACAATGGTAAACTATGCCATGAGTACCTTGAAACCTATGGTTCACAAGTTGATAATACATTTTTAAATTGTTGGTCATAGTGTTTAGGTGCCTAGTGGTAAGCTGTTGTTTGTTAGATGGGCGCCGAACACCTTCGTCAACTCCAAACAATGGTAAACTATGCCATGAGTACCTTGAAACATATGGTTCACAAGTTGAAATTACATTTTTAAATTGTTGGGTCATTGTGTTTAGGTGCCTAGTGGTAAGCTGTTGTTTGTTATATGGGCGCCGAACACCTTCGTCGACTCCAAACAATTGTAAACTATGCCATGAGTACCTTGAAACATATGGTTCACAAGTTGATAATACATTTTTAAATTGTTGGGTCATTGTGTAGGTGCCTAGTGGTAAGCTGTTGTTTGTTATATGGGCGCCGAACACCTTCGTCGACTCCAAACAATGATAAACTATGCCATGAGTACCTTGAAACATATGGTTCACAAGTTGATAATACATTTTTAAATTGTTGGGTCATTGTGTTTAGGTGCCTAGTGGTAAGCTGTTGTTTGTTATATGGGCGCCGAACACCTTCGTCGACTCCAAACAATGGTGAACTATGCCATGAGTACCTTGAAACATATGGTTCACAAGTTGATAATACGTTTTTACTTTGTTGGGTCATTGTGTTTAGGTGCCTAGTGGTAAGCTGTTGTTTGTTATATGGGCGCCGAACACCTTCGTCGACTCCAAACAATGGTAAACTATGCCATGAGTACCTTGAAACATATGGTTCACAAGTTGATAATACAATTTAAATTGTTGGGTCATTGTGTTTAGGTGCCTAGTGGTAAGCTGTTTTTTATTATATGGGCGCCGAACACCTTCGTCGACTCCAAACAATGGTAAACTATGCCATGAGTACCTTGAAACATATGGTTCACAAGTTGATAATACATTTCTAAATTGCTGGGTCATTGTGTTTAGGTGCCTAGTGGTAAGCTGTTGTTTGTTATATGGGCGCCGAACTCCTTCGTCGACCCCAAACAATGGTAAACTATGCCATGAGTACCTTGAAACATATGGTTCACAAGTTGATAATACAATTCTAAATTGTTGGGTCATTGTGTTTAGGTGCCTAATGGTAAGCTGTTGTTTGTTATATGGGCGCCGAACACCTTCGTCGACTCCAAACAATGGTAAACTATGCCATGAGTACCTTGAAACATATGGTTCACAAGTTGATAATACATTTCTAAATTGCTGGGTCATTGTGTTTAGGTGCCTAGTGGTAAGCTGTTGTTTGTTATATGGGCGCCGAACTCCTTCGTCGACCCCAAACAATGGTAAACTATGCCATGAGTACCTTGAAACCTATGGTTCACAAGTTGATAATACATTTTTAAATTGTTGGTCATAGTGTTTAGGTGCCTAGTGGTAAGCTGTTGTTTGTTAGATGGGCGCCGAACACCTTCGTCAACTCCAAACAATGGTAAACTATGCCATGAGTACCTTGAAACATATGGTTCACAAGTTGAAATTACATTTTTAAATTGTTGGGTCATTGTGTTTAGGTGCCTAGTGGTAAGCTGTTGTTTGTTATATGGGCGCCGAACACCTTCGTCGACTCCAAACAATTGTAAACTATGCCATGAGTACCTTGAAACATATGGTTCACAAGTTGATAATACATTTTTAAATTGTTGGGTCATTGTGTTTAGGTGCCTAGTGGTAAGCTGTTGTTTGTTATATGGGCGCCGAACACCTTCGTCGACTCCAAACAATGGTAAACTATGCCATGAGTACCTTGAAACATATGGTTCACAAGTTGATAATACATTTTTAAATTGTTGGTCATAGTGTTTAGGTGCCTAGTGGTAAGCTGTTGTTTGTTAGATGGGCGCCGAACACCTTCGTCAACTCCAAACAATGGTAAACTATGCCATGAGTACCTTGAAACATATGGTTCACAAGTTGAAATTACATTTTTAAATTGTTGGGTCATTGTGTTTAGGTGCCTAGTGGTAAGCTGTTGTTTGTTATATGGGCGCCGAACACCTTCGTCGACTCCAAACAATTGTAAACTATGCCATGAGTACCTTGAACATATGGTTCACAAGTTGATAATACATTTTTAAATTGTTGGGTCATTGTGTTTAGGTGCCTAGTGGTAAGCTGTTGTTTGTTATATGGGCGCCGAACACCTTCGTCGACTCCAAACAATGGTAAACTATGCCATGAGTACCTTGAAACATATGGTTCACAAGTTGATAATACATTTTTAAATTGTTGGGTCATTGTGTTTAGGTGCCTAGTGGTAAGCTGTTGTTTGTTATATGGGCGCCGAACACCTTCGTCGACTCCAAACAATGGTGAACTATGCCATGAGTACCTTGAAACATATGGTTCACAAGTTGATAATACGTTTTTACTTTGTTGGGTCATTGTGTTTAGGTGCCTAGTGGTAAGCTGTTGTTTGTTATATGGGCGCCGAACACCTTCGTCGACTCCAAACAATGGTAAACTATGCCATGAGTACCTTGAAACATAAGGTTCACAAGTTGATAATACAATTTAAATTGTTGGGTCATTGTGTTTAGGTGCCTAATGGTAAGCTGTTGTTTGTTATATGGGCGCCGAACACCTTCGTCGACTCCAAACAATGGTAAACTATGCCATGAGTACCTTGAAACATATGGTTCACAAGTTGATAAGACATTTCTAAATTGCTGGGTCATTGTGTTTAGGTGCCTAGTGGTAAGCTGTTGTTTGTTCTATGGGCGCCGAACTCCTTCGTCGACCCCAAACAATGGTAAACTATGCCATGAGTACCTTGAAACATATGGTTCACAATTGATAATACAATTTTAAATTGTTGGGTCATTGTGTTTAGGTGCCTAGTGGTAAGCTGTTGTTTGTTATATGGGCGCCGAACACCTTCGTCGACTCCAAACAATGGTAAACTATGCCATGAGTACCTTGAAATATATGGTTCACAAGTTGATAATACATTTCTAAATTGTTGGGTCATTGTGTTTAGGTGCCTAATGGTAAGCTGTTGTTTGTTATATGGGCGCCGAACACCTTCGTCGACCCCAAACAATGGTAAACTATGCCATGAGTACCTTGAAACATATGGTTCACAAGTTGAAAATACATTCCCAAATTGTTGGGACATTGTGTTTAGGTGCCTAGTGGTAAGCTGTTGTTTGTTATATGGGCGCCGAACACCTTCGTCGACTCCAAACAATGGTAAACTATGCCATGAGTACCTTGAAACATATGGTTCACAAGTTGATAATACAATTCTAAATTGTTGGGTCATTGTGTTTAGGTGCCTAGTGGTAAGCTGTTGTTTGTTATATGGGCGCCGAACACCTTCGTCGACTCCAAACAATGGTAAACTATGCCATGAGTACCTTGAAACATAAGGTTCACAAGTTGACAATACAATTTAAATTGTTGGGTCATTGTGTTTAGGTGCCTAATGGTAAGCTGTTGTTTGTTATATGGGCGCCGAACACCTTCGTCGACTCCAAACAATGGTAAACTATGCCATGAGTACCTTGAAACATATGGTTCACAAGTTGATAATACATTTCTAAATTGCTGGGTCATTGTGTTTAGGTGCCTAGTGGTAAGCTGTTGTTTGTTAAATGGGCGCCGAACTCCTTCGTCGACCCCAAACAATGGTAAACTATGCCATGAGTACCTTGAAACCTATGGTTCACAAGTTGATAATACATTTTTAAATTGTTGGTCATAGTGTTTAGGTGCCTAGTGGTAAGCTGTTGTTTGTTAGATGGGCGCCGAACACCTTCGTCAACTCCAAACAATGGTAAACTATGCCATGAGTACCTTGAAACATATGGTTCACAAGTTGAAATTACATTTTTAAATTGTTGGGTCATTGTGTTTAGGTGCCTAGTGGTAAGCTGTTGTTTGTTATATGGGCGCCGAACACCTTCGTCGACTCCAAACAATTGTAAACTATGCCATGAGTACCTTGAAACATATGGTTCACAAGTTGATAATACATTTTTAAATTGTTGGGTCATTGTGTTTAGGTGCCTAGTGGTAAGCTGTTGTTTGTTATATGGGCGCCGAACACCTTCGTCGACTCCAAACAATGGTAAACTATGCCATGAGTACCTTGAAACATATGGTTCACAAGTTGATAATACATTTTTAAATTGTTGGGTCATTGTGTTCAGGTGCCTAGTGGTAAGCTGTTGTTTGTTATATGGGCGCCGAACACCTTCGTCGACTCCAAACAATGGTGAACTATGCCATGAGTACCTTGAAACATATGGTTCACAAGTTGATAATACGTTTTTACTTTGTTGGGTCATTGTGTTTAGGTGCCTAGTGGTAAGCTGTTGTTTGTTATATGGGCGCCGAACACCTTCGTCGACTCCAAACAATGGTAAACTATGCCATGAGTACCTTGAAACATATGGTTCACAAGTTGATAATACAATTTAAATTGTTGGGTCATTGTGTTTAGGTGCCTAGTGGTAAGCTGTTTTTTATTATATGGGCGCCGAACACCTTCGTCGACTCCAAACAATGGTAAACTATGCCATGAGTACCTTGAAACATATGGTTCACAAGTTGATAATACATTTCTAAATTGCTGGGTCATTGTGTTTAGGTGCCTAGTGGTAAGCTGTTGTTTGTTATATGGGCGCCGAACTCCTTCGTCGACCCCAAACAATGGTAAACTATGCCATGAGTACCTTGAAACCTATGGTTCACAAGTTGATAATACATTTTTAAATTGTTGGTCATAGTGTTTAGGTGCCTAGTGGTAAGCTGTTGTTTGTTATATGGGCGCCGAACACCTTCGTCGACTCCAAACAATGGTAAACTATGCCATGAGTACCTTGAAACATATGGTTCACAAGTTGATAATACAATTCTAAATTGTTGGGTCATTGTGTTTAGGTGCCTAGTGGTAAGCTGTTGTTTGTTATATGGGCGCCGAACACCTTCGTCGACTCCAAACAATGGTAAACTATGCCATGAGTACCTTGAAACATAAGGTTCACAAGTTGATAATACAATTTAAATTGTTGGGTCATTGTGTTTAGGTGCCTAATGGTAAGCTGTTGTTTGTTATATGGGCGCCGAACACCTTCGTCGACTCCAAACAATGGTAAACTATGCCATGAGTACCTTGAAACATATGGTTCACAAGTTGATAATACATTTCTAAATTGCTGGGTCATTGTGTTTAGGTGCCTAGTGGTAAGCTGTTGTTTGTTAGATGGGCGCCGAACACCTTCGTCAACTCCAAACAATGGTAAACTATGCCATGAGTACCTTGAAACATATGGTTCACAAGTTGAAATTACATTTTTAAATTGTTGGGTCATTGTGTTTAGGTGCCTAGTGGTAAGCTGTTGTTTGTTATATGGGCGCCGAACACCTTCGTCGACTCCAAACAATTGTAAACTATGCCATGAGTACCTTGAAACATATGGTTCACAAGTTGATAATACATTTTTAAATTGTTGGGTCATTGTGTTTAGGTGCCTAGTGGTAAGCTGTTGTTTGTTATATGGGCGCCGAACACCTTCGTCGACTCCAAACAATGGTAAACTATGCCATGAGTACCTTGAAACATATGGTTCACAAGTTGATAATACATTTTTAAATTGTTGGTCATAGTGTTTAGGTGCCTAGTGGTAAGCTGTTGTTTGTTAGATGGGCGCCGAACACCTTCGTCAACTCCAAACAATGGTAAACTATGCCATGAGTACCTTGAAACATATGGTTCACAAGTTGAAATTACATTTTTAAATTGTTGGGTCATTGTGTTTAGGTGCCTAGTGGTAAGCTGTTGTTTGTTATATGGGCGCCGAACACCTTCGTCGACTCCAAACAATTGTAAACTATGCCATGAGTACCTTGAAACATATGGTTCACAAGTTGATAATACGTTTTTACTTTGTTGGGTCATTGTGTTTAGGTGCCTAGTGGTAAGCTGTTGTTTGTTATATGGGCGCCGAACACCTTCGTCGACTCCAAACAATTGTAAACTATGCCATGAGTACCTTGAAACATATGGTTCACAAGTTGATAATACGTTTTTACTTTGTTGGGTCATTGTGTTTAGGTGCCTAGTGGTAAGCTGTTGTTTGTTATATGGGCGCCGAACACCTTCGTCGACTCCAAACAATGGTAAACTATGCCATGAGTACCTTGAAACATATGGTTCACAAGTTGATAATACAATTTAAATTGTTGGGTCATTGTGTTTAGGTGCCTAGTGGTAAGCTGCTTTTTATTATATGGGCGCCGAACACCTTCGTCGACTCCAAACAATGGTAAACTATGTCATGAGTACCTTGAAACATATGGTTCACAAGTTGATAATACATTTCTAAATTGCTGGGTCATTGTGTTTAGGTGCCTAGTGGTAAGCTGTTGTTTGTTATATGGGCGCCGAACTCCTTCGTCGACCCCAAACAATGGTAAACTATGCCATGAGTACCTTGAAACCTATGGTTCACAAGTTGATAATACATTTTTAAATTGTTGGTCATAGTGTTTAGGTGCCTAGTGGTAAGCTGTTGTTTGTTAGATGGGCGCCGAACACCTTCGTCAACTCCAAACAATGGTAAACTATGCCATGAGTACCTTGAAACATATGGTTCACAAGTTGAAATTACATTTTTAAATTGTTGGGTCATTGTGTTTAGGTGCCTAGTGGTAAGCTGTTGTTTGTTATATGGGCGCCGAACACCTTCGTCGACTCCAAACAATTGTAAACTATGCCATGAGTACCTTGAAACATATGGTTCACAAGTTGATAATACATTTTTAAATTATTGGGTCATTGTGTTTAGGTGCCTAGTGGTAAGCTGTTGTTTGTTATATGGGCGCCGAACACCTTCGTCGACTCCAAACAATGGTAAACTATGCCATGAGTACCTTGAAACATATGGTTCACAAGTTGATAATACATTTTTAAATTGTTGGGTCATTGTGTTTAGGTGCCTAGTGGTAAGCTGTTGTTTGTTATATGGGCGCCGAACACCTTCGTCGACTCCAAACAATGGTAAACTATGCCATGAGTACCTTGAAACATATGGTTCACAAGTTGATAATACATTTTTAAATTGTTGGGTCATTGTGTTTAGGTGCCTAGTGGTAAGCTGTTGTTTGTTATATGGGCGCCGAACACCTTCGTCGACTCCAAACAATGGTAAACTATGCCATGAGTACCTTGAAACATATGGTTCACAAGCTGATAATACATTTTAAATTGTTGGGTCGTTGTGTTTAAGTGCCTAGTGGTAAGCTGTTGTTTGTTATATGGGCGCCGAACACTTTCGTCGACTCCAAACAATGGTAAACTATGCCATGAGTACCTTGAAACATATGGTTCACAAGTTGATAATACATTTTTAAATTGTTGGGTCATTGTGTTTAAATGCCTAGTGGTAAGCTGTTGTTTGTTATATGGGCGCCGAACACCTTCGTCGACTCCAAACAATGGTAACCTATGCCATGAGTACCTTGAAACATATGGTTCACAAGTTGATAAAACATTTTAAATTGTTGGGTCATTGTGTTTAAGTGCCTAGTGGTAAGCTGTTGTTTGTTATATGGGCGCCGAACACCTTTGTCGACTCCAAACAATGGTAAACTATGCCATGAGTACCTTGAAACATATGGTTCACAAGTTGATAATACATTTTTAAATTGTTGGGTCATTGTGTTTAGGTGCCTAGTGGTAAGCTGTTGTTTGTTATATGGGCGCCGAACACCTTCGTCGACTCCAAACAATGGTAAACTATGCCATGAGTACCTTGAAACATATGGTTCACAAGTTGATAATACATTTTTAAATTGTTGGGTCATTGTGTTTAGGTGCCTAGTGGTAAGCTGTTGTTTGTTATATGGGCGCCGAACACCTTCGTCGACTCCAAACAATGGTAAACTATGCCATGAGTACCTTGAAACATATGGTTCACAAGTTGATAATACATTTTTAAATTGTTGGGTCATTGTGTTTAGGTGCCTAGTGGTAAGCTGTTGTTTGTTATATGGGCGCCGAACACCTTCGTCGACTCCAAACAATGGTAAACTATGCCATGAGTACCTTGAAACATATGGTTCACAAGCTGATAATACATTTTAAATTGTTGGGTCGTTGTGTTTAAGTGCCTAGTGGTAAGCTGTTGTTTGTTATATGGGCGCCGAACACTTTCGTCGACTCCAAACAATGGTAAACTATGCCATGAGTACCTTGAAACATATGGTTCACAAGTTGATAATACATTTTTAAATTGTTGGGTCATTGTGTTTAAATGCCTAGTGGTAAGCTGTTGTTTGTTATATGGGCGCCGAACACCTTCGTCGACTCCAAACAATGGTAAACTATGCCATGAGTACCTTGAAACATATGGTTCACAAGTTGATAAAACATTTTAAATTGTTGGGTCATTGTGTTTAAGTGCCTAGTGGTAAGCTGTTGTTTGTTATATTGGCGCCGAACACCTTCGTCGACTCCAAACAATGGTAAACTATGCCATGAGTACCTTGAAACATATGGCTCACAAGTTGATAATACATTTTTAAATTGTTGGGTCATTGTGTTTAGGTGCCTAGTGGTAAGCTGTTGTTTGTTATATGGGCGCCGAACACCTTCGTCGACTCCAAACAATGGTAAACTATGCCATGAGTACCTTGAAACATATGGTTCAAACACAAACAATGGTGAACTATTCCATCCTAGAAATTTAAAATATTCAATCTTATATCTAAATTTGTAATAAAGACTTTCGATTATTTTATCTTTCTCTAATGAAACGCGTGTGTCTATTAAAGTTTTTGCTGTAACTTGATGAAGTATTCTAGTAACCTTTTTGGTTTGATCGGCAATGATCTTACTCACTCACTCACTCACTCACTCACTCACTCACTCACTCACTCACTCACTCACTCACTCACTCACTCACTCACTCACTCACCTGAAAGTACACCTCAACGTTGCCGATGAACTCCTTGGTAGCTTTCAGACCGTCACCCGTCAGTGCCTCTTTCATCTCCGCACTCACCATCTGCTCCACCACATTTACGTAGGGATCTCCGGGTGGAGTGACCACTTCGGCCAATGGATCCGAGGTTGGCGGAGGTGGAGTGGAGACTCCAACGGTGTCTGAAAAGAACTAGAGACCATTTGTTTCACCACATTCACGTAGGGATCTCAGGGTGGAGGGTCCACTCCGGGTGGAGGGTCCACTCCGGGTGGAGGGTCCACTCCGGGTGGAGGGTCCACTCCGGGTGGAGGGTCCACTCCGGGTGGAGGGTCCACTCCGGCCAAGGGATCCGAGGTTGGCGGAGCTGGAGTGGAGACTCCGTTGGTGTCTGGAAACAACTAGAGATTGCCAAACCGCTAGCGGACGAGAAGGGTAGGGAACAGTGGAATTCCCCCCTCTTTGGCGGTTTCAAAGAGTTAGGCTTGCTCCCTAAGGTGTAGGTGAAATGGCATGAAAACTGCGAATTCCCCCACTCTTTGACGAAATTCCCCTGAGTTGGGGAGATTAGCTCGTACGCCAGTGCGGCGGATCGTTGTTTTTTACTGGGGCTTCTTCTCTACTGAGGTCAACCTGGCACACTAATACCATTCAGAAAGCATTCAGAGTGGCCAGAGAGATGGAATGAACAGACTCACGATGGCAGAAACCGCAGAGCAACGTCTCAGGATCAGTGTCTCAAGTCAGGTTTCGAACCCAGGACCACCAGTTTCCAAGATTGGCGTCCTAACTAGTTTTCGTTCCTCACAACCGATGTAATTCTCATAACCTGCAACGGCTTCCGCCGTCTCCTCAACCGCATCGACGACTCCCCCAACAATGGAGCCTAAATTAGTATTTTTAATCTATTCAGAAAAAATCCTGATAATTAACTCAATGCTAAATGTAAATGCCATGTAGAATTGAAATCATTTTGACATGTCAAGTAACGAAAAAGTTCTCAAAAAATTTCACGCATCAGGACCAAACTCAAATTGTGCGCTCCAAAACGTTTTAGAGCAAGAACCAACGCTGATTAGGCTGCTTATGATAGCCTATCCAGGTTTCTTGCAAGCCAAAAAAGAATCTGGCAGCTGGCACGCATTTTGAATTAAAATCTGTTTTTCGAGTTTTTCGAATTTTTCGAGACAAAACATTTTTCACTCAACATTTGAACAAAAAAATAAACACTGCGTTTAAGTTTTGCGTAAAGGGTTCATAGC
>OZ038444.1:29935747-29968247 GCA_964036265.1 Daptonema setosum
TCCTGCTTTTTCACGATCAGACTATCTAAAATATAAGAATAAAAATTCCTTGTCTCATACTTTTTCACGATTGGACTTGATAGGATCGAACCATATTCGTTACTCCCCATGCCTTCAGGGCATTTTTAGTTGCTTGTCTTTTACTTTTTCATGTGTGAACAAATCACATATAAATTTTGTGGAAATGTCTCAGATCTTCGGTAAATGTGCATTTTCGAACATTGAGTTACAGAAAAAATGTTGAGAACAGGGATCGTTTGCGAGCCCCTTCAATTTTTTCTTATAGAAAAAGTCATTACATAATTGAAAGAATGATGTAAAAAACCCTGAATTAGTGATAATAAGAATTAAAAGCTGCCTTACGTTATCTAAAATAGATCGTTGAGGTTCTAGAGCAGTATATAAAATCAAAAATGAAACAATTTAAAATTTTCGTTGTTATTGATTTTTAGGGGTATTGAACTCAGAACCACCCGTTTAACATGCAGACGCACTATCCACTTGACTACCTTGACCAGAAGTAATATTTAAATTGGTTTCCATCATCAAACATAATTTCCAATCATAAATGTATCATCTAGTGTGAAAGTAACTTCAAAACATGACTATTATTTGGTTAGTTGTACTTACAGCTGACGCAATGTACCATGAGACCCTTGAAAAAATTCCTTCACTTTAAGACTGCTTAAAATAACGGTTTTGACGTGTTTTAATAATAATGGTACATGTCTATAAATGACAAAAAAATTACTTCGAAAAAAATTTTGTTCAGTTTCTCTTCATTTTTGCAGTTTTTGACAGATTATAAAAATTTATTTTGTGGTCCTGATCAAGTTTTAAAATCATAATTTATTTGAAATATATTCCCTCTAAACATTCTGTTAAAATCAAGTGTGTCATGTCTCTGTATAAAAAAATAATTTGGAATCCAATGTGGCAGCAACAGCGTAAATGAGCGAACTTTAATTTTTACCGTTTTTGGCGGCCCGTAATTTTTTTTGAAGATAGCTGAGCAAATCATATTTTCTGTATTGAATAAAACTTCAGTCTTTCCAAACATCCTATCAATACGAAGGACTTCAATATTTTAGACTTGACAATAATCTGAGTTTCAAATAAGCAAAAATCGTCAACAAGGTCGAAATTTTTAATTATCTGTTTTTCGGGTTTTACAGAAAGTACAATGGGTTTACCAAAAAATGAGTCGAAATGAGGTAATAATGAAAATAGATTCCGCGTCGAATGAGCACATTTTGAGGATCATTCGGACTCTAACCATACCTGTAATTTAGCTTTCCTGAAAAATGTCACAAATTTTTTTCTCTATGTACCCCCTTGCCACTTTTGCGTGTTTTATGATAATGAAAAGTTAGATAGCGGAGCATACTAACATATGTGTCGTATACATTCAGTGAAAATTTCAGTTTGATCGAATCATTCTATCGCTCATACAACAATTCTTTCTCCATTTTGCCTGCGATTTTTGACATTTTTTCAATAAAACTCCCTAAAAATGGTGCAAATACTATTCCGATCTGCGGGACAGTTTGATAATCGTTTTCTATGCTGCAAATTGACCTAGGTACCAAATTTCAGCTTTATCGGTTCGGCCCAACTTGCTGACAGCGTTTTTGCGGAGAAAAAAAAACGGAAAATCGCATTTTCATCATTTTCGGACCTGAAAAATGAAAATTGATCCCTACCGGGTTAAAAATAGCCAAACAGACGTAGAATCGCACGAGAAAACCGATAAAACAGACTAGAAGTTGATACGATAAGGCTAGATCGAGATACCCGCAAAAAAGCTTATCTTAATCGAACCATATTAAGGGAACGGCCTAGCGGCCGTCCCTTGATACCTGTTGATTACAAGAAACCCTGATGAAACTATAAAATAACCTGATCCTGATGTGACCCACATCACATCCCGTTTGCATATGCCAGGAAATCTGAGCCCGAGGTTTGATCGATGTTACGAGCTATCGTTGGGTACGTTTTGGCATGTCAGTACTCAGTACCATGGCTTGCTCATATCATGCATATTAAATGGATGTAAACATACCATGGAAGGTACATACATACAATCAAATAAGCCATGTTATTAGATACGTAGTAAAGTGGAATTGATTTTCTTATTAGTTATAATTATTATAATTTTTCTGGCTAGTTTCACCAGTTTTTTGTTTTGAAAAATGTATGTGATTATGTTAAGAACATGTATAAAATATGTATGATGTACAAGTTTGTGGACCTACATGGATGTAGGTTTGTGTGCAGGTCAAATACAAATAATGTTATCAGGTATGTAGGGAAGTACATAGTATTGAATTCATTTTTATTGCGAATTATATTCACATGTTGTACATTGTATGAATGTTACATATGTATACAGGTCAAACATTTCATGTTATTAGTTAAGTGGCCATTTTTTCCTTAGCATATGATCTCCTCTCCTTCAAAGTAACTTGGATCAAACTTTTTGCTTATTTTACCTGTGCCGAAGAAGATAAATTTAACAGTGAACAAAAAATATGCAAAAATAGTGAAAATTTCTGCTTCCACAGGATTTTGTGTTAGTTCATTTATATTTAGAATGAATTTTCCTATACATTTAGGAAATGAATACCAATCATCCTAGTTCGTTTATCGTATGAAAATTGCTATACGCTTTTTTCTGTTGGTCCTTCCTTAGGGACCAATAAATCGAACGGCGCCGTGCCTTTTTCATTCGGGTGCTGTTTGTTTAGCTGACCTATTTTTAGTTTTTGTTGTTGTTGTTGTTGTTGTTGTTGTTGTTGTTGTATTATTCGTCGTTGTTGTTGTTGTTGTTGTTGTTGTTGTATTATTCGTCGTTGTTGTGGTTTGTTGTTGTTGTTTTTGTTGTTGTTCCTGTTTTCATTATTTTTGTTGTCGTAGCTGCTGCTGCTGCTGCTTTTGTTGTTGTTGTTGTTGTTGTTGTTGTTGTTGTTGTTGTTCCTGTTTTCATCATATTGTTGTCACAGCCGTTGTTGTTGTTTTGAATATTTCACAGCTTCAAAATGGTTCCCAATTATATGTTACTCTTGGTTTACTCATCTGCCCCCCTACATAGTTAGAACCATGATCTATGTAGCCTAGAATTAAGGAGTAAGCAACTTTCCGTCTGCAACCGTTCAACCTGTTTTTGCACTGCACTTTAACCAGGCGAGGATGTTTCGGTTTTCATGTGTCGCTATGTTACATACATGTCCGTCCATGTTCAATATTCTGTCTATAACACCTTGTACATATATTCCTGGAAATAAGACATTCATACATTTGGGACCTGTATGCCATGGAAGCTCATATGACACGTTTTTTATTGGCACCTTTTTATTACTGAATACGACACGGCGCCACTAGCGGACGAGAAGGGGTGGAAAAAGTGGGATTCCCTTATCTTTGGCGTTTTCAAAAAGTTTGATCAGTTTCCTGGCGTTTTCAAAAAGTTTAATCTGTTCCCTAAGGTGTAGTGTAGATTAACATTAAATGGACTGAAAACTTAAATTCCCCCCCTCTTTGAAATAATTCATCTCCCTTTGGAATATTTGCTTGTCCGCCAGTGCAAGGCACAAGAATATCAGAAGGGAGCGATTCGATGTGAAAAGCTACTGAAACGTCAAATTGTTCTTTCCAGCCTGTAAATTTCTGAACTCGGAGGCCGAGGAAGTGGTCAACTCAAAGTTGTTATATCTTGGGGAGGAGGGGTAGATATTAACCTGAACTACCCTCGAAGGGGGTATAATATACCTAGCTATATTATAATATATTATACCTATATATTATAATATATTACACCTTATAGCTACCTATATATTATATTATACTTATACCTATAGTATAATATACCTAATATAGCTATATTATAGCCCTATCCCTGATGTAGATAGAAAGGGTCGAAAGTCCCACAATTCCAAACTTTGAATCTAAGCAAATCCATTCTTGAACTGACTGTGAATGCGATTTTATTTCAATATCTCTGTACATGTACCTGTCCATGCGACCGTCCAATATTCCGTCCACAACCTGGACATTTCCGGTACATATGCATGTATGTATGTACGTATGTATGTATCTACGTAATATGTATTTATACGAATTGTTTCAAATAATATTATACCTACATAGATATACATATGTATGAACATACACATCTCACGTGTACTACATGCGGACAAGAAGGGGTGGGGAAAAGTGGAATTCCCCCTCTTTGGCGTTTTCAAAAAGTTGAATTGTTCCCTCTAAGTTGTAGGTAAAACGGTCTGAAACCTGCTGATTCCCCCTCTTTGACGAAATTCCCCTCCCTTTGAAACATTAGCTCGTCCGCCAATGGGACGCGGGAAGACCGCAAAGTGTATTTACCCCCCCCCCCCCCCCGTGGCTGTTTCAAAGAGTAGAACTTGTTCCTTTACGACTTACGTGTTGGTAAGTTTGCTTGCATCAAAGTAGCTTACTCCCCCTCTTTGGAATAATTCCTCTCTTTCGAGGATTGGCTCGTCCGCCACTACCTTGGCGGACGAGCTGATTCTCCAATTCTCCAAAGGGAGGGGAATTTTGTCAAAGAGCGGAGAATTAGCAGTTTTCAGGCCATTTTAACTACACCTTAGGAAACAAGTTCTACTTTTGAAAAACCCCAGAGAGGGGGGAATTCCACTTTTCCCTCCCCTTCTCGTCCGCCACTACCTTGGCGTGACCGATATTTGAGCTATAACCTGAGCGCACTGGCGGATGAGCTAATTCTCCGAAAGGAGGGGAAAATTAATAAAGAGGGGAAAATTAGCTGAAATTCGGTTTTTCAACCTACACCTCAATGAACAAACTCTGCTTTTTGAAAATGACAAAGAAGGGGGAATTTCACTTTTCCCACCCTTTCTCGTCCGCTAGTGCCTGAGCGTTTCCGGTACATACCATATTGGCTCATGTCACATGGTTCCACTCACTATTCATGTGTATGTAGCATTAGCGGACGAGAAGCGGAGGGAAAAGTGGAATTCCCCCCTCTTTGGTAACTTCAAAAAGTAGGATTTGTTCCCTAAGGTGTAGGTTAAATGGCCTAAAAACTGCCAATTCCCCCTCTTTGAGGAAATTTCCCTCCCTTTGGAGGATTAGCTCGTCCGCCCGTGAGTGTATGTAGTTCCTTTCAAAGTAAGGCATAGGAAAGGATCATTGAACGAAATATTTTCTTAAACAACTCTTATCCTAAGATTTAATTTCTGTTTGCCAAACTTTTGAAATCCCGTTGTTTCAGACGGGAAATTTGCCTGTCCCTGGGGAATTTTGTCTGTCATCCGCTGAGTTCATATATTAGCAATAAAACGCGCGCCCTTTCCCCAATGCAAGTGTGTCAGGTCTTTTTGCATTGGTTGACCATACATACATACGTACATACGTATAGCTTGATCGGAAGATACTAATATTTTTCTCGTAAAACCCTCACCCTAGCACCTTCTATGCAAAAAAAACTATGTTTTCTCAATTCAAAAAAAACGCACGGCTCTCAAAGTTTGTATGTATTTTTTCACATTTTGCAGAGTCTGGTTTACGATCCAGCTACAAAATATGTTGGCTGTCAGTGTTATGTATTGTACTGTATATGTAAAATTATGTTATGTCACAGGCCTGCCATGATGAAATGTTGTTTATTCTGGAAGGTTCTGATGAAACATGTAGTTGTTTCTACCACCACACTCTTTCAAGCGCGTTGTTCTGATGAAAACCATAATTATCTCAGTGTTTTAGTTTTAGTTTCCTAGATCATTTGTTCTCCTTTACATATTTTTGCCATCTCTAATTCTTTTTACTATCCCCTTTCCTCTTCTGTAATGGTTTACAAAAATTTCGTTTCTGAAAAGTTCACATCGGCTCAGTTCTCTGTATATTAGCTTGCAAAATATAATCATATCAAACATGAACCGAAATAATCATTTATCCATTTAATTTTAGGCATGTAGATACATCAGTTGCTACCTCTTATTGATTCGTTAGAATGGAACGGTTCTCCTATTAGTTGTCAGTGGCTTCACTGGCGGACGAGCAAAACCCTCAAAGGGAGGGGAATTTCGCCAAAGAGGGGGTATCTTGTTGAAATTTGGTCATTTTACCTACACCTTAAGGAACAAACTTCGCTTTTTGAAACAACCAAAGAGGGGGGAATTCCACTTTTCCCTCCCATTCTCGTCCGCTAGTGAGTGGCTTGTTGGCTTGCCTGACTCGATATAGCTTGGTCAATCCATCTTGTAACTATAGCTTGTTCAAGATAGTTTGAATTATTTTAAATTATAAAAATTAATTAAGCTCCTTGTTTTTATGTTGTCTGCATGTGATGTAAAGAAAAATTTTTAAAAGTGTGGTTGGGCGCCAAAAAATTGATTTGAATTCAAATTGCGCGCCAAAAAATTTGAGTTACAAGATATCCTGATAAGCTATATAGCATTTTCCAATAATTAAGGATACTGAATTTGAAAGCGCGCCAATTTTATCCGTGATTCGTAAAACGATAACGTTACGAAACGGCATTGGCGGACGAGCTAAATTCCCAAAGGGATGGGAATTTCGTCAAAGAGGGTTGAATTGGCAGTTTTCAGGTCCATTTACCTACACCTTAGAGAACAAATTCTCCTTTCGAAATCGCCAAAGAGGGGGGAATTCCACTTTTCCCACCCGTTCTCGTCCGCTTGTGCGAAACGGTAAATGAGCTATATGGGCTGGTTATCTGTGGGTTATCATGCAAACTCATTATTTATGGAGGACAAATTATGAAATCTCATGCATGTTCCATGAATCGTGTCAGAATGAAAAACATGCAAGGTTTTTTTCTAGAATGTAAGAGCCTGATCAGCGAATCTTGTTACGTTAAAAAAAATTATAAACATTGAATAAATTCGAATAGCATGAAACATTGAATCAGCTATTTGGGTTGGGTTAGGGTATCTGTGGGTTATCATGCAAACGCAATATTTATGGATGACAAATTATAAATTATGAAATCTCATGCATGTTCCATGGATCGTGTCAGAATAAAAAAAACACTTGCGATATTTTTTTAGAATGTTAGAGCCTGGTCAGCGAATCTTGTTACGTAAAAAAATTATAAACATTGAATAAATTCGAATAGCATGAAACATTGAATCAGCTATATGTACATAGTAGGTATGAATGTATACGAATATGTACCTAATATGAATAGGTACCTGTGGTGTAGCGGTTAGCACGTCCGTGTACTGAACGGAAGGTCGTGGTTTCGAATCCTACCAGGATACTTGAAATTTTTCAGTTTCTTGGTAGGACTAGAATTCGTTTACTAATATGGGTTGGGTTAGGGTATCTGTGGGTTATCATGCAAACTCATTATTTATGGATGACAAATTATGAAATCTCATTCATGTTCAATGATTATGATTGATGTCATAAAAAATAAAACTTTTTATAGATGTAAAAACGAAAATATACTCAGGTTATAGGTTGGTCAGGGTAGCTTGTTACTTTTTTTACGTAATTTGTTTCAGAAAAACTTTAACAAAAACTTTTCGATGTACAAGAAATTCAGAATAAGCTACATATAGGGGTTGGTAATCTGAAGTTTATCATGCGATAAACGAACTCCTTATTTATGGCAATTGGCAAATTATGAAATCTCATGTCTGTTCCATGAATGATGTCATAATTGAAGAAAAATGCAAGGTAGATTTCATAACTAAAATATACTCAATTATAACTTGTTGGTCAGAGTATGTAGTAATCTTTTTTCTCAAATAATTTTTTCCTTCATTTGTTCCAGTAAAAACATCAACAAAAACCCTCTTTGTAACAAGAAACCCTGGATAGGCTATACAGTATGTGTAATGCAGCTACTGTATTTTTATAATCATGGCTATTGTTGTTTTATTATCCCATGATGCTTTTGTTATATTCATTGCTGCAATTTACTTGTGGACCATTGTTATACAGGAGTAGTTGTTTACCTACATACGTACATACTGTTTTGGAAGTACGTATGTTGTTTTGGGTTCTACGTGACTAACGTTTATTTGTGCAGTTGGGTGTTCCTATGCCTACACAAAGCTTATTCGTGGGCATGGATTGACATATGAAAAATAAGCTGATTTTTTTTAATTTTTCTTCTTTTTTTCAAGGAAGGAAATTTTTTTTCCCACAAACGCACACCCAACCCAAATGTATTTTTTCATATGGTAAACCATGGTTGTTCACCACAATATAAGACAGTTCCAGCAGCCAAGTAAGACATAAATTGCTCACGCAGCTCATTTGTGCCTGACAATTTCCATAATTTTCACGTAAAAAGAAATTGAAATCATGTTTTTTTTTGTTTTTTTGTTGTCAGTTCATGTGTGCGCATAAAAATTTCCGAGAATTTTTTACACCTGATATTTGTTTTTACAACATAGAACGTTGCGTAAATTCGGGAACATCATGTGTATGAAAATAATTTCCTAATAGCAAGAAACCCTAACCAAATTTTATGTACATATTGTTTTGGAAAAGTGCTGTTTTATACATGACGTGTCTCTCATTATTTGAACAGTTGTTGTTCCTGCCTAAACACAGCTTGTTCGTGCGCATTATAATTTTAAGGAAATTTTGGACATAATATTCGGGTAAAATACAAATTTTGGCGTAAATGTGGTAACAGGTTAATAAAAATAAATTTATATAGTAAAAAACAATAACCAAATTATAAGTACATATTGTTTCAAAAAAATCTCTCTTTATTTGTGCAGTTGGTGTTCCTATGCCTACACAAAGCTTATTCGTGTGCATGCACAACGGTTACAGCAGTTGTCGTTTAGTTCAGTTATCCACATCAGGCTAAATTTGTGGAACAATTTTAATTTCTGTGTTTTTTGTGTTTATAGGGTGCTCTCAGAGTTAAAAGAACTGAAAAAAAAACAGAGGAAAATAAGAAATTTGTAAATTTACCTGAAAGAAAGTCTACATATTTGCTCTTGAAGATCTAAAAAATTTCTATTTCCTCTCCCACTTCTTTTTATTTTATTTTCGACTCTGAAAGCACGCTAGGAGAATTGGACAAATTGCTCGCATGGGGATAATTCTACAAACTCATACTGAATGCATTGACCATGCAATTTTGTTGTTATTGCATTATTCTTATTATTGTTTATCACATGACTTTCGTGATGACGATCAAAAGAACATGTCAATACTTTCGTAATCAAATCCGCAAATGACAACCGTTTATTAATTATTGTCAGGTCTGTTATTGTACTCTAGGTGGACAGTATTTTTATTGAGTACTTACTTATCAACAACTCACGGAACCACTAGCGGACGAGAAGAGGTGGGAAAAGTGGAATTCCCCCTCTTTGGCGTTTTTTATATAAGTTGTTTATTAAGGTGTAGGTTAAACTGCTTCAAAACTGTTAATCCCCCCCTCTTTGAAAGAATTCCCCCTCCCATCGGAGGTTTGAATCGTCCGCTAGTGCGTGGAACAAAAGTTCAACGAGTATGATTGCATGCTGCTGGCGAAATCGTAGCTTATCCAAGTCCATTTCCTCACCGGCTGCCAATCCTCCGAAGTCTGAAGGGAGGAAAAAATTTCCCAAAGAGCAAATTTCCCCATTGGCAGTTTTTGAGGCAGTTTCACCTAAAAATAAAATATTATGCTTTTCGGAACTGCCTAAGAGCAGGGGCATTCCACTTTTTCATTCTTCCTTTGTCAGTTAGTGCGATGACTCATGCATGCATTGTACATTGTAAAAAGTGGGTCAACAACATATGGCAGCTGTTGATCACATGCCCTCTGAAACAAACAGCATTCATTCCATGCAAGTTCTGCTGAGTAGCATGTTATTTATTGTAAACTGTTAATAACAGAAACAACTGTTTGACAGTGTTAAGTGTTTGAATGTTTCATTCATTTTCAAATGCAATCAGATTCGGTCTGTAGTGGTCAACATATGGATATCTCTTTATAGAAAATTATTTTTATGGAGCAGATTTTCTTTTGAAAATTTTGAACCTTCGCCAAAAGTTGCTTTCATTTTCAAATTGTACGAAAAAAAACGTTTCTGAGTAGCAATAAATTCAAATCATTTATACGGACCAGAAGCGGAGGGAAAAGTGGAATTCCCCTTCTTTGGCCGTTTAAAAAAGTAGAGTTTGTTCCTCAAGGTGTAGGTAAATGGCCTGAAAACTGTCCCCTCTTAACGAAACTTCCCTCCCTTTGGAGGATTAGCTTGGCCGCCAGTGACTGTATGTATAGGCCTCGTCGTAATTGGTTATAAGAAAATCCAAAATGTGGCACAGAAAATTATTTACTTGAGAATCCGGTTCTGGACTTGAGAATCTGGTTCTAAGAAATTTTAAAATGTGGCACGAAAAATTCATTGCTTGAGAATCCGGTTCTGGACTTGAGAATCTGGTTCTGGCCATGCCATGTGTTCTCTTCTCGCAGTTTTTAACCATCACCAACCAGTTTTTACCCATGTAAGTGAGCGCGCATTTAAATTCAGTTCTCTAATCTATTGAAATTGCTATACTGAATCTAACTTCCCGGTTCGACTAATTCCACATATACATATATATTTAGTTTGTTTCCTGATTCTACGCTAGAAAACACTAGAATTTTCCCGTTTCCCGCTTCCCACATTATTTATTATTCCCCGTGCACCCAATTAGGGAAATATTCAACACTATTTGATACTAAAGCAGCTATGTTTTTATTTTATGGTTTGTTCCGTTCAATATCGTTCATTAACTAAACGTTGTAAACTGTGAAAGCGCCTCCTGCTTGCATTATTCTCAATTGATTAGAAATTAGGAGTTTAAAATTAGCCATTTTTCACTTCCCTGTGTGTGAGTTTTTGGAGGCACTCTTTTAAATTGATTGAATTTGTTGGCCGAAGACGGTCGTTCCTACATTCATGTAAACTTATCATTCCCAAATTTTCACCGAGTTCTTCTTCGATTTCAGAAATCATAATTCACAAGGATGGCATTAGAGGTACTTAGAAACGGGAAAAATTGAATTTCTCCCTCTGTGGTTGCCATAGGTGTTGGTAGGTAAAATGGCCTGAAAACTGCAAGTTCCCCCTCTCTCTTTGACGAATTTCCCCTCCCTTTGGAGGATTGGCTATCATGATATCATGACCTATAAATAATAGTCGATGATTCTTCTCACTGTTCTAATTGCTTATGATTCAGTTTTCTAACTGATTGAGTTTGCCACATCGATATATTTTGTATTTATTTGTTATTATAGTTATATTATAGTTCAGAAATAATTGTTATTCAAAAACAGTATTCCAAAAAATGGCATTAGAAATTCTGCGGAACACGTTGCTACGCACCATACCACCCGATACAATGACCAAGTCACTGAATGCCACGTTGAATCATGAAATGGCATTGGTACAGAATGAGACGCTCGTTGATGGTTATTCATCATTGAATTGGAGGATTGACACGCTTGCTCACTCACTTACTCACTCACTCACTTACTCACTAACTCACTGTCTAACTCACTCACTCACTCACTCACTCACTCACTCACTCACTCACTCACTCACTCACTCACTCACTTAACTCACTCACTCGCTCACTCACTCGCTCACTCGCTCACTCGCTCACTCACTCAGGTCCTTACTCACTCTTTGACTCACTCACTCACTTACTCACTCACTCACTCACTCACTCACACTCACTCACTAAACTCACTCACCTCCTCACTCAGGTCCTCACTCCTCCACCTCCTCACCATCTCCACCCACCACCAGCACCTCAATCAGCAGTACAATCGCTTCGATTATCTCAAAGATGTACATTCCCCTTTCGCCTGACGATTCTGGCGCCAGTTCAAATTTTGGCGGCAGGGTTCCGATTCCCACTCAGAACACCCCGCATGCGGCTGGATCATTTATGGCGACCGCCTTTCTGACCATCGTTGCTCTGGTGATTCTGATGTTACTGTTCAGCATACTGTGGTCGAGGAGGAAGCGGTCAGTCAGTCAGTCAGTCAGTTATTCAGTCTGCCAGTCAGTCTAGGTAGTCAGATTGAGTAAGAAAATTCCATTGTTTCAGTAAACCTTTCAGTCACTCACTCACCCACACACTCACTCACCCACGCACTCACTCACTCGCTCACTCACTCACTCACTCACTCACTCACTCACTCACTCACTCACTCACTCACTCACTCACTCACTCACTTACAGTGGTTACGGTATACTCGGTCTATCGGCCGGTTGCAACGTCGATGATCGACTTCATGTGGGACAGACGGGAAATCCGGTTAATAACCGGTTATTTGGGCGATGGCCGAATTCCACGACTTCGGCGAGTCAGGTGTCGTTGATTAGCAGTCATGCCAATCAGCACTTCAATGGACGAACGGTTGGTCAGACAATGTTGTTGTTATTGTTGTTGTTGTTATTGTTATTGTTGTAGTTGTAGTTGTTGTAGTTGTTGTTGTTGTATTAGTTAGTCGTTAAGTTATTCATTCAGTCAGTGCTAGTTAGTTAGTCAGGTCTCGTTGATTAGCAGTCATGCCAATCAGCACTTTAATGGACGAACGGTGAGTGAGTGAGTGAGTCATTCAGACAGTTACTCGCTCAATTACTACCCAACTCAATCACTTATCCACTCAGTCACTCACTCACTCACTTACTCACTCACTCACTCACTCACTCACTCACCATATCAGATGCCACCATTCGATCCGTCCACGGTCGGGTATCGCGGAGGTGGCAATGGTGCCGGCAATGGTACACTTGGAGGCGATGTCGATGCATCGGCCGTCCAGATGGAAACTCAACAACAGTACTGGGAACGACGACTATTTGAGTTGGATGACGATGATTCTGCCGTGTATAGACCCACGTCTACCTTGGCTTGTGAGCCGGTGAGTGAGTGAGTGAGTGAGTGAGTGAGTGAGTGAGTGAGTGAGTGAGTGAGTGAGTGAGTGAGTGAGTGAGTGAGTGAGTGAGTGAGTTGTGAGTGAGTGAGTTGGTGAGTGAGTGAGTGAGTGAGTGAGTGAGTGAGTGAGTGAGTGAGTGAGTGAGTAAGTGAGTGAGTGAGTGAGTGAGTGAGTGCAGTGAGTGAGTGAGTGAGTGAGTTAGTGAATGAATGAATGACTGAATGCAGTTAGTAAGTGAGTGAGTGATTGCAGTGGGTTAGTGAGTGAGTGAGTAGAAACGGTAGTTTTTTCAGGACGACAAGGCCGCACCCGTTCGACTGCAGTTCACGAATTCGCGAATTTGAGTTTTTGAATTGGCGCCATTTTATATTATTTCATTTTTCATTTTCTTTAGTTAAGTTTTGCACATTGTTTGTGATTTCTTGCAGCCATCATTCCGTTTGCTTCTACCGCGGTACTTGTATTGGATTCACATTCCATTATTTCCATTCAACGTTGCTTTCATTGAATTATGGTGTTTATAGTGTTCCAATTCTAAAATATAGTCTCTTCAGGGCTCCTTGTGACTCGATTTTTTTTGGCGCGCAGTTTAAATTCAAATCCACTTCGAAGTTTTCGAGAAAGCTTTATTTCAGAGGAAATTTGGTTAATGTACGAACATTGCACTGAATTGAACATTACGTTCGTATAGTCCATCCACCATCCTAGGTTTATTATTACTCACAAAAGCTTTTGGCGCGCAATTTAAATTCAAACTGATTTTGGCGCGCGTTCAAATTTTCGAGAAAAAATCCCATTCTCATAATTCACTTGGATAACTTACGAACTTTGCGCTCGGTTCATTGTAGTTGTGCGTAACGAATCCATGAAAGTAATTTTTTGGATAGCAAGAAACCCTAACCAAGCTATAGCGGATCCATAAAAATAGTTTTTGATAACACGATATTTTGACCAAGCTATAGTCTGGCCTGAAAATCTCTAAAATTTGTTTTTCTAACACCGTTTTTCTGAGAATTTCTGAAAAAAGTGTTTTTTTGCTCTTGAGAATTTCTCAAAGCCATTCTATAGTCTATAAATTACCGTTGTATTACCGTTATAATTATATTCGATAAAAAATTGTATATTTTACTTTTGTATCTTATGTTTAATGTTTTTTTCATACTGTGTTTTTTACTCTGGTCATCTTGTTTGTTCTCGTTCATGTGATTCCAATTATTTAGCATTCCTATGTACAGGGTGGGCCAAAAAAAACGATCACACTTTGATCTGACTTGTACATAGGTGGCTGTGTCTAATATTTTGGCTTGTCATTTTCAACATATATTAAAACAAATTAACTTAGTTTTCCTGAAGTTTTCAACACGATAATCGGATTAAAGCAAAAGTTGTGCACGGGCATCTCGAAAAACATCTCGCGCATTTTTACAACGGCTTATAATGTCACTTAATTAAGATTTTTATCAACTGTTGACAATAATTGTTAATAAAAGCTATGAAAACTGTCAAATACAACATATGATAGAACTAAAACTTATTTAGTTAAGACAAAAAATTTGAAAACACGCTTTAAATGGGTCAAACTGTAGTAAAACCGACTTTTTCACTCTTTCATCTAAATTTTTCACCCAAAATTTTCACTCAATTTCATCAAAACTCAATTTTTTTTTATGAAACTCATATTTCCAGGCGGGAAAAAGTTAACTGCAATGAAAAATTGCCCAAAACAACAGAAGTCCATGTTTCAGTGACATATCTCATCGTAGGGACAAGTCATCGTATATGGCTGTGTATGGCTGTTGTAAAAGCGAGCGAGCAACTTTTTCAGTCAAAAGTGCACAAATCTCTCAAACCCGAACTGATCCTAACGAAATTCTTGATAGAACTAAGTTTGTATGTTGTTAACATCTATTGAAAACGACAAGCTTAAATAATCAAAACAGCCACCTCTATATCAGATCAAAGCTTGGTCGTTTTTTTTGGCCCACCCTGTAGTTAATTACGAGAATTCAAATGCGCGCCCTTTTCCTGATGGTTTTTACAATCATAGCCTAATCTGGGGTCCTTGTTTTATAGCCTATCCAGGGTTTCTTGTTAGTCAAACACATTTTGGCGCGCAATTTAAATTCGAATCTGTTTTTGGCGCGCTTTCAAAATTTCGATAAATAAATAATTTTTCACTTTACATTTGGACAACATACGAAAATTGCACCCAATGCATGGCATACTTGCCCAACCGGCTCGCAAAATTAATTTTTTATAACAATAAACTCTGACCGAGTTAAAGGCTGTCCAAGGTTTTTCTTGTTACTGAGAAAATTTTTGGCGCGCAGTTTGAATTCGACGCACGTAAAAATTCGATTCAACATCTTTTTTTTTCTTTGGTACTGCGAAAATCTCGTCAATCGTGTGTTTACTCATTTATGGTGAAAATTTGCATATTTTTTTTGATTTATTGGGTTAATGCGTACAAATTTGACTAAATTTCGTGCTTATGTTTTTCATAAATATTATTCTGATTTTTATTGGCGGCTAAGTCATCATTCACCAAATGTTCTCTTGATTTTCCTGCGTTTCAATTTATATACCACACACTACACAATATTTTTTTCGATAAAATTCCATGTTTACTAAAAAAAATTATGAGAAGGTTATAACGCTACGTTTTCAGAGAAAGCAATTTTCGTTCAAAATTGTTCGAATTTTAGATGTTTGAAAATAACAATGCTATTTTTGAGTAAGCATGGTTAGTTATGTCCAATAGATCATTGTTTGTGAAAATGATTATGGTATTATGGCACTGGCAGATGAGGAGGGAATTTTCCCAAAGAGGAGGGAATCGGCGGAAATTAGGCAAATTTACCTACACCTTAAAGAACAAACTATAGTTTTTGAAACCATCAAAGAGAGGGGGAATTCCACTTTTCCCTCCCCTTCTCGTTCGCTAGTGGTTTGGGCTTCTTCTAGTTTTGTTGGTTCGTGCAATAATCTAATGTTTTTTGTTAATTTTCTATTTATTACTCATTTAACCCTTATGTACCTTGTGATTATTCAACCTAATGAAAAGTGACCAACCTTGTAAATTTATTGTAATTGGCTTTATTATTATTTGTTGAACTGTAATTAATTCAGTGCAATAATACTTTGACCTTTTGCCTTAACAAAAATTTTACTAACACCCGCCAGAAAGAAATGTCATTAGGATGACGTTAAAATTTTGGTTCACTAGTAAACGAAATTAGCTAAATCGTTGAGTGATCTTTCTCGAAATAAATTTACAGAAAAATATTGAGATTTTTTTCACTTTTTTGATATTTAACTGAAATTTCTAGTTTCCCTGCAGTATGCAACGGCGTCTCCTCCAGTCATTAATACGGCGACCGTCCAGCCCGTTTTCCCACGCTATTCGAACAGTGAATACACCATCCTCAACAGCAACAACGAACTCAACAACAACATCCAACTCAACAACAAAAATAACACCAATTTCAACAGCAACACCATCCATAAAAACAACAACATCAAACTCAACAACAACACCGTCCGCAACAACATCAACAACAGATCCAACATCCTCAACAATAACTATAATAACACCTTTCTCAACATCAACAACAACAACAACAGTTGATGACGAAGACGATATTCCCTTACCAGATTTGGTCCAATGCTGCGGCACCGGGTGTCCCAATTGTGTATGGATTAAATACACGGAAGAATTATGCGAAAAAGCGCTAAGTTCCGCCCAAACGCTTTCCCAGTTGGACAAAATTATCAAAAAAGCCAAAACTGATATCCAGGATTTGAATGTGCGCACGGTGGTGATTATGGAACTGCAGCGCGTGCGTCGGATGATGAAAGAAGAGCAAAAATGAGCGATTTTGTGATTTTTTAGTGAAACGGCAAAAACGAGCGATTTTGTGATTTTCTGTGAAAAAGTGAAAATGATCATTCTCGTGTTCAGTAATTGTTTTGTCAAAATCGCTAAGTTCCGCCCAAACGCTTTCCCAGTTGGACAAAATTATCGGAAAAGCCAAAACTGATATCCAGGATTTGAATGTGCGCATTGTGGTGATTATGGAACTGCAGCGCGTGCGTCGAATGATGAAAGAAGAGCAAAAATGAGCGATTTTGTGATTTTTTAGTGAAACGGCAAAAACGAGCGATTTTGTGATTTTCTGTGAAAAAGTGAAAATGATCATTCTTGTGTTTAGTGATTGTTTTGTCAAAATCGAAAAATTCTGCCCAAACGCTGTCACAGTTGGACAGAATTATCAAAAAAGCCAAAACTGATATCCAGGATTCGAATGGGATTTTGGTGGTTAATGAACTGCAGCGCGTGCGTCGGATGATGGTGGAGGAGCGAAATTTATCGATTTTGTGATTTTCTGTAATATAACCCAAAATAATCTTTTTTGTGGAAACTTTTGTTTTGTGCTTTTAATCGCGAAATTCTTCCACACTTATAGAAGAAGCCAAAACTAATGTCCAGGATTAGTGGTTTCATTTATGAACAGTGCCAAAAATAGGTCATTATTGTAATGTAATGTGGCGAGCAGTATTAATTCGTTTTCAGCTATGTTTTATTTGTAGTTTTTAATTTAATTCAAAAAATCAAATTTATTCAGTTGTTATGCCATAATAGCAAAGTAGGATACCAAGTCACATAGTGAAATAACGGTCATCCGATTTACAATGAATATCACTGATCATCAACAACGTTCTTGAATGCGCTGTATCTCAACCCGGGGCTCGAACCAGAAACGTCGGCGAGCAAGGCCGGCGCCTTAACCACTTGACGAGGGAATTTATGTACATACATAGTCCAGCTCTTTTACTGATCATGTTAACTGTAAATCATCATTTGCTCAAATATCTAGTATGTATAGAGGTTTTCCTAAATAAAAGATTTTTCATACCGCTCGAAACTTGACTCACCCGTTTTTAAAAAAAGACTGACTGACCAACTAACTGATTTGTCACATTTTATTCGCATCAGCATTTTCTGTACACGACAGATAATTTAAAAAGACGACAACGTTTATCACAGGAAAAATTAACAGAAAAACTCGAAAACAAATTGAAAGACGATAAAAGATACATAAAAAAAACCTGTACAAAAAGATGATTATGTTTGCATCACAAAGGCGTTAAGACGTATCACAAATTGAGCGGATATACCTCATTTAAAAGAGAGAAAAATAATCGCTGACCCCATATCGTTTTTATCGGATTCCTTCTTATTCCGTACTTTTTCAATAATCTGATTTTCTATTGCACTCTCAATATGAACATGAATATGACTGTGTGAATTATCCATTAGGAAATATCAATTAATCTCCCGAGTTCAGAATTTTGACTATATTATCTGCTTCAACACGTGATCAAAAACGTGAAAAAATGTATTTTACAAAAAAAAAAATTCCTAATATTATTTTCAAGCAACTAGTATCCTGAAAAATGAAAAAATCTACGCTTCCACTATCTCACTTAACTTGAGAGCGTCCACCTGCACGAGTAAATCCGAATATCATTTTCATGTAATTAGAATCCTGAAAAATAAAAAATCTACGCTTTCACGATTTCGCTTTCCTTCAACGCGTCCAATATCATTTTCAAAAGAGATAAAAATTGTGAAAAGGAAAAAATCTACGCTTTCACTATCTCGCTTTCTTTCAGTGCGTCAACTTGCGCCAGTAATCGTTCGCGATTCGATTTTATCTTACAGGCGGGTTCGGGTGTCGATGATTTATTCGTCGGGTTCAGCGGATCCAAAACGGGTGTTTTCCAAAGTTTGATCTCATCAATGCCGCACCCGCCCTGATTTTCGCTGTTCTCCGCGTTCACACAGTTGAAGGTGATCTGTGAGTGAGTTAGTGAGTGAGTACAGTGAGCGAGTGAGTGAGTGAGTCAGTGGGTGAGAGAAAGACTGTATACATCAGTGAGTGAATGAATGAGTGAGTGAGTGGGAAGGAGAAGTAAGTGTCAGGTCATGATTTTCGCTGTTCTCGGCGTTCACACAGTTGAAGGTGAGCTGTTAGTGAGTGAGTGAGTGAGTGAGTGAGTGAGTGAGTGAGTGAGTGAGTGACATGAGTGAGTGAGGAAGTGAACTGAGTGAGTGAGTGAACTGACTGACTGACTGACCTTCTTTGTTCCGACTGGACAAATCATTTCAGCATTTTTCCATTGTCCAATTGTAACATCTTTCAAATCACTATCCGATTTCCACAAACATTGACTGTCGCAGCAGCCAGACATCTTGAGCCCTAAAATTACTGACTGATGACTGACTGACTGACTGACTGGCCGACTAACTTGGACTGGCAGATCGACTGACTGACAAGGACTGACTATCTGACTGACTGACTGACTGACTACATACATATGACTGACTACATACATAACTGGCTGATTGACGGACTGACTGACTGATGACTGACTAACGATTGGTAGCGTGATAATAACGGAAGGCAATCACTCGAGTGTCCTCCAACAAAGTATCCACTGACAGACTGTTTGTCTGTCCGGAAAGCACGTAGGAGGCAGCGTAGTAACCGTCGCCTTCTGAAAAACTGACTGACTGACTGACTGACTGATTGACTGACTGACAGACTGACTGACAGACTGACTGACTGACTGACTGACTGACTGACTGACTACTTGTTTCAAGATGCCCCCATTATCAATACAGTTGGCTCACTGACAGGTTAGCTACGATTGGATAATTGACTGACTGACTGACAGACTAACTGACACACAGACTGTCTGCTCGACTTACTGACTGACCTGGTCTTACGCCAGTCACACGATTTCCATACTGTCCAGTGGTACGCATGAACAGAACCCGCTGATTCACAGGTAATGTTTCATAATCAAGATCCAGAAGCTCATCCTTCAAGTCATCATCGGAGCTCACGATGTACCGGCAACCTGTCAGTCAGTCAGTCAGTCAGTCAGTCAGTCAGTCAGTTAGTCAGTGAGACAGTCAGTCAGTCGGTCAGTCAGTCAGTCAGTCAGTCAGTCAGTCAGTCAGTCAGTCAATCAGTCAGTCATTCAGTCAGTAAGTCAGTCAGTTAGCCAGTCTGTCAGTCAGTCAGTCAATCAGTCAGTTAGTCAGTCACTCACTCACTCACTCCCCTTTCTACTCACTCACTCACTCACTAACTGACTCACTCACTAAGACATTCAAACAGTCAGTCAGTCAGTCAGTCAGTCAATGTTTGTCAGTCAGTCAGCCAGTCAACCAGTCAGTCAGTTAGTAAGTCAATCAGTTGGTCGAATCAGTCAGTCAGTCAGTCAGTCAGTCAGTTAATGACAAACCATCTTTCTCAAAATCACATTCCACTGTATCACACTCGAACTGGCTGGCTTCCTTGTATGCGCGCTCCTGGAAGATCGGAGAAAATTCGTCAAATCTCTAGAAAACTTTCACTAAAATTGATCAGATCTTACTTATCATTTGAAAATTTAGTCAAAACTTTAAACTGAAGTCCAGTTTTGAAATTTTAATCTGAATTTGTACTGCACCTGATCGGTTTCTTTGTTGACCGCTAATGACCGAGAAGAAATGAGTCGTTGGATGCTGGCATCATCGAGGTCCTCTGGATTCTGAAATCAGTCAGTTGGTCAGTCAGTCAGTCAGTCAGTCGGGCAGTCAGTCAGTCAGTCAGTCAAGTCAGTCAGTCAGTCAATACGTCAGTCAGTCAGTCTCTCAGTCAGTCTCTCAGTCAGTCAGTCAGTCAGTCAGTCAATCAGTCAGTCATTCAGTCAGTCAGCCAGTCTCTCAGTCAGACAGTCAGTCAGTCAGTCTGTTTGTCAGTCAGTCAGTCAGTCAGTCAGTCAGTCAGTCAGTCAGCCGGTCAGTCAGTCAGTCAGTCAGTCAGTCAGTCAGTCAGTCAGTCAGTCAGTCAGTCAGTCAGTCAGTCAGTCAGTCAGTCAGTCAACCAACAGCGAGTGCTCTGGCCAGATCAGCTTCAATTTCAGCGAGTGTCCACAAGTCTTCCTCTACTTCAGCTTTTTCAATATCTGAATTACGTCATTTAGTGATTGACTGGCTGACTGATTGACTGACTGACTGACTGACTGACTGACTGACTGACTGACTGACTGACTGACTGACTGACTGACTGATTGACTGACTGACTGACTGACTAACTGACAGACAGACTGACTGACTGACAGACTGACTGACTTACTGACAGACTGACTGAATGACTGACTGACTGACTGACTGACTGACTGACTGACTGACTGACTGACTGACTGACTGACTGACTGGTTGACTTATTGACTGACTGACTTAATAACCGTAAAGATTGAGATCAGTGCTTGATTCTTTCTCAGCCAATGACCATAGGCCTTCTTCGTCAATGGAGGGTTCGAAAACGAATGGCTCTCGGGTTTGCTCAACTTCTGTAAACAACTCCCTTACTCACTCACTCACCCACTCACTCACTCACTCACTCACTCCCACGCTCACTCATTCACTCATTCACTCATTCACTCACTCACTCACTCACTTACTCACTCACTCACTCACTCACTCACTCACTCACTCACTCACTCACTCACTCACTCACTCACTCAACTCACTGTCTGGTTTCTTGATTTCACACTTGTCTTCGTCCATTTTGGCCTCTACAGTGATGTCATCAAACATGATCATACCATCGTAGAGATCGTAGGCTTCGATAGCGATCTGAGTGAGTGAGTGAGTGAGTGAGTGAGTGAGTGAGTGAGTAAGTGAGTAAGTATACAAAACTGTCATCCGCTAGTTGTGAAACGTTTTTTTTCGTTTGTTTTATGTTTTATTGTGTCTCAAAAACAGCGAACTGTAAAATTGTATGTGATACAGTTTCACTGATTGACTGACTGACTGACTTTCTCTCATTCACTTTTCAAACGCATTATTTCGTATGTAGTTAGTTTTATACTATTTAGTTTCTGTCATTGGTTTTAATATCTTGTAAGCTGACCACTTGGATGCATATAAAATGACCACTGTTGCGCAAAACGCATAACTCAAATAAACGGCCGAAAGAAAGTTTGCACTCTCAACACACAACTGAGTGTTTCTCTGGCTAATGCGTCATCTCAAATAACGGCTCGTTGGTCTAGTGGTATGATTCGCGCTTCGGGTGCGCGAGGTCCCGGGTTCAATCCCCGGACGAGCCCTGTTTTGCTATTTATCTACCATCTTTCAGTTTCCGTTTTGTCAATTTCAGAAAATTTAAAGTTATGTAAAACGAAAAGTAGGCGGAATACGTTTCTAACCTGTTGATATTACAGCCAATATACTGGCTATCCTGAAGTTTAACCGTGTCATGATTTTTGTAGACACGGTAACGGAAGTTCAGAATTCACCTCTGAAATTATCAAAAATAAATTTAGGATGACTAGGTTGTTTGAGCGAATTAGAATATTTGTTGATCAGAAGTGTTTTTGCTCAAAACAGACACATATACTACGCAATGAAATAACAAACAATTTCGCTCTCCGATTGACAAACGATAAAAATAATTATATTTTCTCACGTAACTTAATGTCTAATTTAAGCACCCCCATATAGATGAAGATCATTAACGTTATGAACTATGAATGTAACATATCATGTAAAATCAGAGAAATTTACCATACTTTTTTGTTAGGCAACGCAACAACAAAATTTATGAGACCTAACCTAATCTAACTTTAGCTATTCAATAAAGATGATGATTATTGATTTTATCACAATAATCACTTAATCTCTTCATTCGCGACAATCTACAGCGTAGATTTTTTGTTATGCAACGCAAGATAAACAGCTGTTATATCCGCTGATCCTAAATATAACAGGTTAATTGGCGATTAGCAATTACGCTATCCACGTGCTAGATGTATTCGTCAATGTCTCAATGACAAACTTAAGCTGACCAATCATGGTTGCATTCACAATGGATCCAGCAGACACTGAATTTGAATCCGCACCATTGGAATAAATCGATAATTTTCTGATAAATCGATAATACTCGGATAAATCGATAATACTCGGATAAATCGATAATACTCGGATAAATCGATAATACTCGGATAAATCGATAATACTCGGATAAGTCGATAACACTCGGATAAGTCGATAATACTCGGATAAATCGTTAATACTCGGATAAATCGATAATACTCGGATAAATCGATAATACTCGGATAAATCGATAATACTCGGATAAGTCGATAACACTCGGATAAGTCGATAATACTCGGATAAATCGTTAATACTCGGATAAGTCGATAATACTCGGATAAATCGATGATATTCGGATAAATCGATAATACTCGGATAAATCGATAATACTCGGATAAATCGATAATACTCGGATAAATCGATGATATTCGGATAAATCGATAATACTCGGATAAATCGATAATACTCGGATAAATCGTTAATGCTGGGATAAAGTTCGATTTCTAATCTGCTTCTGTCTGGCCCGTGGTCAAGTATTAGATAAGAATATCTTTTTCCATGAAATTTGAACAACATTAACGGCACTTAATTGATGGTCGCAACGAGTCCATTGGGATAATTTTTGTTAAGAAGAATACCACCAAACTCCTTTTTATGTTAGTCAGGTAAGAAAGTTGTCCAACGAACGGACAAGCAATGATCAAACTTTTACCAGATTCGGCGAAAACACACAGACCCAAACCAGCTTAGTCGAATAAAGATTAATTCCTGCAAATTAAAATGAGCGCAAAAACTTTATTTGAATTCAAATTGGGCGCAAAAAACTTTCCTGTGTAACAGAAACCCTGGAAAGGCAGTAACTTCACCGGGAAAAATGTCTCCTAACTAGGGGTCGGGAGGCCGGGACAAAATCCGGGACGGGACGGGACGGGACGGGACGGGACGACCCTTTTGTCCCGTCCCGTCCCGTCCCGGCCCCCATTTCATTTTGTCCCGTCCCGTCCCGTCCCGTCTACATCGAAAGTTGTCCCGTCCCGGTTTGTCCCGGATTTGCCTCCGGGACAACAAATTTTGTCCCGGGACAAAATCTCCAGGTTTCCCGGGACAGTTAACTCTAGACATCAAAACTAACATTCATTTTTCATAAGTTTATTGTCATTTACATAATAAAACGCAACTGCCAACCAACCCTGGTTTCGCAAAAAAAATATTCTATTCGCTCGCTCGTTTTATTCGTTCGTTCGCTCGTTGAAATAAATACAGATTTTACAGTACATTTGTACCATCAACACAACATTCAAAATATGCAGGTTCACATTAAAATGAGATTTTCAGAAGTATACAGTGAAACTTGTCCCTTCTGAACGGACATGAGGACAACACAAAATTATAATAACAAACAATGCTATTGGTGACGAGATGAGAAAATGGAAGAGTGTAATGTTCAAATGAATCTGTAACAGACAATAAAAAACATACAAAGTAATTCATATTAGTAACAGGCAACAAACAATACATCTATCGTTGATCTTGATACACATCATCTGTAAATGGGTGTGCGAAAAAAAGTAACTGGTAGGTAAGCAATTGGCTGACAATGACATGTTTATAGCTAATCATTTTATGAAACAAATAGTCATTCTTAAAAACATACACATATCAGTCTTTTCACCTGTGCAACAAATACATGTGAATGACAACAAAATAACAAGTTATTATTATTAGAATTCAGATAAATTCACTTAAATAAATGTTCAACACTCAACAGTCAATTCAAATGCAATGCATACATAATTTATTTTGTGTGGGCAGAACGGTAATTCATGTGTTTCACTATGACAACTGTTATGTTAATCGTCGTCTGACGAAGAATCTTCGGATTCGGACGCCTCTACTTCGAGAAGGTACCATGGAGAGGTAGAGACGATGTTGTTAAGAGCGAAGTTGGTATCTTCTTCGTTTTCTTCGTCATATGGTTCAGCGTCAACAGCAGCTTCCGCATTTTCAGCCACAGTCCCACCCATGATGCTCTCGTACTTGAGGTGCTTCATTTTTGCTTCGGTCAACACCTTGTACCTGAAAATCTGAACTTATACAAATAAACCGTTCGGAATTTTTCTTTTGCAAATATTAAACTAGATAAAAGGATTCCTCAATCTAAAATATGTAGTACTCAACACACATATAATAAACTGTTATCGATTTTCTGTTGTTCAGTCACACTAACGTGCTGTGCAACTGCTTCAAATTGGATGCCAGAAATATGCTCATTTCAAAATTATTGGGTGACATCCGTGTTCTGCTTGGAGACATGAGCATTCCACATTTCGAAAAGCAGCGTTCGCTTTCAACACTTGAACAGGGTATCGATAAGCAAACTTGTGCCAAGATCGTGATGTGTTGGTACGGGTTTTTTAAGCCCAGGGCCGACTTGGACTCCCAATATTCCAGTGGGTTGATGCCTGGTTTCCGAGCCGTGGAGCGGAAAGCCGTGATTTCCTATACGAAATATGCTGAATTAACCTTTGGTTTTATTATTTAATAAAAATTATTTCCTTTTAAACGATCAATTTAGGAGGAAACCAATAGCCAGTGTTACCGATTGTTCATTTTTGAGATGTATGTACGTTCTTAGTGACATGACAATCATGTGTCTGCTGTTGAGATGCTCAACCTGTATGATGCTTTCTTTAACTCGATCTTTCGGCGCACATGGTGTTACAAGTTCCTCTTCATCGCTCGAGTGTCTTGATGGAGACATTATCAGGCTGTCATCCATCAACGAAGACTTTTTTGCTTTGGGTGGTGTGACAGGCAGACGTCTCTTTTCACATTCTTCTGTACCATGTAATAAGTACGTATAATTAAGTAATCTTCGCTCGCTTTTTCCATCTAGGTAACTGTTTATTTTTATTTAAACATTTCTTTTTGTCCCGGGACAAACTCATATTTTGTCCCGGGACAAAGATTTCTTGTCCCGTTTTGTCCCGCTTTGTCCCGGGACAAACTGTTGTCCCGTCCCGTCCCGTCCCGACCCTCATTTCATTTTGTCCCGTCCCGTCCCGTCCCGTCCACTCTGAATATTTCTTGTCCCGTCCCGTCCCGTCCCGCCCAAACCTTGTCCCGTGCCGACCCCTACTCCTAACCGATTATGATCAACAATCTCCTTTTTATGTTAATCAGGTAAATAAGAAAGTTGTCCAACGAACGGACAAGCAATGATCAAACAATTACCATAATCGGCGAAAACACCAACTAAACCAGCTTAGACGAATGAAGATTATTTCCTGCAAATTAAAATGAGTGCCAAAAATTTATTTGAATTCAAATTGGGCGCCAAAATCTTTTTTGAGTAACAGAAAACCCTGAGAAGGCAGTAACTTCACCGGGAAAAATGTCTCCTATCTATTTTTGATCACCAAACTCCTTTTTATGTTAATCAGGTAAATAAGAAAGTTGTCCAACCGACGGACATCAATGATCAAACATTTACCAGATTCGGCGAAAACACAGATGCAAACCAGCTTAGACGAATAAAGATTATGTCCTAAAAATGCGAACAAGCGCCGGATTTGAATTTTAATTGCGCGCCAAGTAATCTTCTGAGATATATTAGGAAATCCTGGATAGGCTATCAAATCACCTAGAAAAAAGACATGCATTCAAATTTAATCTCCTAACCAAATATGATCACCAAACTCCTTTTTATGTTAATCAGGTGAATAAGAAAGTTGTCCAACCGACGGATAAGCAATGATCAAACAATTAGAGCTTCCGCGAAAAACACAGATGCAAACCAGCTAAGTCGAATAAAGCAATAGCCCGCAATGAGCAGCACGCAGTCCGAAAAAACGCGCGCGCATGCACTTTCCGCCCGGAGCACGCGTTTATCATTAGCGCACGCGCCTTTGAACCACTAGCGGACAAGAAGGAATGGGAAAAGTGAAATTCAACTTCTTTGGCATTTTCAAAAAGTTGACTTTGTTCCCTAAGGTGTATGTGGTATAACCTGAAAACTGCCGATTCCCCCTCTTCGATGAAATTCCCCTCCCTTTGAAGGATTAGCTTGTCCGCCAGTGCTTTGAACCAGTGAGCACGCGACTATTGGCGGTTGAGCTAATCCTCCAAAGGAAGGGGAATTTCGCCAAGGAGAGGGGAATCGCAGTTTTCAGGCCATTTTATCTGCACCATAAGGAACACATTTAACTTTTTGAGAACGTCAAAGAGGGGGGAATTCCATTTTTCCCACCCCTGCTCATCCGCTATTGAGCACGCGCTTATCATTGACGAATGAGCACGCGCAAGAGCGCGATTACGTAAAACAGCCTGCATGACGCGAGGCGAAAGTCGCGCTTAATCAAATGCTTAAGTAACGGGAATAAAGCTATTTGTGTCGCTCAAGCTTATTATCTAATCAACGTATGTTGCTTAGTCTTTGACTGCGTCGTAGAATGGATAAGCTTCAATTGTTTATCAGAATATCTGTAGATCTAGATACATGCTAGACAATTGCGTGAGTTTTGTAGAGAGAGAAAACAGGATCTCTCTCACTGACATTGAGCAACAAAGACCGAAAAGTTTGTCGCAATTTGGTAAAGCTGAAGTAGTTGAAAGGGGAAGTAGGATACAAAAATATATGATTGAACGAATATGCATACATAGATGATAATTATGATTACTCCATCCATGTAACTGTTTCAGCATTTTTGAATTCAAACTGCGCGCCAAAAAGTTTCTGAGTAACAAGAAACACTGGATTGGCTATAATCATAAAAATGAAGGTGATTGGCTGGATCTGATACCGAGTCAATTGGTTTAGTCGGTTTTTAGTCATTTAGCATAGAAATATATCGGGTGTTCATAGATCACAGAATTTTGAAATCAAATTACAAAATCAATACGAAAACTCAATATTCGGATTCCCATAATAATCTCATAATAAATTTAGAACTCTAAGAAATGGTATTGAAATTCAAGGTGTGATTCGATGTCATGTCAGCCGACACATGCTTCATGTTAGCATGTTTCGCTTCCGGAGACAAGAGCGAATAAAAATTTGTTTGTGAAAAAACTTCAGGAGTACCGATAAACTCTGAATAGGCATGGCACCCTTGTATGCATGGAAAAAAATTTTCAGACCAAATTTTCGTAATACTCTTCTTCTAGATTGAGAAAACGATTTCGTAAACTGAATTAAACTAAATCGTAAGCTAGAATGATATTAAAATTCAAGGTGTGAGTCGATGTCATGTCAGCCCACACATGCTTGATGTTAGCATGTTTCGCTTCCGGAGACAAGAGCGAATTACATGATGTATGTAGATTCGTCAAAGTAAACGATGAAGAAATCGTTCGCGCTTACGTCACGAATGAGTTCGCTTTCCAGTAATGGCGAACAAGGGAAAGGATTTTCTCCAAAGAAGGGGGATTTGGCAGAAATTAGGCCATTTTACCTACATATTAGGGAACAAACTCTACTTTCTAAAACCGCCCAAGAGGGGGAATTCCACTTTTCTCTCTCTCCCCTTCTCGTGCGCTAGTGCTTTTCACCGACTAGCATTCTCAAAAGCATTAGCCAGTTGAATTTCAAAGCTCTCCGTTTTGGAACCTAATAGATTAGGCTACTCACGGCTTTTTGTTTGTAACTCAAAAATTTTGGCGCGCAAAACAAATTCAAATCTTGGACTACGGAAATTTGTCGACTTACGAAATTTTGGTCTTTTGTCTCTAAAACGTCTTTAAAGTGAATTTGACAACAAGATTTAACCTTGCTCAGACTATAACAATAACCTTAAAAATATACATACATAGTACTATAAAGGCTTGATTTACTTTTGTAAATGAACTATCACCAAAACAGCTATGTATACTACAAACCAATGAGCCAACTAACGGCTGACAAACCAATCGAGCTATAGTAGTCGTAGTAGTCATAGTAGTAGTGTTCGTTAGACTCGTTATGTACAAACATAACCTCGTCATATAATGGATAACATGCCTATTACTATTTGTAAATCATGTTTTCTAACTGCTATCTGATCGTAATAGATAAAGCATTTGCTTGGCGCATAACAGGGAAAGCATGAAATTTGCCGGCGGACGTACATACATCATATGTATGTAGCGGTGGTGTAGCGGTTAGCACGTCTGTGTACTGAACAGAAGGTGTGGGTTCGAATCCTACCAGGTTACTTGGAAAGTTTCAGTTTCTTGGTAGGACTAGAATTCGTTTACTAATATGCCGGCAGGATTTTTTCGTGTTTTATCACTTATTTATGGAGCAACGATCAAAGGCATAACTACTTTCAAGTTACAGCATAACAACTTACAGTTACAGCATAACAACTTACAGTTACAGCATAACAACTTACAGTTACAGCATAACAACTTACAGTTACAGCATAACAACTTACAGTTACAGCATAACAACTTACAGTTACAGCATAACAACTTTCAAGTTACAGTGCAGGCTTAGTCCTTAACTGAAAAAGTAAACTGTACGTAAAATTCACACATTGTTTTGGAGACTGAATTTGAATTCGCGCCAATTTCATTTGCCGATGCAGACTAGGAGTGCAGTTAGAAGTCTAAGACTAGCATTTACAAGAAACGTAATCACATATAAAATGAAGACTATAAATAGTGGTCACATGAAATTAGGAGACATAAAAAATAATAATAAAAAAATAACAAAATAATAAAATATAAAATTAAATATCAAAAAAGTTTAGTCAGAGTTTCTCGTTACTACGCAACGTTTACCGTTATCTTTTTGGCGAGCATTCAAAATTTGGCGCCCGTTCGAACTTGACGAAATTTTTCAGCTGTTAACACAACCTACATATGAAGAACACACTATTCAACACGCACAACTCCTTAATTGTAGAATAAAAGGTTTTCAGAAAAAAGTTCGTAACAAGAAGCACTGACCAAGCTATTAGGACTCCTTTTCGTGAGTCCTAGTCGTAAAATGGATAACATGCTCATTACTAATTATAAATGATGTAATTGATATCTGATCGTCGATAAAGCAATAGCTCGGCGCACATAACAAACATGTCATTGTTGCAAACACGAAGGATATGAGATAAATCAAACTCCAATCACGAGCACAGATTCGCGATAGCAGAGGCTTTCCTACATACCATGAAGTGTTAAAATGTGTTTGTGTTATTTCATGCATGTGGGAAGTTTTACTTGATTTTTTTTTTAATTGAGTGTTTTTATTGCATATTGAATTTAATTTCCTATGCTAGTATGTAGTTATATCTATGGAAATGCAGAAATCATATATGAAAAGGGAAACCATCGTAAGTATTATACAAAATTGGGGTTTGAATTACATTCAAAGTTTGTCACATATAATAGCCCCAGTTGGACATAAATTCTTCATGATTTCGAACTGAAACATGAAATTGAGCACGTGTAAATCAACTCAAATTTGCTACCAGTCAGTCAGTCATTCACACAATCACCTGGATTCACAGCCTCATCAGTCAGTCAGTCAGTCAGTCAGTCAGTCAGTCAGTCAGTCAGTCAGCCGGCCGTTCACCCAACAAATCGATCATTTTAACCCCGTAAAATGAATTTTTCACAATTCGCAAATTGGGCCGTTAAACTTTTTTTCATGAGGTGAAACTTTCACCTCGTTTAATATTACATTCACAATTTATTGGGAGAGTGAAATTGAAATTGAATGCATGTCACTTTCAGGTTTATTTTTGTGTTTTTCTGTTATGATATCAACCATAACGTATTTGTGAAAAAATTCTTTTTTGTATGATTAAGAATTGGGAAATATTTAACTCATAACAATAATTATAAAATAGCAACCAGCAACTTTTGTGTTAATTTTCACCTTGTTTAATATTACAGCATGCACAATTCATTAGGGAAGTGAATTTGAATGCGCGGCAGTTCTGCCTTTATTCATTATAAGCTCTTCTGTTGTAATCCTAAACGCTAGCGTATTTTTTGTACAAACAAAATGCTTTTTGTATAACTAAGAAATATTTAATTTCTAACAATAAATATAAGATTGCAACCAGCATTTGTTGTGCTAACTTGATCAACTTTGTAAAATATAACAGCATTCGTTTACTTATTATAAGTCTTCTGTTGTTATGAAGAATAGTTTTTTTTATAAAAATACTTACAACATATCGATACCGACTACCAAAGGTTCTTCGTGGGTTTATTATTCTATATAGCACGCGTGAAACGTGAACGTGAACGCAGCATGTTTCAATATACGATTATTGTTATGCAAACGCGCGTGTTTTCAATAATTTATAAAAAAATTAGTTAAAACGGAGAGTTGTAAAATTTACAATAACTTTTCATCCCATTCGGTTTGAGTGTATTCTTCAATATACGGAAAGAATTGTAAGAAAGTAATTGAAATTTTTTCCTTTATGGAAATCAGAAATTGCTTCTGAAATTGCGCCATTGATAAAATGCAAAATATACAGAAGGAGCGCATGGATTAGATAAAAACTATAAAGTCGCGCAGCAGTGAAAGTTTTCTCATTTATTTGAGCTAAGTTAATCAAACTTTTCAAGAAGTTGACTAATCCACTGGAAACATGGTTGATTTCATGAACACAATCCAAAAATGCACGCGTAATTTTTTTCAGATTTTTGAAATAATTTAAATATGTTGATTTACGGGGTTAAAAATTTTTTCACTTTGGAGCTTTAGCGATTTATCTGCTGATAAACGTGTGTTTTTATCACTTAACGTATAAAAACTTAATGGGGCGTATTTCACTCGTCAATTAAACTGATTTGGCAACGCAGTTTTTGCGTCTCGTAACATGTGAGTAGTTGTGACGTGATTTTTTTTCAAAAGTGAAAGTGTATAGAAGTGTATTGAAATTTTTCCGTTCAATATATTTTGATTTATCTGATAGTACGAAATTTAAATTAGTTCAATTGTGATTGCATTACAACAAGTGACATGAGATTTAATGGAACTTGAATTGACAAACGTAAAAAAGCCACGTTACAAATGAGGTATTTCAAAAATGTTTTTCCTGCTAAATCAGTTTCACTTTTCAAATGCACAGCAGCAATTCTTGTTTACTTCAGGGATTTAGCGATTTTTCCGCTGATAAACGTGAGTTTTACAACTTAACGTATAAATATTCTATTAAGCGTATTTCATTCGTCAAAAACTGATTTTGCAACACAGTTTTTGCGTCTCGTTACATATGAGTAAATGTGACGTGATTTTTTATATTTGGTTTTTTGGAAAGTGAAAGTGTATTGAAACTTTTCCATGATATGTGTTTTGATTTATTTGATAGTATACATTTTCATTGATTCAATTGATTTAAATGTGATTTCCAAAATTTAGCAACATGTGTTTTTTTGGTTCCCATAAAGCTGGTTCTGTATGTGATCGCATTACCAGTCAGTCAGTTTCAACAAGCAACAAGTGACATGAGCTTTATGGGATGTGGATTTGGTTCTGAAAAACGAAGAGTGGATAAGTTCGAAAATGAGATTTGATGAGCTATTTGATGTTTTGAGTTACGTTTCATATAATGATTTGATCAATAGTGAATGAGTTTCATTAGCCGTACTAAATATTACAATGAATAGAAAGATTTTTATTGAAATTTTTTTTGGGGTATTTCAAAAATGTTTTT